>BMAU01003007.1:320000-920000 GCA_019973935.1 Trichonephila clavipes | reverse complement strand
CAATCATTCATAGTTAAACACCAGTTATTTCTATAAAACATGTAGTATTATCTTCATAAATTGAGCATTTTATATTTAACCCTATATCTACCGCATTATGATTTAATGCAGTTTTTGTCATGCAATATCTTTTTTGGATCACTACATTGAAAATTATGTGATATTTATAAACAAAACACTCAACTTTGGGAAATTTAATCCTTTCGAGATAATTAATTAAGTAAAGATATTTACCTGTAAAATTAATTTTATACACTTTTCACTTAAAATAGTCATATCGTTTTCTAAGGTCGTCATTTACATACAAAAAAAAATAAGACGCTTAAATTTTAACATTAACTATTTTTTCGGAACAAAAATGATAATCTTCGCAATCCGCTGAAAACGCCGTTAAGCAGAAAATACAACTTCTGCTATAAAACTATTCGCCTTCCCCGCTAAAATACTCACCATAGAACCCGTGCTGCCATATATCTTGGCAGAGTGGATTTCAAAAAATATTCCCGCTAAGTATTTTCAGAATATTCGTAAAAATGGTTATTCTATGTAATTTTAAAGGAGTGGTACTTAAAATATCATCGGTAAATAAAGGGTTAAACTAAAATATGTCTGTATGCTTATATAATTATGATATTGTTTAAAATATAGCACTCTGTTCCGAAATTCGTTTTTTAGCTCATTAAATGCTATGTACCTATTCAGAAATACGATGTATAAAACCAATATTTTTAAAGTGTTTATTATAGAAATTACTCAAATGTTACAAAGTTCACATTTACAGCATACGTTACAAATTACATCATATCTTGATCTCAATATGACACGTAAATAAACTGAGAGATAAATTGTAGTTGGTATCGTAGGAAAAATGCAATCTACTACCTCATAGTTTGCAGTCAACGTGTTAAGAGTGTAGAAATATGATTTATTCCTTTATAACAAAATGTTTACTTGTTTTCATTATTCTGGATCTCTGATCTAAACAGCAATAATATCCAATAATTATATTAGGATAGCACTAGTAAAGAAAACAATTTATTAGAACTTAATTTTTTTTAAAAAAAAAAAGGAAATCTGCTGAATTAAAAACTTAATTTTGAGTCTGAATGATATATTAAAGAATTAAAAACAAATGATGATTTTATTCGGTCGTAATAAGCAAGAAAACGCTAATTGGGGGTGAAATATTTAATTAAAATACAGAAAATGACATTTTCCGAGTTGAATAGTTTTTGTCAATGATTTATAACAAAATAACCAAAAAGTAAATTTTGTTTAATTGTTTTACAAATTTGTATAATTGATCTTATCATTTAAGTACATAGAGGTAGTTTAAGAGGGTGCAAAACTAAATCATAATGACTTTTCTAGCATTTGTTAACAACAAATAATTTCTCTCTGTTTCTCTCTTACTCAATTTTTAAGGTTTAAAACATTGAATAATGTTTACAATGAAATTGTTTGAGGCTTGACAAATTCTTTATTGATTAATTTAAATCAAATGTCATATTTTTTTCTCCTGATTTTAATTATAGTTTTAAGAAAATAACCTAAAAACATGCTTTTATAGTGTGTGTGTGAATCGAACAAAAAAGTAAAAAAAAATAATTCTTAATGTAAGAATGAATAACGAGAAAATTGATGTCATTGGGATAAAGCATGGGTTGTTCTCTCTATATTAATAGTTATAATCTAATTATTTTATTATCTCATTATATCTTACTAGTTCTATTCCGAAAGGCTGAGTTAGTGTAAAAATGTACCACAAAGCATCCAACGCTTTTACCACAATGGCATTAACTTCCTCGTTAATCATTTTATTCTTATATTAAGAATTATTTTTTTAGCTCGATTCACTATAAAAGTGTTTTTTTAGTTTTTTTTATATATAAACTATAATTTATTTTTTATTTTTTAGTTCAATCCAAAATAAAAGCCTGTTTTATCAGTTTTTAAAACTATCATTTATTCTTTGTTGAATTTATCCAAGAGTTTGATATTTGGAGCCTGATTTACTTGTCTGCTAGAATAATTCTTGCTCTTCAATGGATATTAATTAACGAATCTGAAGGGTATTTATTTTCTCCGTTTACAGGGTCTCGGATGAGTACCATATTGTTATATTTCAAAGATTCCGTATCTGTAGATACAGGTACAACAAATAAAAGGATGTGAAGAAGAAATATTAAATGCCAATCATTGATGACCCCCTTGGGTCACACCTTGAACACCAAGATTAATTTGAGGCAAGGAACCACCAAGAGCCATTTTGAATAATAATATTATTTATTTTGTTATAATTTCCTCAAAAATCTCTGATAACATATAATATAATAATGTTACGCCTTTTAAAGGGATTTGCCTTTATATTAAATTAAAATACTAAGAATACAATTAATTACTAATCTAGCTCAACTCAAGTAAGGTTTACCGAAACAGGAGATCCGAGAAACACACGTATTCGAATTTTTAGCTGTCATTAACTTTCACTAAGTAGCTCAAACTGACACTTACTTTAAGCGTACGTGAATTATATTTACTGCTGGCTTATATCAGCTTTCTGGTACGTCTCGCAGCACGACGTCTTCACGAATCTAATCTCTTTGAATCTTCTAGTTTTGCATTTAACGTTATTGGCTCAATAGCCTACCATCATCTCTCTTGCTATCTCGACTTAAATACCTTATCTAATTTAAATATCCCATACTTCTTTTTGGAGTTGATTGGAAATAAACGCGAATTTATATTCCCCAGAAAGACGACTAAGAATATTAGTAGAAAGGTTCCGTACAGATTCGTCACAAATCATATTATCACCTTTGAAACGTATTGCTATAATCACTCCTAAACGCATTGTTTAATAAAAATTTTAAAACTATTTAGCAGTAAGAACATAATATTTTTTATTCACATACACGAGTCTTTTTTTTTTCCATTTTCAGAAAAACTACGCATCCACCTTTTCCACATAAAGAGCACTATTTTTTGTTTTATTTGTATTAACCACAAGCATATTTTCGGTTTTAGAGTTGCTTTTGAATCTTTTAGTCTCCAAATCTGAAAATCGCATATGGAATTAATCGCCAAATCTGAAAATAGTTTATGCAATTAATCCCCAAATCTAGAAACCATATAATGAATTAGTCGCCAAATCTCGAAATCCTTAAAATCCTTTTTATAAGGATCCTGATCAGAACAATGAAACAAAGGTATGAAATTAATTTATTATCATCGGTCCTTGACAAGTGTGCAAAATTTCTAATTAATCTGACCTTTTAAAGTGCGCAAAAGTTGAGTTTAAAGATTCTATTACTTACAAGTGAAACTTATAAAAGCGTGTTAAAAATGATAAAATAAGAATTACTTGAATGGATCTTTGTATATTAAGGATTATAAATTACTTAGTAGTATTTATGATAAAAGAGATGCTTTTAATTTTAACATTCTTAAGTGCCATACTGGAATTTGAATTTATAAATCTCTCGATATAAAAATATTATTTTAACAATATTTATCGTAATAATGTATTAGTTAGCGATAAATCTGATATACATTTAAATGTTAATAACTTTATTAACCATGGCATTGAACATTTATATCCTGCTAATTTTGTTTTTACAATTATATCTCTAATTATTCTCAGTGAAAAGACAATGTGTAATTATAATACAGTTTTTTAAAAAAATTAGTTATACAGTTATTCAAAAGATGGCGCCACGTGTTTAATAAAGTGTATTTTAATTGAATATCAATGTTATGTTTGAGGAGTCTTTTTATTTTCTAAAAAAATTATATCCATATTTAATATTTTTGAAGGTATATATATATGACTTAAAATTGTTTTATCATAATTTACTGATTTTAATTTTATGAGGTACTATCATACTACTTGTATCTGGCGGTAACCCACTGGCGTGGCTAGTTCTGAGTGGGGCCCTGTATCGAGAAATTCCACCGTTGCCCTTTTTAGAAATGACAGTGTTGTTAGTGATATTGTAGTTACACATGTTGAGGCCCCTGTATCCTGGGGGCCCTGTATCATTAATACGGCTTATACGTCAGTAGCTACACCCCTGAGGTAAAGATAATTTGTTGCTGTACTTATGAAGTATAAGTCTTATCATCTACTCTATTGGGTTGATTTAACTCTATACTAGGAGATACTTTTAGTCTATAATTTTATCGTTATATTTCAATAGTATAATGGTTTTTTTATTTGTAATATGTCGATTTCTCCTAATAATATTCCTTTACTTCCCTATGACTCAGAGTACATGCAACTTACAGGTGAAGGTTGGATAGATCCAAAACTTTGTTTAAATCTGAAAACTTGGTTCCAATTGCCAGGAATTTGCTATTGTATTATTGTGGCTAATATTTTCTTCGATCTTGACTAGTTATACTAAGATTTTATAGCTATTTGTATATATATTTGGTTGGGGGAAAAGAAATCCATTATTTCTTCGGTAGATGGCTGTAGTGTCAATATCTCGTGAAGTATCGAACAAACATTTTCAAATTCATGCTCGTTGTCAAAATGACATTACACACAAAAAAATCATTTTGCTGTTTTTTGTTTGGTTCATACAGTTGTGAATTATAGGGTGTTGAAAATGGAAGACAACAAAGAAAAAATTTGGTACATTGCACAGTTATTCTTTGATAAAGGGGAAAATGCAAGCCAAGTGGATAAAATTGTGAATGGTGTTTATGGTGTCGATACTGTAACAGCTAATTACGTGCAATTTTGGTTTCGTCGATTCCGTTTAGGCATTTTTTTACGTTAAAGATGCACTTCGCAACGTCAGGCGACATCGAAAATGTCTATAAAATCACAGAAATCATCGAAGTTGACTGGTATGCTAGTAGTCGTAGCATCTCCCAAAAGCTAAAGTTCAATCATAAAATAGTTTTAAACCATTTGCGCATAGTTGGATTCCAAAAGAAGCTCGATGTTCGGGTGCCACACAAATTAACACCAAAAAAAAACATCATGGATCGAATTTCCATCTGCGAAGCCTTGGATAAACGCAATGAAATCGACCCATTTCTTAAGCGGATGGTGACCGAGGATGATAAATGGATCACATACGACAATATTGTGGCAGAACTATCGTGGTCGTCAGTGCGCTGAATCAGCTCAAATGGTGTCCAAACCAGGACTAACGGCAAGGGAGGTTCTACCGTGTATTAGGTGGAACTGTAAAGGAATCATATATTATGAGTTGCTTCCGTATGGCCAAACACAAAATTAAGAACTCTACTGTCAACAACTGGACCGTTTGAAGATAGTGATTGACCAGAAATGGTCAAATTGGCCAACAGAAGAGATGTTGTGTTCCATCAGGGCAACGCCAGGCCACACACGTCTATACTGACTCGACAGAAACTATGGGAGCTTGTTTGAGAAGTTTTAATGCCTCCACCATATAGTCCGGACCTGGCACCAAGTTATTACCACCTTTTTCTAGCATTGTAAAACTTCTGAGTGATAAGTATTTGGGATTAATAGAACAGTGTGAAAGTCGATTACCAGAGTTTTTCGCCAATAAGTATCAATACTTCTATGAGAGAGGCATTATGTAGCCATCTTTAAAACGGTAACAAATTATACAATAAAACGGTGCATATTTGATCCAATCCGAAACATGTTAAATAATGTCTTGAATTTCATGAAAAAATAATAGATTTAATTTCCCCCAACCTATTATATATACATTGGTCAGGCCCCAGGCCTCCCGGTAAAACGAGAAGAGCATCATCTGTGAAATAACTTTTTTGTTCTTCAAACACGTGAAATCCAACATGGCTGCCCTTTGGCACGAAACCGGGTTTAACAAAAGACAACATCTTGGCGAGGAGTCACCAGCTAATCTTTCTTCATAATCTGTCTTTCGTCAGCATTCGCTCTACCTTTAAATAGGCTTATTTACCCACAAATGCCTACGCAATAGTAAAGAGTTCGCTCTATTATTATTTTTTTTTATTTACTTAATTTTGAAGCTAAACTTTCCAAACCTGACATATGTATATATATATATATATATATATATATATATATATATATATATATATATATATATATATATATATATATATATATATATATATATATATATTGTAAAAATTTTCAATCGTTAGTAAAATACTATATATTTATCCATTAAAGTTCAAATACATTTTTTTACACTTAGAGGGGGTGTCACTACAGTTACACTACCTAATACAGTTTTTGCAAATGTTAGTTCATTAATTAAATCTAAAGAGAAAAATAAATAATAACAAACAAAAATAATAGTCCAATGGCATATATAGGAAGAAAAAGTGTTCGTTGTGTCCCTACAGCGCAATGGATAGCGGGTTGGATTTCTAATCTAAAGGCCTAATTCTGCGAATGTGATTTCTGTTTTACTATGCTATTTTTATAGAATAATTAAATTTGAATAATGAGTAAATAATAACAAATAAAAAATAGCCCAGCACCATATGTAGAAAGGGAAATAGAAAATTGCAAGGGAAATCGCTTTTTCTGTTCTGTCACTCAATATTGTAATTATGTCATATGTATAAACATATTTACACTAATTGTAATTATTTAATAAAAAAGTAAATAAATAAATTTTTTCTTTGTTAAGTAGGAATTGAGACTTATTTTTGTTTTTTATATTACTTGTTTCTTTGTAATATTCAATTATTGCTTTTGTGTTCTTTTGCATTCATTACTAAATGAAAATGTGTGTCAATTAAAATTTTTAATATATTAAGATCTTTTTACTCTGTGAAAACTATAGAATTAAATTTTTTAAAGATAAATTGGCTACTTCTAATAAGAGTTCTATATCAATCGGTCACATTTAAGTTATCCTTATTTTAAAGTGAATACCGACGCTGAGAAATCTGGTATGAAATAGAAGACATATTTTTTTTTCTTTTCTCAAAAAACATTTTTCGCCAAATAAAGGAAATAAAGAAGTCATATTGAACTCACGTAGAATTCCATTAAATAATACATTTACATGTAAGTTAGAGAATGGTATACGGTATAAAGTTAATGATAGTGACATGACATAGCATGTTTTGGCAAATAATTAGGGAATGCTTTAATTTTTTTAAACATTTTGACGTGTAAGGACCCCTCCTAGGGTACCCCTCTCCTAGATTATTAGCGTGAGCTAGAGGTGTAGGAAAAAAAGCAGAACCAGTAGCTGCCATGATCTTAATATGACTTTATTAAGATCTTAACTCAAACCTTTAACAGATTAGATGATAATATGATACGTGGGAGAATCTACGGTGGCGAAACACACAATATATAATACCGAAATAACGTAACTCGGACCACTATCATTAACTAATTCGCCTAAGCTTAATTCCAATGCTATCACAGATCCGAATATTTAGATAGTCACTCCTACCTTTAATGTCGAATGAAGTATCAATCTATCTGATCCTAGTTGAAGTTGCGATTAACTTGCGTGCAATGGTATGCACCTTAACCTAAGGGCTCTCTGTTACGGGTAACTTCCATTGGCTGTCACTTAACTTCTTAAAACCTCTTCACACCTGAAATACGGACTATCATAACATTCCCCAATTGCCACACGGCTTACTCTACACATCTGCTAAAAATGTCTCTCAATTTGCGTCTTTCCATCACGCTTTACTTCTCGGGTTGGTTGGAAAAGAGTTCACATTCCTTCCGGCCCCAAAGAATCCAAGAGGACATGTAAATGAAAAAACGCGTGAGCCCGTCACAGACGCTTCAAATTTGTTCATGCGTATGGAACTTTCATCTGCACATTTTTATAAAACGTATGGAACAGAAAAATTAGCAATGCTCTATATTCTCCAAACTTAACTGGAAAGAGTGAACAAACTCAAGTATTCTAAATATTGTATGGAAAGGTTCCCGGAAAAGCACAATATAAAAAAATGAAAACAATAAGAGTTGCTGAAAATGAAACTTGCCAAGAACAAGGATACGTGTTCATCAATGATTCTTTTAATACAATCGTAAAACACAAGAAGTTAAAACGCAAAAGCTTATGAATAAAAATTATGAAAATTTCCTTTTGAGATTTCATAATGTAAAAATAGAGAGTCGAAGAATCGATGGCTCATTAGGGATATTTAAACATTCTCATAATTATTTTAAAATTCTTAATATATTAATATAACATACTTAGAGAAGATTCTATGTCATTTGAGCATATTAAATTGAAAAACATATTTGGAGTTGAAACCATTATAAATATTTAGAAAATATTGAACGCTAATGTAGCAGGAAAAAAGTTAAGCTGATTAAAAATTCAAATGAAAGCTCAAGTCTTATCATCTTATCTAGCAATATGCATGTATATAGGCACCAAAAAAAAGAAAAAGCATTTAACCGACCATGAAATAAGTAAGTTATTGTCGTATTATATAAATTAGCTATTCGGAGAGTTCTACACTGCGTGGACGACATGTGATAAGCTATCTAGTTCATTTTTCTGCAGAAACTACCCACATATGAACTTAATAGACACGTTTTTGCCTTGCTGGAAATTCATGAAGCGATAATAAAAAATATAAAGTAACCTACTAGGATAAGAATAATCTTTCATCCATATGTTAATATTTCAAACTTAAAGCAGCATTATCTTCTGAATGAAAACTTTATTCAATGTAAGCAAAGTGTACAATGAACGTTTGATGTGATAAAATAACATTTAGAAAACAAAAAGCACTTTTTATGGGCGTATACAAATTACGGCGTTCCGTCATATTGTTTTCTTTCATGAATTGGAATATATGAATGATGATCCAGAAGACTGAAAATAATTTCCCTTTTTCAGATCTCTTATTTCGACTGTTGTTTATTTTACTGTACATTCCTTTAATATTCCGATTTAAGTCGCCTCATTGGTTTAAAGATATCTTGGCAGCTTTGCAAGCCTAAGGATGTAGGTTCGATCCCGTTTATAGCCGGCAATTTTTTTTAATACGAACATAGTTGACATGTATGTCAACTATTTTCGTTTATTGAGTATCAATTTGACTCTGGTACTTTCACAAAATTAGATTATGTCCATGTTTAGCATCCGATGAGAGCTTGAACTGACTAAATTCGAGCATCCAAACTTGATGGCGAGAACCACCACTAGTAGATGGTGCCACCGATGAAATGGCTCTCACATTTGGGACCGTTTTTGCAAAGGCATATCTGTCAAAATGCAGCCCAATAGAGAAGGAAAAAAATTAGATTTGCAAAGCATTTCACTATATTGCTTAAAATTATATATATATACTTTTTAAAATTTTGCATCATATGTATGGTGGCTTATAATTAAGGAATATTGTATCAGAGAGATAAAAAATTAGTTGGCAAAAAAATGGTAAATATGCTTTTTTTAATTAAGCATAAAGTAGATTTTATTTTTTAATCAAAAATAATTTCGTTGTAAAAGAACATTGATACATTTACTTAAAAAAAAGAGTTTGTTTAAATAACTGTTTAAATGGTACTGGATTTACAGAAATAACTTTACGTGTAGAAAAATGATTAAATTTCTTATAATTTTTTTTAAAAAAAACTATCATACAGCAAGTCCTTAACGTCATTTTCACCATAAATGTCAGAATTATATTCCTGTGTAATAATCTGAAATGAGTTTTTATTTACTGAAACGGACTATTTATGACTAATTTATTCTTAAGTCATAGAATGAGAAGTAAAATTTATTCAATAATGCGATTAGTTTTTTTTTATTAATGAATACCTATTTTTTAAATACTGTTAACAAGTTCCCAATTGATAGTAATAAAGAGTAAAATAAAAAAAAATATTTTAAGGCTATGAAAATAGATATTTGTATTTTACACAATTGAATTTAAAAGTAAGTTCTTAGAATTTATGATTTGCTCAGTTTTTTCTGAAATAGTTACATTTCATCTTATTGTACCTCCTTATTCCATAATTAATATATTAAGTAAAAAAAAATTGATTAAATTTCTTACCAAAGATAGAATGGCGGAATTTTTAGAAATGTTTGAAAGAGTTTCTTATTTGATGCTACATCTTCATGACTGTGAATAATGTATACTTAATCGTTACTATAAATAGTATAGTAATCGTTGAAGTTTATTTTATGAAGCAGATATCATTTCATTTTGGTACCAACTTGTTTTATATTACTTACGAATTGAAATATTACAGATCAAAATAGAATAAGTTGGTAACACATTTTTGTTTCTTTTATTATTAAAATGTAATGTGCTTCTCAAACTTTCTATACTTGCGACCCAATTTTCAATCATAATTTTCATCGCCCCCCTCCATACAGTAACAATGTATTCGAATTCAATAATATAATTTATGGCTCTCTCATGGAATCACTGGTAATTATTAAACTTGTTCTTAACTTAGTATTCTTAATTAATTATGAAATACATTGCGCTGTACTCTGATACATTTCTAAATGTATAATATCAGTGTATAAACGTGGATTTTACTTTTTATTATGACGGAATATATTTTGGGTTTGGCTTCCTTTCAGTAAATTAATATTTTTTAATTCTTTTTCCTCTTTTCGAAATACTCGCCCCCCCCCCTTGAAGGGTTAACACGCCCCCAAGGGAGGCGCACCTCGCAGTATGAGAAACAATTATGTAATGCATTTAAATGGCTATTAAGATTTCTTTGTTTTAGTTGCTTTCAGAACCTAATCATATATGTTTAAATATAGGCTTGATTTTAAGTATTCACTTTAAAATTGATGACAGTTTATTAACGAAATCTATAAAGATCTATTTTTCATCAATTCATATTATTTAAAAAGTACCATAATAGTATGTGCACATACACAATATATGTGTATATATATATATATATATAGATAGATAGATAGGTATATATATATATATATATATATATATACTGAGAAACTAATACTTCTAACAAAAACAGCTGAAATTATAACGTAGTATTAGATTCATTCAAACGAAATCTAATCAATGTGCCTAACTTTGCATAACACGTAAGGTGGCACCACGTTTTACGTGTGTAAGGTGACACCATCTGTCAGTAGGGTTACTGACGCGTGAGCAACGTTTGACGTTTCATAGCGACAGAATGTTTTCACGCAGAATAGAAGGTGGTCTTGGAAGTTATCCATTACTGAACGTGCAGGAAGGGACAACAAGGAGTGATTCGATTTTTTGCGACGGAGGTAGTTTGAGGCCGTGAAATGCTCGACGGAAGAAGGCTGTGTACGGTGGGTACAATCGGTGTCGTTCAAGTGCTGTGGAATCGCACAAAATATTCCTTGGGGAGTTACTCGAAGACGCTCCAAAACCTGAAGAGGCTGATCGTGGCATCACACCGGAAATGATTGAGCAAGTGAATACTTTAGTCTTGGACAACCGTGGATAAGATTCATCGGTTAATGGCGTGGGCACCAATCACACCATAATGCATTGAACTTTCGTAAAATTTGTGCGCATTGGGTTCTCCACCAACTGAACACCGAACTGTGCATTATTTGAACGGCGTTGTCTTTGAGTTATCTGAAAAATTATCATGAGGAAGAAATGACTTCTGTCGCAAATAATCACTGATGATGAAACATGGTGTCAATGAAAAGCGAGCGTCAGAGCAAGCAGTGGAAACGTGCTACTTCACCACCTCCAAAGAAAGAAAAAACCACTTACACCAGTTCTGATAAGATCATGATATCCTTTTTGACCACAAGGGACCACTGCTTGTCGAGTTCGTGAAGCGGGGAACCACTATCAATGCCCAGTGTTATCAAGACACTTTACAGAACCTTACACGAGCAATCAAGTCGAAACGCAAAGCCATGTTGACCAATGGTGCTATTCTCCTGCATGATAATGCCCACTCACATATGGAGATTGCGATGAAAATGACATTGTGGAAGTTTCGGTGGAAAACTTCCACCGAATACCACCGTACAGTCCAAACCTTTCACCGAGTGATTTTCATGTTTTGGGACATATAAAACGAGCTATTTCTGGACATAGATTCACAATTGACGACGAAGTGTGTGACTGGACCCAGGCCTTGATCCGACAACAGCCTACTAGCTTCTTCAAAGATGGAATTATTGCAATGGGATAATTGTGCGAAAAGTTTTGGCGACTTTTTGTGAGTATGTGTACTATTTATAACTACATTTTCGACATAATAAAATCGTTTTACCGTTCTTTTTCATAGTGACGGGGTTTCATTTGAGTGCTTCTTATAGTTTCAGTGTATGAATGTACAAATGTTCAGAAATAAATATTAGGTTTGAAATAGGAAGAATTGAAAATAAAATGTATTGAAAATAAATGATAAAAACAACGAGGATAATTAGCAAAATCTATCAGAATTGTCGGTTGATTATTGCGAATAACATTTTCTAATATTTTTTTTTATTTCTATTGAGGCTGCGGATTGGTTTTTTACCATTGCATACCTAGTACATTGCCCGGAAGCTAGTCTCTTGTTAGTGCGGCACTTAAAAAGTGTATATTACGAATAATAAAATAATTTTTATCTATTTATTTTTTGTTTAAAGTAAGTTTAAAAAACATGCAGTGTGTTTTTAATGATAATTTATAAAAGGAGAACTGTTTGCATGTCATTGTGATTTTACGTAATATAAAATATTTTCCAGTGCAAAAAAAAAGTAAACCCATTTTATGGTTTTTCCCTGTTCAAAACTCTTGCTATTCGTTAGGCCATTTTGAAACTTGTGAAGATCCCCTTGGATCTCACTTTGAGAACGAGAATGATTTTGAGTCAAATAAGAACCAGTAACCATTTTTATAAATAACTTTCTTTATTTGGTTATCTTTCCCAAATAGAATCAAAGACTTTTAATAACAAATAAATCAAAATAGTTGTATGAAGTTTAAAAGGGACTTTCCTTTAAATTAACTTAAATATTTAATGATCCAATATATTAACAATTAGAATATCGATCACGCAGAGATTACTGCGATAAGAGATCCCAGAATTATATTCAATAATATTCCTATTGAACATTTAACTTTAATCTCACTCCTAATATGAAGCTATAATGAAACTTCAATTATAAATCAATATTACCACACTGCAGCTCAGCTCTTCCTGAGATTTATCCACCTAGAACTCTTCAATAATAATTCTCTAACTTCACTATTATTCCTTCCTGATTCAATCTCTCTCTCCTACTGCTTTTTACTTTACTATTCCGTTTGACTTAAATACTCTATCTAATCTGCATAACAAGGAATTCTGTCCTCTTTTTGGAGCTGATTGGAAATAGGTAGGGGAATTAAATTTCCCTAAAAAAGATGTCTCAGAAGGTTAGTGATAAAGTTCCGTATATGTTTGTCACAAACTGTTAAATAAAATCCATTGCATTTTGATAGATTTATTTTATGAAGGATTTGAAAATGACAGTTGTTAATATATATGTATATAAAAATTTTTAATGACAATAAGATTTCAATCGGTAGGATCGAGTTAAACAGCGTTATTATTTCCCAAGATAAAAATAATTCAAAAGGAAAGGAAATCTTTATTTCAGAAATTCATAACATAATTTATGAAATAAAGTCTGATTTACTTGGCTAGAAAAAAACAAAATAAAAGATTTAAAATATTTTTTTTTCTTTAACTGCGTAATGGATTCTAAATGAAGGTGAATTCCTTAATCGGTGAAATTTATTATGAGAGGTGGTATTACCAATGTAACTAATTTCTCTGAGCACAAAGCGTAATCTGTAAAGTTTAAATAATCCAATGGCAATAGTTTATCTAAATGCAGTGGAATCTCAAAGCATACATATGGAGAAATGGCAGAATAAGAATAGTGGGGAAAATGCACAGTTAACAGGTATTCATGAATTACCATACTTTTAAAGTTTCATAAGTTTGTCTTTCTTTTAAAAAAAAAAACTACTAGTTGTTTGAAGACTATGTTTGTCTTTCGATGAGGTTGGAAAAATTACCCACTTTTTGTTTTGAAGAAATAAAGTACATGATATAAACTAGAGACAGATTGAAGACTCAAATAATTCGGTAATTTATTCCATACTTAAACGCCCTTCTTTTATCACAGTAATCAAACTAATGCTTACTACAAATTTTATATTCAGTAATTCATTCTATAAAAATATTTCTAATAAAATATTAAGGGAAATTCCAGATCGAAATAAAATAACCCAAAGATCTTTCGAAAACACCGAATGAAATCAACTCTATGTTAACTCAAAAAATTTAGTGTAAAATATCAAAGTTCACTCTCTTTCATTTATCGTTTAATAAGTACATATTTAATGTTCAATTTATCTTCTTTAACAGATCTGAGGATTTCACTCACACACATATACACAACGCCCAGTATATATATATATATATATATATATATATATATATATATATATATATGTGTGTGTGTGTGTATATGTGTGTGTGTGTGTGTGTGTGTGTGTGTATTTATGCACCGTAGTTTATTTCTATTATTTTCATACTTTTCATAAAAAAAAGTGCTACTATTCAGCATAACTATTACTATTACCATGCTTTGAATTTGCATTTGGATCCATAATCCTGCAATAACTTGTTTATTGTACTCAGATTTAGAGCGGGCCCTGCATTTTTGAATGTATGTTTCAGGTAAATTACCTTTTTCTTGTAGTTGTTTTAGATCTTCTATCCATTATTTTCAATAGGGTTCTGTTCAAAATTGTTAACAGGAAGATGGAAGGATGGATGTCTGAAAAACATGTTCAAACCCCCTTTTATATAGTTTATTTTACATATAAGAGCTGCGCTAAGAGTCAGCAATGTTTATAATACTGTAACACAACAACCATATTTGTATATTTGAAATTCTATTAATTTTATGTTTTCAAATATATCCTTACTAAAATCTTATGTCTGGTTTATCACGCAATTTAGGTTTTTTTCAGTCTTGGTGATTATTGATTGTTCATCGCTTTTTAGTAGAGAATTTGGATTATATATATATATACACTGAAGTGCCATAAATGTAGTTAAACAATAAATATAAGAAAGGATGAAACAAATTAATAAGGATATATAGTATCGTCATATACTCCTGGTCTTAGGAATTATGATTGTAGATTTAAAAATAGTTTAAAGACTAGCCGACCTTCCCCTATTCTCATAGTACATTGAACTGTGCAGCTTATAATAATTAAGTTACATTAAAAAGATAACTATTTACCTCTGTGTCTATGTTGTACAATTTTCTTTTCATTTGTGCGAAATTACTTTTTCAGTTATTTTTGTACGAGAGCATTATGGTACAATTTTCAATTTTGTAACTGAAAGTGAAAACAAATATTGCGGGTTATTATAATGATCTTTTCATTGTTATCACATTCGTATTTTGAGAGTTTTAATGTTTTTACAAATAATTATTAGGATACAAAATTAGAAAATTGATGCAATCAAAAGGAGTTTTTTTTCTAATGAGGCTGCGCATTTGTATTTTTAATCTTTGCAGACCTAATGAACTCCCCAAGTGCTGGTATCACTTTTTAGCATGGCACCATATAGGCGGTACCTATTGCCGCAGTAATTTTGACGCCCAGTTTCCTCCCCAGAGGGAGACACCTGAGCTCAGACGAGGGGAACCTTTACTAGGATTTGTTTTAATTTTACCGAGTACACTTAAGCCAGACACTCTAAGGTTTTTTACATGCAATATAATCACACGACATATCCGCTGTCGATTGTCTCCATAATGAAATCTACCGACTTGTCTCGGGCTCGAACCCGTAATCTTAGGTGAAGAAGGCCAGCGCCACCCAGCAGGCTCAAAATAGTTATGATGGTTAGTAAAGACAACATAATGTGTTAAATAGTTAGGTACAAGTATTTATTGCATTATATGATGCATCTTTATTCCTTATGGAAAAATAATAGCATGCTACTAAAGCAATAGCACTTCTGGTGGATGCAAATCTAAATAATGTCTAAATAAAGATACCTAACACCAAAGCATGAATTCCATTCCTTAAATTTTTCCATGTTATTCACTTAAAAATTCAATTCTTAAGATTGAAGTATGAGTGCATAACATCAGATCGTTTTACACAATAATATTAAAAAAAAGACTTGAATTACAGCTTGAAATTTAACTGCCACTTTGTCACGATGTTGAGAACCAAAATTTTCAACAGCACTTATTTATTGTCTCTAGTCCAGGGATGGCGAACCAGTGGCACGCGTGCAATTGATGGCACGTGACACAATATTATGGGCACACCAGCGATCAAAATGGTTTGCATATATTTCAAAATAACAAAGTTCACTGTAAAGTATTAGAAACAAACGCAAGTGATCGGTCGCGGGACGGCGGCGAACACACTCGTTTGTTATTGTGTAACCTTAGTTACGTTCGTCAACTACAATTGCTTAGGATGCAAAGTTTGCCTATGTCTTCATTGACACCACTGTGTTTCAAAGTTTATTTGTGTTATATATATGATTTGTAATTGTTATTTAATATGGATAGTTCAGCAGAAGAACAAAAAGTGAAAGATAGTAAGTGAAACAGAGAATTTCAATTTTGGTGAATCTATAAATATGACATTATTAGTAAAGATGACTAAGCGGTGTGTTTTACGTTCTGCAATGATGATATGCAGAACATATAGCTTGTAAAATGGCATTTTGAAACAAATGTCAAATCCTCTTGTGAGAAAGTGAACCACAGTAAAGTAATAAGTTAATAATATATATAAGTTATTTACCATCCAATCCGCAACAACAGAATTCCCACTAATGTTTACTTTAATTTGAGTTACACGTATAACTAAAACGTTTACAACTATATAAGTAAAGGTATTTTTCGTGGTAAATAAAGGATTTCTAGTTGTTATTATTCAGTTTTATTATTTTCGCAATAATCACAAGTCAAAATTATTTGACGGCATGTCTACACCTCATTAAACACTTCTTTTGAAAAAAAGGGCACGCAGATCCAAAAAAAAAGGTTCGCCACCCCTGCTCTAGTCTTTCTGCGTAGAAAATTTGGAAACCCCCACTTGTTTTTATTACTTTCTTTGAAAAAGTCGGTAAAATTTAAGTATTCTTGAAAAATCAATATTTTACCTCAACTCTCCCGTATTTAGCAATTCAATTTTTTTCATAAACCTCTTAAAATTAAAACAATTAATAAATAAGGGAAAAGATTTAATGCCTCGTAAAATTACAACGTATAAATTTTTTAAAATGTTTTATTTTCAAATTCATTGTTACAAAAACATAAGAGAAATTTTAAGTGGTATTCATGAATACTCTATGCAATTTTCTGGAGGGGAAAAAACTTGCTTTTACGTATAACTGCAGTATTAAACTTTTAAGTGAAACTATGGAATCCATAGTAATTCATATCAAGCCTCACTAACGAGTGATATATAGTTGAGAAAAATAAATGATTTGAGATGACAGGGGATGCCTAATATATATTAGTTTATTTAAGTAAGGCATTTCAATCCATTTTAAAAAGGAATTTTGAGAAAAGCAAGTATTTTTATGCGGTTTTAAGTATTTTGTTTCGACGCAATTTTGAGTTTTTGCCATAAATATTAATATAACAAAGGTAGATACACATACATGTATAATAAACGAATATGCTTTTAAACTTTTGGGACTTTTTCAAAACAAATGCATACAAATGAGAGGCTAAACATAAGTAATTTAAAATGCAAATGAAATATTCCCAAGCACGTTTTTGTATACTTAAGACCTAAAAAAAGAGCTGAATTCCTGCTGTTTACTTACACTATTTTTATGATACTTAGTATTTTATCACCATAAAATTGTTGAAAATGTATATATGTAAACAATATTGAGATCAATTTAAAGTATGCGTTTGTTTTAATATAAAGTGGAGGGAAATGTGAAAAGGATACTTTATTTTTGAGTTAAATGTGTTTTCTTCTTATTATTATTTCCGAAAAATACTCATTATTCACTAAATCCGTTGAAGTCAACTTTTATAATATTATTCATTTAAAGTATTTTTTATACTCCCTATTATCACAATTATTATACGTCTTTCTAAAACTTCAATGGTTCCTCTTCTGTAAGCTATATTTAACTCACATTCCTTCTAAGATAAACTCGCACCCATAAAAATATTATTTTTATTTTGTTTATTACAAATATACTCGGGATGTACCAACCCAAGTATAAAACGTAACATCTGTTCATAAATTTGAATGAATGAAACACAGAAACATTCCCCCTCACCGAACATATGAAACAAACCCCATTCTCTCTCCAAATATGCTCATGTGAAGTTTAAATTAACTCAGTTTACTTTCCAAAGGCATTGTAATTGGTATCTGTAACCTTTTTTTTTCCCTTTTTTTTTCGCTCCCTTTTCTCTTCCATGTTTTATTCTTGGGAGTTATAAAATAATCTCTTCTAGTAAAATATGAAATAAGTGAATAAAAGAGGGATTGGAACAAAGTTAAAAGTAACTAGGAAGAGTAGTGTTGCTTTTTTTACAACTAAATTTAGAACCGTCAGCCCATTAGAAAGAAGGGGGTGGCAGAAGATACTGAAGAGAGAGGGAGGGTAGCTTACGAGATGGGTAGACGAAAGAGTTCAACGTCGTTAAAGATAATCAATGTTGACGACCTTATACTAGATGATGATGAATAGGGAACGTTTCAAAACTACATTTCTCGACTAATGTTCAGTCTAAGACCACAAATTGTTTCACAACAATTTTGTATCTATATCGGTATGTTATATATTATCCGTTAAGGCATAAAAAAGTATTCTTTTTACACAGAAGTTACTTGTAACGATTTCATGGATCTATTATTTCTTTTTTATGTTGGGTTTTTTAAGAACCGTGCATTTTTTTCTCTCTTCTTTTGAAGCACAATGAATTCTATTCTTAATCTACAAGAAAAACTTCTTTCAAAAATTTTAAAGTGCAATTATTATACGTAATGTTGTTTTTTTACATCTTTATGCTATAGATTCATATGTATCTATTTCTTGGTAAATTTAATATTAGCAAATCAATTCACAGAATTATTGAGTCTGTATTTGTGCAATTTATTTTTCTTTAAAATGTAAACGATATAGATATTCCTTATTTATTAAAGATGTCTCTAAATATTTAAATATTGGCCTTTATTGACTCGTAAGAGTTTCAGGATATAGTTATTTTGCCCACCCTTCAAGTTTAACAGATCGTCATATTGGTTCTGAAAAGTATTTTCAATAATATGTGTATGTGTGTGTATGATTTAGAATACAGAAATAATATAGAGAAATTTAGATTTGAAATATAAAATTACTTTATTTTTATTTTGCATTCGAAATTCATGTTAAGACAACAAAATGCTTTTGTATCCACATACAAAAGCATTTTGTTGCACTCTTTATTTATTAAAACCTAAATAATATTAAATATTTGGCAGCCACTTTGAAGAAATTGTAACTCTTAAGGATTTATGTTTGGTTTTCCAATAAATGACTTCTCCAATCCCCTGTTTTTCATTCAGTGATTTCATTATAAGTCAAAATTAAATATTTCCCTTTCAAAATACTAATTTTCAACATAACATTTACGTTTGCTGAATTAATAATAATTTCATTTAAATAAACATACTAATATATTTTACAGTGCAAAGTACACTGCTCGCCAGAAAAAAATGCAGCGTCATTTCGGAAGTTCACAATAGGTAAGAGATTTGCTCTATGCTTTGATCTCAATAAGATTTCAGAGTATTAACTTCACAATATAGGTCAAATAATGCCTGATTCTAATACCATTTGTGGCAGCTATATATAAAATAAAAGCTGAAAACACTTTTTTAATTAATGGAATTTCTAACTGTTTTCTTGATGAAACAGTTAGAAACTAACTGTTTTCTTTAATACGAGTCTATGATGAATGCAGAATTTAGTCAAGGAAGTTTCTATGTTCTAAATAACAAGAAAAAGGGATTATAAATATTGTGAATTAGAAAGAAATTAGCGCTCGTTTTAGACTCAATCAAGACCTACTAGTGCGGCTAAGGAACCACCAGATACAGTAATAACGAATCGTCTGATAAAAAAAGACTGCATTAGTTTCATGATGCTACAGAAAGTGATGTTGGTATTTGTAACCTGTAATAATGAAATATCGCATGGAAACATACTGTGACATAGTGCAGGAATTAGTTTTACTGAGTGAAACTGGGCAGCTATACATTCTGTGCCAGCTGCACAATTATCTGCTTTAAATAGCTATTTCAACAAGGCATCCATCTTTTTGATTACCTTTGAATGTGTACTATTGGCACATGCAATATCAGTGATATAATGGATGCCGGATAGGGAGCAATTTATCTTATTTTATTTTAGGGAGCACATTTTTTTCTCTTGCATTATGAATCACAATTCCGGTATCTCAATTGGATAAAATCCGCCAACTTGCGGCACTATTGCATTTTTACTTTCCCCCTTTCCCTATATGCACGTTAAAATCTGTCGATGATCAATGTCCTCTCGCGGTCATGGACGTTTAGAAAGGAAGGAATGCTAGCTCAGGTGTCATTCTAGCCACTTGACCGATTCCCTTGTGGTGCTTTTTAATGCAAAGTTAGTTCTAATCCACTCTGCGATACAGAACGTTGGCGTACGGAAGCAGCTTATCCTATTATATCCAAAGAACCGTCCAAAGCCTCAATCATTCAATAATTATTCGTGCCACAATGGCCAATATCACTTCCGTGGAGAATGTACACAATATATGTACAAATTAAAGGTATACATATAGGTCACTATTTCAATCAATTTATTCTAATATTTCTCTTAACCCAATACACTCTGAATCGCTTGTCCATACTAGTACAAGATTTTAGATAGTTGTAGTACAGATATCTGTTAAAATAAACTAGATAAAATAATCAAATTACAATGCAGTAGTTTAATTCAGTTCAAAGTTTCAGTTGTCGGGATTGGGCAAGGAAGAAGTAAACCAAGAATCATAATCGTGAGCTTCATGATTGGCGAAATTCAAAGGAACCTATGGGTTTGAAAAGTAGACCCAGTCAAGATTACCACGAAGAATAATTTGTTTGGCTAAACCTTAGATCATATCTGCTTTAAAAAGCTCATCATACTGAATAACTAGACAAAAATCAAGAGAGAGAGAGAGAAGTTTTTTATTAGGTTGGGGGAAGAGAAATCCATTATTTTTGCATGAAATTGCACATGCACCTCAGCGCCTAAGGACACGATAACTAAGTAGGTCTTGACCCTCTTGGCTCTCAAGCCATTGACTTTGGTTAAGTTTAACTATTTATAGCTTAAACTCTCTAAGAAATACATTTAATAAGGTAATCAAGCTTTTTAAAACAAATTCAGGTATTTAGTTTTAATTTTTTTATTCCGTTTTGTTATTTATAACAGCAATTAAATAAACGGTAGAATCTCATGAATTGAGGTTATGAAAAAAGCTTTTAGAAATATTTTTCAATGTTCAAGGTAGAATAATTCATTTTATCTCCTATTGCGATTGACATTTGGGGAAATAAATTCATAGGTAAGTTATTGAGTTTGCGAGAAAGATTTCTTTTTATATTTTTATTAATGTGATTTTTAAAAATTTAAAGGAAAAATTACATATTATTCAGACACATTAAGAAATTCATTTTAATTCATTTCATAAAACTACTTTTTATTTCAGTCATATTTTATTTCAACAAAAATTTAAAAAAAACACGTTTTCTAAACATCCTAAGCATTATTCATTTTTTCCTTTATTTTGCAATAAAAATAACAAAGCATAACCGCTTCATGGTTAAAATAAATTAAGCACATTTTGTTCAACTACACGTATTATTCTACAATTAAAAAATAAGTATTATTTAAAGAAAAAAAAGTAGTATTCACAGACACATAATTTTTAACATATTTAGAATAAAAATATTTAAAATGGTAGTTAAATTGAGAAAATGTTGCAAAACTAAAGTAATAAGGTTTCTTTTAACCAGCACATTTAATGAGTTTTATTCGCTGTTCTTATTAGATAAGAGTTGGTGATAAAGATGTTTAATTAACTTTACCTAAAATTTAAAAAAATGCATTACATTTAGTGTTTTAGATTTGATTCTTTCAAGATCAGGGAAAAACTGCTAGCAAAACGATTAAAACTGAGTCTAATAGATTCGTTATAAGTGATAAACTCATAAACTTAGAAGGTGTAATAAAGCAATAACATATTTTAATTTTAAAATATTTGATTTTTAAGTTGAGATCGACGTTAATGAAGATGATTGAAATAACGAATGTAAACAACGGAAGAAGTACTTGGAAATTAACCCAATTCACAAATATTCAGTAAAATTAAAACGCACTGAAAAAGCATTGAAATTATTTTTACCCCAACAAAAATGCTATATAAACTCTTTGAAAATGAAAAAAAAAGGCTAATGGATAATTGGTGACGTAATTTTATTTCATATCAAATTCACGAGAATGAAGAGCTGAAAAATTGTAATTAATTTCATTATATCATGTAATTAATGTCACCAAATATAAGAATGTAGGATTTGGCTGAAAGTTATGTATTTAAGTCGAGAAATTATGATAAACTATTTTTTTTTGGGGAGGGGGGTTGAAAATACGCTATGAGAACTTGTACGTTTAATAAAACTGTATGTACACAAACTTATAAAATAGATCATTTCAAGTGTTCACTTTGTGGAAAAGATCACCTGGTTTTGTGGCAATGACTTAATAAATTTGATTCGCATCTTTGAACATTGTAATCCATCAGCTTATATCAAGATTTAATGCAGCTTGGCTACACACAATGGTGGGATCATGCTTATTTAAAGGGAATCTCCATGTATGGCAAAGAAGCTTATTCTTAGTGAAAAAACAAAACAAATAACACGCCTCTTCCAGTTATTGGAATTTTCGTGGAGTAAAATGTGTAGATAGGAAAGAAAGAGTTAGACAGGGGCATTTTGAAATATCAAGTTTTATCTCTCTGTAAAGGGAATAATCAAAAAAAAAAAGAAACCCCTTCAAAAGCATAGGGAAAGAATGAAATCCTTATGCTGTGAAAATTCCTTGATATTAAAGGCTACTTTTAGATTCGACCCGTGCTTCTGAAATAGAAAATAGGTCAACAGGTGAAGTTGAAATGATGCCTCAAACAACATGATGGAATAAGTTAATTTGATTGACAGTTAAAATCCACCAAAAACCCACCAAAACATTTCTCTAGAAAATCTTGTGCCCACATATATCACACAAAGACTACATAATTATTATTTATACTTTAATTTTTTCTGTGTATTTTCAATTTTTTAGAAAAAGTGTTTGCTTTCAAAATAATTCGAAAAGGGTACACATTACGTTTGTAGAGTTTTCACGCCTCAAATTAATAATTTCGCCTGGCTTCAAGAAGAGTGCATGAATTAATTACTAATATTCATGTTGAAGTCTATTTGCAATTGTATATTTAAGCAGAAATTATAATAATGTAAACTTCGGGAACGTAAATATAATCAGACGAGTACGTAAGTAAAACTTGGGGCTCTAAAAGCCAAAAAGAAGTTATGGAGTTTGTTCGGTTCATAGAAATTAAGCGTAAATAAAGCCTAAAATGTGATGGCGTGTTATTAGTTTAGATTTATAAGAATGATTAAAACTAAACTCATGCTTAAAAAATTCCTATTTACAAACGTTTATAAGAATTATTTTATTAAAAAGATAAATAATATGCTAAATAAAAGAGTAAAAGTAAAAAAAAAATGTATAATAAATTTCCGGAATTTAAGAATATATGTTGAGAAATGAGGAAATCCTAATTTAAAACTTAAATATGCAACATTCACTGTTTTCCAATAATGAAAATATGACCCTTCGACTTGAAGAACTGATCTTTGCACAAACGGAATTATTTAACTTAAAATTTTCTTCTGACCACACTTCTATAAAATAAAACCTACTGCCGCTTAAGTTACGAATGACATATGATCGATTAAAAAAGAGATTTTAATTGCTATGACTTGTTTTAAAGATATTTATTTTGAAGTTATAACCTGCTAAAAAATAGAAGTTTCTGGGAGAAAAGTATTACCTTCCATTATAATTTCACAAAATGACGTACATTTGAATGAATCGAAAGCGAATCATGAATCATCGTACTCGATGATATAAACATTTTTTTATATCACACATTCCTTGTATTGGGGGGTGCTTTATAGTTTAAAATAAAAATAATTTAAATAATTTTAAATCAAGTCACATAACTTGAGTTATTACAGTATTTTTTTTATCAAAGCATGAGAAAATAATTAAAACCCAAATAATAATAAACATAAAATTCACTGTAATGTTTTGTTGAATGTGTATTAGGATAATATGCAAATATGTGTATATGCATAATATGCAAAACATTCAAAATTGTATCAAAGTGTATTAATAGTCAAATAATAGTAAAGGTTGAGAAGAATTGAATTAATGTATCTGTCTATAAGTATATCTTCCTTTATGTGGATTTACATTGAGTCATAATCAATAGCTAATTTAATCAATACATGTAACTTTGATTTAATTAATTTTAAATGCAATGTTTTAAGATATAAACTAATGTTTACTTTTTTATGACTTTTACTTCTTAAATGTAAACTTTTTCAAATAAATAAATAAATAAAATTATATTAAACAATATCAAAATTATATCAAATTTTAGACTTTTGTGATTTATTTAAAATAATATCAGTTATTGAATATGGATTTCGAGTAATTACATAAAGGCATTAAAAATATTCAAGGACATTAAGAATTACTCTACATTTATTAATAGACATAAGATCAAAATGGACTTTTGTTGGGTAATTTCAGTTGAAATAGAAGAGTAAATTACACTAATAAGAAGCATTAAAGAATCTTCATAATAAAATAAAAATGTAAGTTTTTGTATTTAGCTCTTTTTGTTTTTTTTTAGATTGAAAGAAAAAAAGAATCAAGATATATTATTTAACCATTTATTCCAATGATTCTAATCAAGAACACGTAATGAAGCCCAGAAGAGGAGTTATAAAAATAAGAGAAGAGAGTAAATGTCGAAGCAATCTATATTTCAATTAAGATAAAAGTCAGACTATTATTAAAGAATTTGTTCTTAATAATTCCAGACATAGCAGTTTATTTAAATTACGCCATTTCTGTAAGAATTTTTGATTCTTTTTTTTTAATCCTTTCGTTGGAATTATGATTATGTAATATGTAAACTTTTGTTTTAAAACAGGTTGAATTCTTTTTTGAAGTTCATAATTAACATTTTACATTTTCTTTTCTTTTATGTATTTTTTAACTAAATTTAATTACAACATGGAAATCAACGCCATCATAAAATTCCTTTGACGTATAAAATAAGATAATACAGTTCAATAATATATTGATTCCAATAGAAAAGTGTTATATTATTTGTAATTAACAATTAATATTCTTCTAATCGTAACCGAACACGATTCATTTTAAATTTTTACTCCATATTAGACTGAAAGAGTGGAAACTGATTGAAGAACTGAATTAGTACTTTACTCAGAATGTATAATATAAACCTAACTCATAAATGATTGTGCCTTTAAAATTCAGTGTTATCTAAAAATGATAGAAATATTTATTAGAATCGCTACAGAAAAGCACTGCTGCCTCTATCTTCTAATGCGTTGTACGAAGTAGGAGTGTAACGAAAACTTTTTTTATCACTGCCAAATACCAATAATTCTTCAAAATTAGCATCAAAGAAAATTCACTGAAACTGTTTTTTTTCTGAAGCACTTCCTGTAGCGATTACTCGTCACTTGACTGAGGTTCAAAACTCCGAGGTCCGTCGCCAATAGCCCTCGTATTGCTTTATAGTGCAACGTTAATAAAACTATATATATACACACACATATATATATAAATATATGTAACTATATATATATATATAAATATATATATATATATAAATATATATATATATATATATATATATATAAATATATATATAACTATATATATATAAAATATATATATACCTATATATATATAAATATATATAACTATATATATAAATATATATATATATATATATATATACCTATATATATATATATATATATATATATATATATATATATATATATACATCTCTTTTGTAAGCGATATTTTGTTTCTTTTTTTTTTTATTACCTGCATGATTATTTATATATAACAGATAAATCAAATTAACTCAAAATCCCCTTTCCTCTTTGATTCAATTCTTTCTTTATTTATTTTTCTGTTGCAATTAAAATCAAATATGAATGTAATCATCAACCATTAATAGTATTTAAATAATATTAATGGTTCATTAATAACATTTAAGTACAAAAATGTTTCGAGTACTATTAAACATTTCAGATTTTTCTTCCGCTTACTTAATATTTTCCAATTGTTTCTTTCTGTACCAACTCAGATACTTATAAAACAATATTTTATGACATAAAAAGGTCACGAAGAAATTTACTCTCACAACTTGCGTAATTTATCTGTTCTTTTGTACTATACTAGTCGTAATTTTTATTTGATCCCTCCCTTTGCGACAAGAACATAAAAGCAGAAGGGAAATTAACCCCCTGGCAATAAACAGCATCGCCCTAGAGAGCAAACTTTCGTATTTGCCCAAACTCCATAATTGTTCCTATACCTCTGTTGGCTTCTAGTAGTAGGCAAATACGTATATGTATGTATACAAGGTTGGAGATCTGGACTCGGATAGTTGGTCAATAACCGTGTTCACGGGGACTAAGCGAGACCCCATCACTCAGCAGAGGAAGAGACGAGACTTTTCCATTGTTTGTACTTACCGTTGCATTAATTATTAGGGAAACTTTCGTTTCTCAAGGAAACTTCTGTATAATACTCAATTCATTATGGAAATTCTGTGTAATATAGAAAATTTAGTTCCGTATATTGCAGACTTGGAAAACTTAACTCCTTTAAGTATGCGATATTAACTCTAAGTCGAAAATACCAACTTTATTTTACTTATTTTATTAAGTACTCGTTAATATAATGCTCATAAAATTGGAATATTAATTCGCAGTATTAAGTCTGGAAATTTCTTAGAGAAACATTAAAGGAATAGCTTTAGTTTCCTATTAAATTATATTTTATAACTTGATTTTCCATTTAATTCATATTTCTTAGTTCCCTTTCGTTAATGCCAAGAATGGATTATTCTTAGTAGATATGGTAATTCACCTGAGATTAATTTAGCATATTATTATTTTTTATGAATAATAGAGAGTATTTTAATTATGAAATTTTTTTCAATTTCACACATTAAAAAAAATTCCTCATTATAGTCTTCAAAACAATCAATGTTTGACTCAGCACCATCAATGCCATCTTCTTCATGATCCAGAGGGATCTTCTACAAAATATCCAAAGTTTCTACTTAACCTTTCATAAAATCTTTCATTATTATTTACAAGTTCTTGGGTTATTTTTATTGCATATATTTGCCAAAATTTGAGTTTGCAATAACTCTTAAATACTCTGTTAATTATATGGCTTATAATTAATTTTATTAATAAGTGTTTAAAATAGTATTTGGACCTCGTGAAAGATGGAATTTTCAAAAATCAAACAAAGAGTAATGTAACCAAAATTATATATATATAAAATGTGTATTACATTTCTTCATACATCAACTCAATTTAATATATTTAGTGAGTGAGTGTTTATTAACTTCGCAATATAAGACAACGCAAAGGCATTTGGCGACTGGCCTTGAAATTTTGCATCTCGATCGAGATGAACGTACGAAACCTGAAATGGAAACCCCACTGTGAGCACCATGCAAATGGGTAGACACCATACGAGGTGGGTTTTCATTAAGCCTAAGGCTCAAAATTATTACAGGTAGGCCACGAGTTCTTGGTCGTTACAACTAAGTTACTATAGCTATGTGGAAAAAGATGTATTTTTTTAATTATAGAAATTAATCACAACTGCCAACAACTAATAAAAGTCAACATTAGTTCGTTCAAAGTGTGACTAAAATAATCTGGAATGATCAATCTGAAGACAAACAACGCTTGCATTAAGGTCAAGTAAACACGATTGAATTACGTTACTTACTTTTCTGTCTTCCGACTGAACTCCTTGAGCATTCACCCACCGTATTTACCCAATCTTGTTATTTTGTGCTTTTAGTATTACCTATGGTGAAATGAGCAATAAAAAGAATGATAACTGTGACAGTTTAATTTGTAAAAGATGAATTGATGGAAAAACATGATCATACTTTCTGAGAATGATTACCAACACTTATTTGATGAGTGAAACGTCATCATTTGACCGAGATTCAAAATGACGACGCCCTACGTCAATAGCCTGAAAGTGCGATATTAATAATAAATCAACCAATCAGTGATCAATGAAAGATTTACGTAGAGTGGCATATGCATTTTAGAGAACACTTTATTAAAGTGAATAATGTTGAAATTGTGCAGAATCACAATTGGTTTTTATTGCATTTACCAAGAAATTATAGCTTCATCGTGCATTAATTCTTGAAAATAACTTTAATATCTACAATTAGAACCAAAACCAAACAAAATGGATAATTCCCGATGTTATTCTTCTTTTCACAGTTTTCCAACGGAGTAAAAATTAACATTAAAAAACATTACATCATTACTAGCAATATGTCTGATCATTTCATTTGGTGGTTTTCGGAAAAGGATGAATATATAAAGTCACATCTTAAAGTTTTTAAAATCTCAACTGCCCTCTTTGTTGTTCCAAAATCTATACTTCGACCAAGTAAATTAACAACATAAGTCTCTAAGATTACTTTAATCAGTGACTAATGTTACGCTCAGAATTCACCAACTTTATCGACCTTTAAAAAACTCAAACTAAGTTCTATACTACGTCATGTGTTTTAACAAATAGCAACCACCATGATTTTGCATGATCTTTTTTTAGGGAGACATGGTACAATTTACACAAAAATCTTTAATTTAAGGGTGTTTTTCATTTTTTTCTTTTGCTTGTAACTAATATATATGGATAACGTAAAACAGATTTTTTCTCAAAATACTAATTATTTATTTTTTTAAAGAAAAGTTTTAAAAGTTATGAAGGGGTTTTAAAATGCTTCTCCTCCTACAATAATTGACGAACATACATGTAATTTGATTTACAAATACGTCCAACTGTTTATAACAAACGTTGGTATAAGTTTACTGCTAGCATAAATGATATACTTGAAATACTTGTATTTTCTCAATCATTATTGAAAGCTTTTAAAAAATGTGTAAAGTCTAAACTCTACTATTTTTTTTAAAAAAATAAATATTGCTTTGATTTAAAAATGCTTACTAAATTTTGTTACGTGTGCTATTAGCAATATGTAAAACAAAAATAATAAAAAAAATTGACAGAATAGAAAAAAGCCCATAGCATTTTAATGAAATAAATTAGTTATTTCTGTCTTTCCTTCAGTTAAAGATTTTATTTCCCATTGGGATGTGAAAAAAATGAACATAAAAGTTAGCATAAGCTTAACAATTTTTAACTTAGAGCTGTCAAATTGTGTGGTATTATAGAAGATTATATCCAAAATAAAAAGAAATTGGCTAAAAAGTTTTATTTGAATTGTTGACCTATTTTTGTCGATTGAATCGTACTGTGTCCCTTTTTTTACTGAAACAAGGTATCAAATTAAATTAATTTTGAACATCTATAATCATTATCTCGTGACGATTATTAGGCTACAATCAAAACTTCAAAAATTGTTGAAATATATTTCAACGAATCGCTCTTAAGTTGATTTAATTCCGCACAAATTAGTAAAAATATTTCACCCCGTCTTAAAGAGTGGTGCAATAAGTGTTTAAGTCGCCAAAGCAATTAATTTCCTGTATGAAAAACGCAAAAGATTTGACAGACGCGTGGGGAAAAAAAACAAGACTGTTCAGAAGTGCTCGAATTTCCAGAACTCCAAAAGTTAAAAAATTCTCTCTATTTAGACGCATTTATTTAGCGCATTCGATAACAGCTGTATTTATCGAATGTCGAGATAAGAGTATTCTTATCGAAGACTACTGGAAGGGAAATACTGAAAAAAAGCTCCGAAAACTTAATCCCAAAATGTGACACCGCGGCTGATGGGGTCCCCAGTGTCATGAGAAAGAAATTCCATTATTTCGAATCCGGATCTTTTGGTCCGAAAAAGAAAAGACATCGTCTGATGCCCCGAAACTGTTCGTCTTCGAAGTATTTTCATCGGAATCGATTGAGCTGTTCGAAAGTTATTGCTAAGAAAAGAAATGGGAACGAAGAGAGATAAAATAGAATTTTTGGAATCTCCGCAATGTTCCATTTGCTTCTTGGTTGACTTAGTAAGCCGGTGTAGTGGAAACGGAGACAGCTTGGTCGTGAGATATGAGGAAGTATATTAAATCTGATAGTGGTATCTCCGTGAAAGTTGAATATTAATTATATTGTTGACATTTCTTCCAATGCTTTGTCGAGCCTTTTAGATTGTATCGGAGAGTTTGGTTTCTTTGATAAAGCTTCCAGTAAAGTTACATTTTAAACACGTGTGAGCAAAACTGTGGAAAATTAATTCAATTATTTGAAAAAAAATTATATTTGAGCTTTTTTGTTTTGTACATTAAGTATATTAAAAAGATATTTTTGATTTGAAAATTCAAAGATTTTATATTTTAAAAGAAGCTATAGTATTTAACTAAGAATCATAAACTATTATAAATGCTGTGAGTGCAATAAAATATTTTTCATTAGAGTTGATTTTTCGATATTTTATGTATCCTCTTAATTATAAGAAGGAATGTCATTTGCGTTGACTTTTTTTTTCTTTTAAAAAGTATAACTTTTTAATCCCAACAATTTACATTATATTAGAATAATCAATTTTTTTAAAAATATGTAACCACATCATATATATATGTAATATATAATTGTTTTAAAATATATATATATACATCATATATATATATATATATATCTGTGTGTGTGTGTGTTAATAAATTGTTTCAAAAATACAGCAAAAAAAAAAACTCTATTTACATAATTTGCAATATTGCATAAATTTTGACAGCAAAATAAAATAAGCAAAAGCATTTTAAATGTTTTGGATAATTTTTATACTAACTATTGAATTTTTTAATAATAAATTACGCAATAAATCCATATTTTTATGCTTTGTAATTATGTCATATTCACGTATATCATATTCATAAAATTATACTTCCTAAAGCTTTAACATTTAGAAAATTTTATTTTTAGAATAAATTTATATGTATATACAATAGTAATTATTCTTTATTATCATTTTTGACGTTTTATGGAATCGGCTGTGAAGTGTAAGTCCCCTGCTGGTGGATTGCCGAACTCTAATAGTGGAAACTACTTGTATACGGGCGGCATTGAATCCTCGTGAACGAACAATGAAGTCATTGCGTCCACCAAGTTGACACTCTACTGTGGCCTCACGATATGTTTCATTTTCAGGTATTCTTCGAATAATCGCTTTTGAAATTGTGTCAGAAAACTTACATAGTAATCGCTGAGCGTTATCTCACTCTTTTTCATGAGAAAATCGTGCCTACATTAAATCAAAGAGGTGTTTTGTCTATAGTAAGCTTTATACAGATTAGCGCACATCCATAATATGTCAATCCACAAAAATTATAATATTAAGTACCTTTGGTGAAGACAGTTGTTAGTCGAGGTTGCAATAGTGCAATGCCATTATGTTCACTCAACCTCAGTCTGATCGATTTCTGGTTTTAAGGCTATTTGAAACCCTTTGTGTGTATCGCTATTTCCCCTCAACATTGCCTGAACTCAAAGATTCTATCAGCCATGAGGTTTCTGCACTTCCTCCCAATATATTGTAGTCAGATCTAACGAAATATGTGAGTTGCCTTAGTTGTGTAGGACAATTTTCTGGAGGTCATGTTAAACAATTGTTATTATAAGAACAAATGGATATAGAGTACTGTTGCCCGTTCACTGTGTTTCAGATCGTCAGCATCCTTTACCAGAAATAGTTTTATTTATTTATTGTTTGCTGCTAAAAATCTGACTTCCTTGAGAGCTCATTCTTGCAAACCACAAATCTTTTTTTTATCATTTTTTTTTCCTTTTTTATGAATTTTCAAAGTTTAATCAAACTTTTGATGCACCTTGTATTATAAATGGCCCTGTATTAAATTGACATTACGTGCTATATTGCGTATTCAATGTCATATCATACGTATACATTTTTCTTGTGAAACGTATGCATCAAGCACTCCATAACTAAAATAAATGTTGTTAAGATTTGTATGTTACAGACTGAAATATATAGGGAAAGGTAAAAGCTTCAATAAAGCACGTTTTCTTTTATTTTTAATATAAATGCAGCTTTATTCTAAGCCAACATTTGCTTGAATTTTTGATATACCTTTATACACATATGCAGGGGTTAGTGTGAGTTTATGTGCGCATGTATTTACACGAAACAGTAATTAGTTACGACTATTTTAGAAATGTAAATTAACTGACTTGAAAGTAACGTTTCGGAATTCATTAGCAAGTTTCATGAAGTTGAAGCAAAGGAATAGTGATATTTAAAAAAAACACCTTTATAAATCTATAAAGGTTTCACACAGAATACATTATCAGTAATACCTTTTCATGAATTTGATTAAAAATATTGTAACATATCTGCTTTATCAAATTAAAAAAAAAAAAAAACGAAAAAAAAATTATAATAGAAATGCTATTGAAAGTGAAACCTCTTTTATATACTTTTCTTCTTTTTTAAATGTATATAAAACAGTACAACTTGGTATTTTTTGTCGGTTTATTCCTTTTTTTTACATTAAAACGTTATTACGATTTCATTGTTACGTTATGGAAGTCAAAAGAAGAGGAAAAGTTTGTAATAGTATTGTATTAAGCTGAAGAAAGATTCAATTATTATAAGTTGAATAGAAGAATTAAATATTACCCCAGGTTCTAGCATTCTTTCGTTAATCCCAACAAATAGAGAAATCGGAATGTGAAAAAAAAATATCACTTGAATTCGTTTTTTTTCGACGTTTAATTACTTGTATGGATTCTGATGTCAGAAGATGGCTCTGAATTCTAAAAAAAGAATTAAATCAGAAACGATTAGGTTTCAGTTTTGATGCATTTTTTCTTCTTCTTTAAAGCACTGTTTAGCTGATAAACACTTCCTAAAACGACACCTTTTTTTCTGTTTTACATGTACATTATTTTTTTCAGAGTACAAAATTAAAAGCAATGGGCAAAAAATATCACACGCATTTCTCTCAGACATTTAGATTTGTATCTTTTGTTATTCTAACTAGTTATTTTTTTCACAATCAATGGCATGAAGTAAAAAAATGTGATATAAATGGCGCATTCTTTTCCTCCTAAAATCAAAAATTGTTTTTTTTTCCCACTCATTGTTTCTTTTTTTTCATCTTATAAGACTATATTTTTGTGCTGTAAAAATACCACACATTGAAGAAATGTAATGGTACATAAGACAAAAAAAGCAAATTACTTCTTTTGTCTCCATAAAAGATTTCAGCATATTTTTTTTAAAAAAATTAATGAAAAATAATGAAATGCGTATTATTTTATGATGTATGGAGCAATAAACCAAATTTTACATGATCATCAACCCGTTTTATTCACTTTTGTTGCTCCTATTAATTAAAAAAAATATTTAATTAATTAATTTTAATTAATTAAAAAAATTATTTCTGTATTTTTATAATTTACCAATAATGTTGAAAATATAATAAAAAAAACAGGAAAAAAATCTATAAAGCGTTTTAACACAATAAATTGACTGAAGCACAGTTAAAATGATTATAATATCCGAAATAATTTCATACGTATAGCACAGTTTATCACACACAAATAACACTGAATACGTAGGTTTCAAAAGAAATTTAAGCTATTTTATAAAGAACTTAAAACTATTTCATTAAACAATTCATTTTTCTAAGCATTTCATAACAAATAACCTTTGTATATTAATCTGAACACATAATTTGTTTTATATTTGTTGGCATGTAAAATAAATAACAATAATTAGTTTAATTCATAAATATGTAAATTGAATAATTATTTTTATACCAACCATGTTGGAATATTAGTTTTCAACCGTATCTAAATGCTGTTTTATGCATAGAAAATAAGTAAATAAAATAAAATAAAGGTATGTTAACAATGTTAAAATATCTCATGATTTCACATCAAGTTGTCTCTGTATGTGAAATTTCATTGTTGTGTATTTTTAATATATTTCCTTCTTTTATTCAGAGTGCTGAAGCATTTATTAATCGACTTCATCAGTTTACATTATGAAATATTTGTTTTTATTTCTCATTGATTCCCATTTATTTCATTAAATTTTTAAACTTAGGACTATATATTGCATGATCAGTAAATAAAATGATGAATTTCAGCAAGAAGAAACATCATATTATGCATTATTTCTGGATAGGAATCTATATGAGGAATATTGAATTAGGGAACGCACGTTAAATAAACACATCTATAAATAAATACTAACACATAAGGAAAATATTGCAGCGCCATCATATTAAAATTGTTGTTTCTCTCAGCAGACAATTACAACAGAATAGAGGCAAAATTATTAAAGGAAAAAATGAATTATCGTTATATCTACAGACATGCGAATGTTAAAATAGTTATTAACCTCGATCTATTATTATAGATATTTATTGTGGATATCGCCCCTCTATGAGCATCCCAGCTTTGTGGTAAAAAACGAGGCAGGGAAGATGCTCCTTAGATACACAATACGCTTTCCTTGATGAATAAAAATGGATTTTGGGCTGGCCCTAAATGAGCATCTTTTCTGGGAATATTTTCCCTCGTAACTCTAGGCTAAAGAAAAGAAGGACAGTGCGTATTATTCGGGAAAATGGGAAAAGGGGGAAAAAATGCATATCGGACCGCCGCGGCGTTCGCTCAATCAATATGAACACATCGAACGCATGCTACCGCTGCACGTACCGTCGCGTGTAGGGCGCTTAACGATACAAAAATCCGATAATATATCTGTAATTTCTACCGCTTTATGTGACTGAGAAGAGACAGAAGGGGATGGGGAAGTGACTTTTGAAAGTGGGAGAAATTTAGGGAAGTATATTTATAGTCTATCATTTCCGGAGTTTTATGCCGGATTTTCGGATGCCTTTCTTTTACGTTCCAAAATCTCCCAGGTTTCCAGTTTCAGAGATATGGTGGAGGGTTTTGGGAATAATGTATAATATTTAGCTCTTTTTCTGTTTTTCATATTTTATAGAATGGTTCGTTGAAATGGAATGCATTAAAGTGTGCGTGCTCTATTGTGGAAATGTATTTTGTTGAAAGAAAAAGGAAGACAGCACCTTTACGTTTGAGTTAACATTTAGAATCAAATTTTGTTTTCAAAAATATTAAGTGGCGAATTGTTAGGATCTTTGTTTAGTTTAAAGCTTTGAAAACTGTATTTAATCAATTTAAAATACATTATGAGTAACAAATATTGTATTACTTTAATATGTATCTTTGCCGAAACTCTTTAACCCAGTGTTTCTCAAACTGTGGGGCGCGCCCCCCTTGGGGGGCGTGAGAACTCTACAAGGGGGCGCGAGCCTATTGAAAAGTCGAAAACAAAAGATTATTTTTAAAAATTATTAATTTACTGAAAGTAAGCAAACAAAATAAATTCTGACATAATAAAAAATAAAATACACATTTACACTGATTTATCACACTTTTATATATATATATATATATATATATATATATATATATATATAGATATATATATATATATATATATATATATATATATATATATATATATCAGAGCTACACAATGTATTTTATAATTAATTAAATAATTCTAAGTTAAGAACAAGTTTATTAATTACCAGTGACCTCATGGGTTTGTCATACATATAATTTGTAACAAAAATTAACACTTTTCTTGACAATTTTGTACGGTTTATAAATAAACATTGACTGACAATCATAAGTTTCGTGATTCGCTTCCTAATGTCAACCGCTTTCCACGTAGGCACGCGTAAGGGATGTATTGGGGGAGGGGGGAGGAATAAAGGAGCAAAAATAATCTGGAATAAGTAAATCCTTCGAAAACATTGCCAAGGTCCTTTAATTGCATTCTAAAGTCTTGGAATAATTTTACGGATAGCAGCGCACAGAAAAAATCGTACTTCGGAAAGACATATATATACGTCTGGAGAAATATAGGCTTTGGCTTAGAGAGACGTTTATATACACGGGGGGCTTAAGAGGTTGAAGTAATATCGTAGTTTTAGCGTCAAAGTATAGTATTATTGAATTCAGTACGTTGTTATTGTATGGGGGGAGGGGTCGCGATATGAAAATAATGATTGAATATTGGGTCACGAGTATTGCAACTTTGAGAAGCACTGCTTTAACCCTTTAAGTGGTAATTTTTTTGTCCAATAAGCTTTAAACCAGGCACGTTTTTATTGCATATAAATAAGTGCATTACTTAATAAAATGTGAAAATGGAAGTATTTAGTTTCCATTTTAAATTTTGTAAGTTTTCACACTATTTTTATATTTTATAATTTTCAACAACCTCCAAATGTTTGTTTTTATATGTATATTATTTTACTGTATATTACATATTGCATGCTAGGAATAATGTTTCACCTATCTTAAAACACCTTATCTTATACATACAAACAAATTACATATTTGTAACTTTTTTCAAATGTTTGACGATTTTAAATGTGTGTGCATGTATTGTATATGCACACACAATTTAGATCATGATGTGAGTATAATAGTAAGTCTTACATTTCAATTGAGACAGAGATAATATCGTTTTATTTTTTGGATTATCTTTCCATTTTCAATTCTTCTAATGCAACAAATTGCACATTGCCGTGCCAATCCCACTTATTTATCAAATATTTTCAATGACTTAAGTTCTTGCCTTCATTGAAAAATTTCCACCTTCAACATAAAGAAAATCTCAGATGAGAAGTATTTCAGCAACATGGGGGAAACTGCATTTCTTAAAAACGTTAATTCTAATAATGTTACTGTAAGTATTAAAAATATGTGATCAAATATAGGAAGAAGAAAATATCAATACCCGTACAGCGTACGGGCAAACTAGTTGTGACCAGCTTACGTAGCTCGAATGGTGTACGGGCTAACCAGTTAAGGGGTTAAACACCTAGTGATCTTCCATTTCGTGCATCAATTCATAAATGGACTATTTCTAAGAAATACTATGAATTTGAAAGTATTGAATGTTCAATGAAATTTATCGTAGAGTTCAAATATATAAATATGAGATATATATCTCATATGCAGATCATGGTTTTCATTTACTCAAATTCTGTTATTTCCATTTCATTCTTGCTTTTGTAATATATCCAGACTTGATATCACGACAGTTATTGTTTTAGAGAGGAAGAAAATACAAGCACAATTAGCTTAGAGATTTATTCAGATATACTTGTATAAAATTATCATTCTATGTAAGAAATTAATTTTTTTTACAATAATTAAAAGTCTGATGGAGAGAAAATAATTAATAATTATTAAAGTACCTCGAAATTTTTCGTAACTACAATTCGAACACTTTCTATTGATGACATGTATAATAGAAGTTTAAAGTATCTTGGAAAAATGAAATGCGATTCTCAGGTGAAAAATTATTAAATAATTTAGAAGCAGGTGAGATAAATAGTATTTTTTTTTTTTATTTAAAGTGAACGAGAATTACAAAATAATTAAATTAATACATATGTGTAACAAGACTTATACTGCAATATGTACACATTTAATTAATTACTGTATTGATTCGAATGTTTACCGGAAATTGAATTTTAAAGCTATACTGAGAAGCTATTGGAAATTGGTCGCAAAATTACAGTATTTAATATACAACAGAGTTTCCCAAACTCTACAGCACGCCAGTTAGGGGAGCGTGATAAATCTACAGATGGGGGGTTGCGAGCATATTAAAATTTGAAAACAAAAGATTTTTTTAAAAACATTTTTAATTTACTGAAAGTAGACAAACAAAGTACATTCTGACATAATAAAAAATAAAAATAATATTTACACTGATATAATACACTTATAAATGTATCAGTACTACAGAATGTATTTTGTACTTAATTTCACAATACTATGTTAAGAACAAGTGTGATAATTATCAGTGAACTCATGGACTTTTCATATATAAAATTATAAACAAAAATTACAACTTATCTTTGCTAATTTGTACGGTTTTCAAATAAGACCATAACTGCCATGAAAAAAATTGGCGATTCGATCCCAAATGTCTCCGTTTTCTACGTAGATGTGCATGTGTGTATATTTGGGGAGATGGAAGGAAACAAGAAAAATAAGGTAATCCTGTGATATATAATTAAATCCATCTGAAACACTGTCAAGGTCCTTTTATTGCATTCAAAGGCTGTCGGAATAATTTTATGGATGACAGTGGACAGAAAATATCGTACTTCGGAAAGGTATATATATATATATATATATACATATATATATATATATATATATATATATATATATATATATATATATATATATATATATATATATATATCTGCGACACTTAAGGCACCGGTTGAGTGAGGTGTATGTATACGCCAGCGGGACTTGAAAGGTCAAAGTCGTATTGCAGCTTTGGCTTCAAAGTATATTATTATTGAAATCAATACATTGTTATTTGTATGGAAGGGGGCAGGTTAAAAACATCTTTATGAATATTCTGTCGCAAATATTCAACGTTTTTTGGAAAAACTGACATACAACAAAAAAAAGTGACAAGTGTAATGTTCAAATATATGTACGTGTAAAACATTATACTTTTAAAGAGACGTGACACATGGTAACTGTGAATTCCGTCTTTGGAAAAAAATGTTTGTTGATCCACAAAGCCTTTATGTCATTAAATATTTCATTCTTGCGATATTAATTCATATCCTTGATTTATTTGCACGCATATAGTGCGATTTTCTTGTTTTTATTTAAATATCTTTACAATGGCTTCAGATTACTAACTATAATATTCATTTTTGTTCATTTAATATTCATTTGAAGCAGAGATAGCGGGAAATAAATGATGAATATTAATAGATATGCTAAATTCTGGTCATACATAACTAAATAAATTTATTCAACGAGTGTCAAATTATGGAGGCAATATCGCACTTCAATTTTGTATGTGAATTAAACTTTAGATTTTCAAAATTTCAAAAAGCCTTAAATAGCTTAAGGGATATAAGTACAAGAATAAAATTAAATAAATGTAAAATGTATGCATTATGTTTAGTGGGGAACTCAGGATAAAATTTCAATTATAAACCTAGATGTTTCATTTTTTAAAAAATAATTTTAATTTAATGTTGGAAGAGAAGCATTATTTTTATAACCAATTAAGCAAATAGAGACTACTTTATTTTTCAACACACATACAAAAATAATTAATAAAAATATCCTATATTTCTCTTCTTTCTTTTAACGTTTTGAAATAAAATAAACATAAATTATATCATAACTATGGTAAAAATAAAATTTATTTTAAAAACACAGGCTGATATGTATATGCATATACTACTGTGACAATTAAATAACTGGATTCATCTTAAAAATTAGCTGTATTTTAAACAATATGTACAAATACTTTTTAATCCCCTACATTTTCAATGCATAGTTGCACAGTTCTCCACCGTTCAAAGCACTGCTTTGGCTCATTAGGTATCCCCATCTTCAAAAACTCTGCCGTTTTTTTTCTTTCAGCTTATCTTCTGATCAAAAATATATTCAATGCATTTCTCACTTAAAAACGCAGGTAGAAATCATATGGGATGAGATCTTGTTAGTCGAGTAGGTGCTCAATAACAGTAATGTGTTTGTCCACGGAGAACAGTTTTATATAAATTGCTATGTGCAAAGGGGTCTTGATCCAGTTTTTCGACACCAGTTTCACCATATTCTAATTCTAGAATTCAATTTTTCCTATTGTCACTCTGTCAACGTTCGTAATATCATCATTCGAACACTTAAACGTCGGTCTTTTCACACGAATTCATTATTTTTTTAAACAAAGGTTTTCATGTGTGATGACACGTTGACCAGAACCTTCATAATTTTCTAAAGCCTCTCTACCTTCGGATTATCGTTCGCCCCATTGAAAAATTTGATCACGTGAAATGCAATTCTATATATTTGCAAACACTTCTTTTAACGATTTAAAACATTAAGTTGGAGTTCTTTTAGTTATTCTTATTTTTAAGTTAATCAAGATCGTGGAACTTTTCGACCCGACAAAGACTTACTAAGAGAGACAAGGAGGAAAAACAAACTGAACTAGACAGAGGGATGAAATAAAGTACCATCAGCCCCAGAAGGGAAAGGGCAACGACATTCCATTCTCACACTTTTACACTAAGCCTAATATTTAAGGCATGTGTAGTTCAGGATTTTTATTGTCTCACCTTATATATACCTTATCATTTAAGTGTGAAATCCATTTTACTTCATAGAATAACTAGGTATTCTATGAACTATTTAGGCAGGTCAGTTAAAATGCATAAAATTAGTGAACTTTATGATTGGGGAAGAATTTTTCCGATTAGGAACATTAGATGGCTGGATAAAACAATTATACCCTTGATCTCAGTGCAGTATATGTGAGTGAGGATTAATTCCCATTGAAGAAGTTCCGAATACTGACACAATGCATCGATATTTGCAACACCTCAAAGCTACGACACTGGAAAAGGATTTAAAAAGTTCCTGTGTAAAAAAAAAATGTGTAATAGTAAAAAATGTGTTTGTTTCAAAAATAATATGCAAAGCAGTTCAAAGTGACATAACACAACAATCCTTGCTCTAATAAATAATGGAAAGTGAAATAAAAGTATTTCATGAAACTTAAATTAATATTCTATTTTATTTTTGTTTGAAAAAGTTTACATTATGTTTTTCTGAAATAATAGCTTTTCTTTTCAGTATGTAGTTTTTTGATAATATTTAAATAAAATTATTTCTGCAACATATTCATATTTTTTCCTTATTATTTATCAATTAATCATCCGCAATAACCCTGAATCCGTGACGTTATCCTCTAGGCTACCACAGCCACACACAAGTGTGAGATCAATTTTATTGGTGGGGCCATCTAATGACGATTCCTACTACTGATTTTTTGGTGCTAGAATTTGTTCAATTCAAACCTTCGTTGGACGTTAAATAGCACAATGATTTAATTTTTTCGAGAGTACTAGAACCAAATTGATACTTAAAATATATTTTACGTGCCCCATAATCATATTACATTAGTGTCTATGATTTTTGCATCCAGAAAATCTATCAACTTCAATGGAGACCGAACGTATAATCTTGGGCTTACAAAGCAGACATGCCACATCTATATATAAGCTACAAAGCCGACAATCCAAAATACTCTATAAATATATTTGTTTTGCGCAACAGCTTCAAAAATTTCCCTACAGCTTATTTTATTTTACCTGATTTCCTTAATTTTTATTCTAAAGATCAGTAATGTCAAATAGATAAAAAGCAAAAGCTATTTGGCCTTATCTAAGTATTTATTTCATGTCTTCCATAAATTCAAATCCTAATTAAAGTATCACAAATATGAATTAGAGTTTATGTACAATAACAACAGCAGTTTCAAAACGATACCTTATATAATTTCTGAATTTCTTGGATAAACAAAAACAGACGATAACCATTTTCTAAAATTTTTTAGACGAAGAGAGTTTAACTGTATTAGTAGCAATTGAACTACAGTGATTCATTTAAAAATGCAATTGTCTTTTTAAAAGTTCAGTTCCAAAAGTTTTTCAAACAAGAGTCTTTTTGTCAGAAGTCGTATTGCGAAAAAAATTATTACTAAGAGGTTTTATTTTAGTTTTAAAATATTGTAAGTATATATTGTTCTTGAATTATTGATGGTTGAATTGCATGTGATATTTTTATTCTAAAGTATATATATAATCAAAATATATATATTTACACATACACACACACACACACACACATATATATATATATATATATACATATATATGTTCATACACACTGACATAGACTCACATGTAGTTATAATCAATATTTACTCAATTAGTTAACTTTTTTCAAAAAAAAATTGTAAAGTGTATATTTCAGCATTTTTATAAAGAAGTTTTGGGCACATTCTGTTTTTAAATACTCTACGGAAAAAAATTAACTAAGATATATTGTTAAGTTTAAAATGGTATGCAATTATAATTTGCTTTTAGAAGTACACGTGTGTGTGTGTGTGTGTAAATTTCTTTAAATTTAAAACTACTGTAAGTTTCATACTGTCTATGTCATCCTTTATGAAAGACATACATGTTTTATATCTTTAAAAATCATACATAGTGAATTTTAGTGTTGACTGAGATAATTTCCTTTAAAGTTGCCTTCACCAAACTTATGTGAACATGGAATAAATGCAAATCCCCTTTTCAAAACATGAGAAAAAAAAATCTAAGTTTTCAGGAAAATTTGCAATGCATGCATCTGTTTATCACATAACACATTTTTAAAATATCAATCAAAATATTCCATAAATTATTTTTTTTTATTTTAGCATGTATGGAGATAGCTGTTTTAACATTATGGTATAGGAGTAAATATGTAAAATTGATTTTATACGAGAAAAATATGAATAAACAGGTAAAAAAGAGAAATATGACAAAATAGGCTGCTGAGTATAGTATAATGAAGCTGAAGAACATAACATTAACGTAAGAATACTATTACATCTGAAAAAAATCATTTCAATTTCAGGTCCTAATTTTGTATATTTCAAGTAGACACTATTAATATTAATATATAACGAACTCTTTTGCAAGATTTTCAGCTCGAAAATAACCTATTCTTTGATTATATTTCAAGTCTTAACTGTCATCTTCTTATAGAAGAAGTATGAAATGTATACAATACGAGTTGGTATAACCGTTCTTCTCACGGGTGAATTGAAAAACTAAACAATACAGATTCAAGGATAAATAAGTTTTTAATGATTATTTTTGCATGAATTGCAAATTAAACAAAATAAAAAATGATTTTTGAATATCTAAGCTAAACAAAAAATCATATTTCTTAGATTTTAAGCCTGTAAATCTAATCGTTGATAAAAAGAATTATTTTTATTTATAATTCCCGTAACTCTCTTGTGGGTCGATATTTGCAAACACCTTCCTAAGCTGATCTATGCTCAGCAAAAGTGAAACATTGTTACAAATTTTATGTAATGAGCGCTTAAAATAGAGTAAACAATTTATATCTGGAAGTGTAATACGTTAATATTACTTTCTATTGTATTTATTTTATGTTAAAATTGTAATATTCACAAGCAACGCCGTTCCTTATGGCGATTCAATGGAAACATAGATAAATGTTGGCTTCTTTTTTAGTGACTATGTTGGCAATTTGGCGATTGATTGAACGGTGCTGAAGATGATGTGCTGTAGCGTCAACTTATGGGAAGCTGCAACTAAGCGGACAGCATAAAACTTTCTCCACAAGAAAATACATATACATATCGGTTTTTGATGCCAATTTTCCGTTGAACAGTATTGGAATGAAGAACGATCATATATACGAACATCCATTTTTATGTATACATATATTAACGATATATAGCGAACTGGATTAATCAATAATGTTAGTAAAGAGACAGAAAAAATTATGTGTTACTTATTAGAATATTCGTGAGCTTACTGCAACCAGGTTAGTATCTAAACTTCCCTTAAAAGATCATTTCTAGCGGAGGACTACATTGAAGTTTTGTAGTGATTACATTATATATTTATATACAATTCAATAAGTGTCCATCCTTTTGTTCTAAAAGATGAGTTATTTTGAATTTCATTGTTGAATTACCTGAGAAAGTATTTCAAATAAAAATTAAGTTACTTGCTTAAACAGTAAAATTAATTAATTGAGATTAGCCTGTCAGTATGTTTTTGATTTGTTATTATTTCCACGCCTAAAATTGTTTCCAGTTCGATATTTGATATGAACGCAATAAAAGTAATCAACGCAATGTACCTGGTTTCCGTTACAAATGTATGACTGAATGCTAAAAACAAGTGTTAAATGTGTGTGTGCGTGTGTATCAATATATATATATATATATATATTGATTGATAGACTTTTATTCACATTTGACAACCAGAATAATAAATTTTAAACCATGGTTAAAGAGCTCAATTGATTACAGTTGCATTATAAAGAAAAATAAAACAATTTACAAAATAAAAACTAAAAGGACTTCAAAAATCCGAATGAAAAAATACAGCAAAGTAGAATTTAATTAAACATTGTATTTATATTATTTCATTAATTCATTTATTTTATTATCTTTTTTTAAATTTATTTTATAAATCTTAGAAGTATCGCATCTAATTGAAATACTCGTAAATGCTTACTTATTTAGAGTACACACGAGGTTTATTTTTAACTTTAAAGTATATTTAATCTAAGCAGAGCCAGAAAACGGGTTAAGCAGTTTTAAAATCGGTTAGAGTACTGGCGCCATTTTCAGCGTTTAATTTGCTTTAAAAGGTGTTTATGGCTGTTCAGTTAATAGCTTAGATTAGGAGGTAGTTTCCAAATAGGGCAGTTAAGCTGACTAATAGTATGCCTTGCCATGTACCCGACTTTTAACTGTCGTTAATAGACAGGAAGATGTTGCTGAACTAAACGTTTAAAAGACTGTTTCAGAATTAGGAAGGAACAGTAGCATGACTGTTCTATTACAGTGTATTACGTAAGTAATATTTTTTTATTGTTAAAAAGCCCCGTTAAATTGATGAATATTTGGGGATCATTTTTTTATTCGGATAATATGTCATGAGAAAATTATATGATCTAACAGAAAATAATAATATCGAACAATTATACTTAAGGTGAGAATTGATATTCGATAAAGAAAAAATTCAATCTTTGTTCGTAGATATATTTATATTAGTTAAGATATTTTTAAAATGAAAATGTTATTTTTGTTTGTATATTCGTATAGATTGCTAATAAATTATCAGTAAAAGAACTAACGATTAAAATACTTAAGAAAAGAAAACTTAAGGAAATGATGTCTGAAAATTGTATTATTATTAATTAACTATCATTATGTGTCCATATACCTACGAGTATTTAAATTAACTTATTATCCGTGTAATAATTATGCTTTCTTTTAAGTTTCTAAAGCTTAATTAATGTTACAGATTTTAATAAATAAGCAAGCATTTAATCGAAATATGTTTCTATTAATCAAAATCAATGAACATTACTCAAAATATGTGTGTTTCCATTTAAATCTTACTAAAGCAATAAAAAATTAAATTTCACTTAAGAAATTTAATCAGCTATTTATTATTTTAAAATGTTGTGTTAATATTTCTAGCTGTTGTAAGTTATATGAAGAAAATTTTGACTTCTAACTATACATATTGCCAATGAACGAATGTCCCATCTTTTTTATAACGAGTCCCCTGGCATATTCTGGGATCTCAGGGGTGTTAATTTTGTCTTGAGAGGTGAAAATAATCGTATAAAAATTTTCAAACATGTATAATTCTCTTAAATTTAAATTAAAAATAATTCGAATCTCTTACACAATATTTACAAATGATTATGGCTTCAAAAAGTACTAAATGTTTAAAATATAATCATAATTTTAAAAATTATAAGCATAGAAAAATAAAAAATAATTCTGTAATGAATATTAAGTAATTTTTGCGTTGCACACTCTGTTTTCTAATGCAGTAGCATCTCATGTATAAAACTTCATAGAATTATAAAATATGTATCACACCAGTGGCACACACAGGAATTTTTCAAGGGGGGGTCGGGGTCGAAAGTTCAGCATTCTTGTATCATGCTCCTTTTGATTTTGTCGGTTTTCGGGAACAAAACACAGTAAAAAACTAATTATTGAATAAATAATTAGCATTAATTAATAAAATTAATCATTAATAACAAATAATTATTTAAATTTTACGTACTATATACTTAGAACTATAATCAATCGGAAAAAAAATCAAGGCGTTTTGGGGGGATCCGGACCCCCAGGAACCCCCCCCCTTTGTGTGCGCCACTGTATCACACTCTTAAAACCTTACATCATTTAAGGTATGTGACTACCTTTGGAGCACTTTTTTTTAAATATATAAATTTTCAACTAAATAAACACTTTTTTTATTTGAAATAGGGTTAAAACTAGGAATTCAAGTACAATTTTTGAAAAATTAAAAATAATTTTGGATATATTGGGAACTTTGAGAAAAATTTTATTGAAAAATTGCAGTTACGGTAAGGCTTGTATTGAAAATTCTAATTAATATATTTGAATAATATCTGTACAGTACATAAATAACATCATTATCCGTGTTTAGAGCTATCAGATTTGTAATAGTTTTGAAATATGTCATTTTCATCCAAGAACTCAGTCTTTTACAAAAAAAACTAATGTTATTTTCTCAAAAAAAAAATAATAAAATACATAAATATATACACAGAGATTAAGTTATAGTCTAGACAGGAGATAAAACTAAATTAAACATTTCCGGAAAATTTCAGTTCAATATCATAAAAAGAAAATTTATGGTAAACTTTTCCGTGAAGCAAGAAATTGAAAAACATAGTTTCTCAGAAAATGCATTTAGATTTAAATACAGTATAAAAAATCTTCTAATAATTGTAAATTTTGTTACACTCACCATATTTATAGGTTAAGATCTTTTTAGATTCATGTCTAGTTAATTGGAATTTTTTTTTAACTTTTTGATGTTTTCTGGAGAGTTTTATATAACAACTGTCATTTTTACTGAAATTTTAATGAAAAATTGTAGCTACACAAAACTCTAATAATATTTATACATTAATTCAAATAATATTTATACATTACGTGTATAATATCTTTATATGGGTTAGAAATTAAAATATTTGTAATACTTATGAAAGTATTTTAAATATGCCAAATTTTATGCAAAAACATGAATTTTTTAAAAATTAATGACTTTTTTTTCATAAAAAACAATACTCTACATAATACATAAATATAAACACAGAAATTAGAGTTTTATTCATAACACAGAAGGAACTAAATAAAACATATTTTGAAAGTTTGAATTCAATAACTTAAAAATATCTTGTGTAGGGATCTACTTCCGGTTTCGTAAACTCCATTTCCGGTTTACCAATTATGCTATAACTTTGCTTCTAGATATCGTAGAAACAAAAATAGAGAGTTTTTGGAATCTTAAATGTATACGCTATAAAAACCCATAAAAGAAATTTCGAAGCTTTTCACCAAAACGGCGAATTTTGGTGTATTCACATGTCTTAAGAATAATATATCTTTTGTATTTCAAAATATTTGAAAAACATTGAATTTTTTTTTAAAAAAATTGAAAATGTATTTTCTTATTTTAAAAAAATATATATAATGTATTAGTCTCTTTATATAAAATGGCCACGCTGTATTAATGATTCATTTAACTTTATAAATCAACTTATAGCTGGTAATTAAAGTTACTACTTTAGAAAATAACATGCGCCACGTAAGCCTTAATTAATATTTCTTTTGAAAATGTTTCTTATTTTCGTTTGCTAATAATTTTTAAAGTTATGATTATATTTTCAACATTTTACCCTTTTCTGAAGCCCCATTTCTTTATAATTAATTTGTAAAATATTCCATTTATTTAATTTAAATTTAAAAGAATTACACCTGTTTGAAAATGGTTTGTGTTTTCTGCCCTTTAGAGAAATTTAATACCCCTGAGATCCCTTACAGTTATTATTGATACAGTGTACAAATTAATATTATAATGTAATTTCTGCAATATAATTACTTGTAATGCTAAAAGAGGGGTTTCTTTGAAGTTATACTTCATAAGTTTTTATAGTAACTTCACAAAATGTGTAAGATTTTCCTTTTTTTTTTTGTAAAGATCTTTCACTAATGTATTATTTCCCAGCACAATCACAAGAGCATATATATATATTTCAAAATAGAAATTTATCAAATAAGTGTAAGTATTGTGACGGGTCTACTCGCATACTTCCTACTAATCTTCCTGGGGAATAATTGTTCATTAAATATTGAATACTTTCCTCCTCCGAAGAAGACGTGGATTATTCAAATTAAGGATTGTATTTAAAGAAAACATTCAAGTTCGAGGGAGAGGAGATTAGACGCTAAAAGATAGCAGTTAGCGATTAACGTAAAGTTAGTCGAGAACGCTTCGTAGATTATTTGATTAATATTAAAGATTGGCGATCTGATCTACTGTTTAAGTTGGGATAATGTTGGCTTGAATTAAATTAGTTTAGAACAGCATTTCCTAAACTGTGGGTTGCCCCCCCCCCTAAAGGGATATGATAACTCAACGATGGGGGTGCATACATATTGAAAAGTTGAAAACAAAAAAATATTTAAGAAAATTATTAATATATGAAAAGTAAACAAACACAAAACACATTCTGACATAATAAAAGAATGAAATACACATTCACGCTGATATAATATACTTAGAAATGTATCAGTACTACTAATGTATTTTATAATTAATTTAACAATACTAAGTTAAGAAGAAGTTTAGAAATTACCAGAGGATTTTCAAATAAAAAATAACCAAAAATTATTATTTATCTTGATAACTTGCACGGTTAACATTCAATCCCTTAAATGCTGGTAAAAGGTTACAAGGTCCCCAATGCCACCGTCTTCCTCGTAGGTTCACGTATGTGATATATGGGGGGAGAAGAGGAATAAATAAGAAAATCCTATGAAGTAAGTAAATCCTTCACAAACACTATCAAGGTTCTTTTATTGCATTACAAAGCCTTTGGAATAATTTTATGGATAACAGTGCACAGAAAAAATGATACTTCGGAAAAACGTATATATACGTCCGGGTCAATTATTGTTTTGGTTAGCGAGACGTTTATATACGTCTGTGGCACGTAGGAGGTTTAATTAGTGTTGTATATTAAGCGTCAAAGAATAGTATTATATAATTCAGTACATTATTATTCTATGGAGGGGGGTGCAATGAAAAATGACTGAATATTGGGTCGCTAATATTCAGAGTTTCAGAATCACTGGCTTAGAACTTATCTTCAAATATTTTGAAGGTATATTTCCAAGACGTGCTAAGAGTAAGTGATTCGATTTATAATCAAATCTTATATTATCTCGTCTGCCTCACGATTGTTCCCATATTTATGAAAGGTACATTTCTTAATTCGGGTTGTTGAAAATTGTTGCATTATTGAGAACTGTTAATAAATTGATTTTGTTTTGACTATGGCAAATCTTCTTTCTAACCCTCGTACACTATTGGATGGGACCTTCCATCAATTGCATTATATTGAAAAATCTACAATGCATCAGCAAACTAAACAGATATAACTTTTTTTGGATTAATACCAAGAAGATGAAACCTAAGTAATAATATAAAAAGGCATTAATCATAAATATATCTAGCATTAGGTTGAGTAAATATTCCCTTACAGAAATAACTTTATATTTTAGAAATATTGGGGGTGTATCCCCTGTCAGCTTAACGGTAGACGAATCCCTACTGTATATATTATACAACTGTTCATACTCATTGCTCAAATTGTAAAATTGTAATTCATATTTTATTTGTAGTTCTTTTTTTTTCTTCTTGCAAAATTCGTTCTTTGCGCTTATTCAGTTCATCACAGAAGCGGAATTGGGCAACCTGTCATTGATAAAGTCCTCATGCTTTAAAAAAACTGCAGTTCTTACAGTTTCTTGGGAAGTGTAGTATTTAGTTCCATTGATTGTTATGTCTTCGTATAAAACGAAGCTTTTCTTCTCCAGCAACGATTCCAGTCCAGTTAATCGTTGCAATACTTTTCTGTGAGAACTTGCAATAATGTACTATCGCAACCGTATTGCGGACATGATATGAAACAAAGCACATGGTTGCCTATTTAGTGAGTAATATTGAACATTGGCATTGTTGCGATAATACATAATAAATGCATTACTGCATCGCGAAAACTTTTTAGAGAGATAATGGAAAATAGTTTTTTTAAAGGATAAGAGTTTATATATATATATATATATATATATATATATATATTCGTATTCGTTTTTTAGAAATGCTGAATATGCACGCTTTTTTAAAAGCTAAAACCAATTAAATATCAATCAAGAGTGAAAGCTGGTAACGAACCAAATTTAATTCCAATAATATTAAACAATTGACTTGTATAGAGTGTCATTTTCGTTCAATGTAATTTAATGCTATCCAGACGAAATCATACCTATTTTCATTATCCGAAGTTACTGGTTCTGTCTAGCAAAAGAAAAGCGAGAAAAGAAATGAGAATTCGCAGACAGTCATAATGACTTACCCTTGAGGAATGAACATGTACGATATCAACCAATGTCCACATTCCAAGCAGCAAATGCTCTTTTGGGGTGCATTGAGATTTCGTATATGAAGAATGAGATCCTCCGGCAAAAACTAACGATGTAACCACTTTTTTTCCCGTGTAACAGATCCGCTCTCGCTACAAATGAACTCAAAATCTAGACATAGTTAATCTTTTGAGAAAGGGTAAGTAAGTGTTAAGCAAGTGGGAAAGTGTACACAACGTCAGTGTCTATTCATTTTAATAACTCTCATCGACTCTATATTTTTTCATAAAGAAAGGTAGATTTTAAACCTTGTTTTGAGAATTCTTTCAAGCACAATTTTGGATTACAAAAACAGTATAAAACTATGCATCAGCCAAACATAGCGTCGGAATCATCGGCTGCGTAACTTATGTCTGCGAAACTTTCAAAGTAACACGCAAAGTTCAGCATATTTCAAATACGTTTCTAATCAGTACTAATCATTTTCACAATAGTATTACGCATAAAATCATATTTTTTGCAAATTTCATAGAAAGTCATATGCCAAGATACTCTGATATTCCAAAATATAACAAATATAACTCGGACCAAAACTGTCAATGTTCTAATATAACTTCCTTCCACAAACTCGATTCACTTAGCTTGAAATAGTAGCCTTCATTTGCATGTATCACGATTCCTTCACAGAAATAGGTTCTTAAATTAAAAAAAAAATCAATAACAGAATTTCCCCATATCAGTATTAGTAGAAAGTCCTTAACAAAGCAAATCCCTTCACAAATCATTCTAAAAATTCTATAAATAATTACAATGATAGGTAAAAAAACAACTAAATGATCAGTCAAGATTTCTTTACTACAACATTATTTTGAAGTTTAGATAATTTATGATATTCTTTTTTTTAATATCGAAAGAAAATAGTTTGACAAGTAGATTAAAAGTCACATGTCCCACGGTGGCAAAACGTATATTGATACTCTTTATTCCCAACTGATTTGATTGGCTATTAAACAAGATCATCTTAACCTGTATATTATATTTGTGATACCCATCCCCTTTGTAATGCTTAATAAGAATATTTTAGATTTTAAAGAGCATTTTTCATGAATAAAAATAAGCAATGCATTTATAGCAGCAAGGTCGAAAGTGTATTGAATGCATTCCAACGCCTGATATTAGCTCTACTTTTCCATGTTCATACGGAAGCCAATTTTCCAATACTATTTACTACTTTAACTTTATTTTATTGAAAAAAAAAAATCATATCTAGTGCATGTGTTTTTTTCCCCTTTCAATAATATATTGATTGCATGGCGCATTGTTAAAAAAATAACTAGATTTTATTTTTACGGATTTTATCCGTGGAACTTAAAATAATCCTCTTAGAGAAGCTATTCTTTACCTGTGGTTTTGGTTTTAAAAACCACTTTCTGTAGAAATGATGATTTTATGCTAATGTAAATGCTATTTTAACCCTGCTTTTGTGGTGTATGAGATTAATAGAGAAATCGCGGAATAGCAGAAATTGAGTTACGGCAAGAAAGTGGTGTGGCTTGGAATTGATATTTATTTTAGAATCAACCCACACTTGTGGAAGGTAATAGCGGTGGATCTGTATCTTTCTACATACCGGGTGATCAAAAAGTCAGTATAAATTTGAAAAATTAATAAATCACGGAATAATGTAGATAGAGAGGTAAAAATTGACACACATGCTTGGAATGACATGGGGGTTTTAGAAGAACAAAAAAAAAATAAAGTTCATAAAATGTCCGACAGATGGCGCTGGACAACAAAACGTCAGTGACTGCGCATGAAAATCGCGTAGAAAAGGGGCTGTCATGAGAGAGAGAATCAGTTGCACCAGCAGTCGCAGCATGTTGACGCTACCTGAAAAGGCACTGTTAATGAAGCTGTATTATCAGAATGGGGAATGTGCTAGTGCAGCGTTAAGTTCCTATCGCCATACGAAGGGGTAAAGGTTCGTTGACAAATGCAGCTGTGGCGAAAATGATTTCGAAGTTCGAAGCGACGGGTTGTTTAGACAATAGACCCCGTAGTGGCCGACCGAGCACACGGCGGAATACTGCCGAGACGGTTAAGGATGAAATGGAGACTGTAGCGGGTTCGTCTATGCACGGGGAAGTCAGCGCCCGTGCAGTCGCACGTCGCACCGGCATTCCATACACTACTGTTTGGTTGGCACTTAGGCGTACCCTCCGATGCTATCCGTACAAAATCCATCGGCATCATGAATTGTTACCTGGCGATTCTGTGAATCGGAGGGCATTTTCGGTGTGAGTGTTTCAAAAGAGGGCGAAAGATGACGATTGGTTGAGTAACTTGTTGTGGACCGACGAAGCTCATTTCACGCTCCGAGGGTCTGTCAACACCCACAACTGCAGACTTTAGGCTACTGAAAATCCTAGAACTGTCGTGGAAAGTCCATTGCACGACGAGAAAGTCACGGTATGCGTTGGATTTACCACATCTACCGTTATCGGGCCTTTTTTTTTCAAGGAAATGCGTGATTCTGGTTTTGTAACTGCTACCGTGACGGGTGAGCGGTACGCTGATATGTTACAGAATCGCATCATCCCCAGCCTGGCTTATAAACACCTGCTGAAACGTACGATTTTTATGCAGGATGGCGCTCCACCCCATATTGCTAGACGCGTGAAAGATCTCTTGCGCAGGTCGTTTGGTGATGATCGTGTGCTCAGCCGCCACTTTCATCAAGCTTGGCCTCCCAGGTCCCCAGATCTCAGTCCGTGCGATTATTGGCTTTAGGGTTACCTGAAGTCGCAAGTGTATCGTGATCGACCGACATCTCTAGGGATGCTGAAAGACAACATCCGACTCCAATGTCTCACCATAACTCCGGACATGCTTTACAGTGCTGTTCACAACATTATTCCTAGACTGCAGCTATTGTTGAGGAATGATGGTGAACATATTGAGCATTTACTGTAAAGAACATCATCTTTGCTTTGTCTTAATTTGTTATGCTAATTATTGCTTTTCTTATCAGATGAAGCGCCATCTGTCAGACATTTTGTGAACTTTATTTTTTTTTGTTCGATTAAAACCCCATGTCATTCCAAGCATGTGTGTCAATTTTTACCTGTCTATCTGCATTATTCCGTGATTTATTAATTTTTCAAATTTATACTGACTTTTTGATCACCCGGTATATGAAACGAGTTATCTCTGGTAATAATAATAATTTTCTCTCTTATAACGCTAAATAATATAATAATAATATTAATAATTCTCTATAACGTGAATGTTGAAATTTAGATGCATCAAATAACTTTTTTTTCGTGAGAACCTCCAAAAATAGTAAACTTCGTTAATCTTTAAAATAATTATCAACCATATACTTTCCCGCAATATCCTTGAACGAAATATGTGATGATGAGTAAAATTTCTTTTAAAAGGTTTCTAGTATATGTTTGAATAGTGAAAATATTATATAACATGATCTGATATCAGAAATAAAACACATTTTGACTATGTATTCCCATCTCGCAGTAAAATTACATATGTTAGAAAAAATATTGTATAATGAAACACAACAAACAAGCAGAATTTTTATGCATATATTAATAGTCATATCGCATTCATTGAACATTATTCAAGATGCAGATCACTTAAAAATAAATGTATGTTTTATATATTTTGTTCATATTTGAGGTATAATTAATTAAGCTTAGGTAAGATGCGATTTTCGTTTTATGTGCTAAGGAAAAGAAAAACAATTTTATATCTGTGAAAAATTGTAAAGTAAATAAAACTATCTGCTAGAGAAATATTTATAAAATAATGTTATAATAAACCACCTGAAAACTATTATTAAATACGGTGATATTATTAATTTAGGTCGATTTGTGTCCATTGAAGGTATAATGGTCAAAATTTGTAGCAATCAATTTCTTTTTGTTGCATAGCAAATGAACTTACCTGAAAAGGACATACATAAAGAAAGAATTTCCTTTTTATAAACATTTTCTCCCTTTTTGTTAAAGTGTAATAAGCCTTAAACAAAATATTGGTATTAATTTAAAAAAACAATATTCCGGTATATTGTTAAATACCATAATACCATATTATTCAATGCGGTACTAGTATTGTTTTTTTAAACTATATTCCGGAATATTGTTAAATGCCATAATACCATATTATTCAATGTAGAATCAATACATAAGTTCATTTGAAGATATAACAGTAATTAATATAACGTCATTTTTCGCATAACAGAGACATTGCAGAAAACATTTGCTTAGAACCGATAAGAAGGATTAATGAAAGTATATATAAGCAAGCAAACATATCAGAATACATATTATATTTTAAAAGACTGAACTTTTACTGAAAAATGCCTTAAAGACTAAAAGTATTCTGCTTTTAGATTTTACACCATTAGTCTTAAAATATAAATTTATTCTACTTTACTTAATATAATATATACTTCAGAATCTTTTTTACAGAATCATGTATTTTACTGCAGGCATAAATATATTTCAAGATAACAAACTCACTATTATGCGGAGAATGGTTAAATATGTTTACGAGAATCCGATTTTTCCCTTATATGTTTAAATCACTCATAGTTAAAACCATGACTGTTTACTGAGTAAATAAGAAGAGGTTTCTGAACTTCAAAAAATACATATTTTATATTTTGCAAACCTGTCTTTTTGTTTACTTTTGAATCTTCCTCTATATTTCTGGAAGCATTTTACAAGAGCATTTAATTCAAAAAAATAATATGAAATTTAAAATTTATTACAGCATTATTGGATAAAATCGGACATAAATAACAGTCAAAAGGAATAATACTTAGTTTTGTCTTTTTATATATGTCTTGTTTCTTCAAAAGAAAATGTTTCCAAATTGTCTACTCTATTTCTTTTTCTTGATTTCATGATTTATAAGCAAACGCATTATACTGTATTTCTAAAATGTTTATATCTTGTTTGTCTTTGATACACATATTCTAAGAATTCCATTTCTTTACCCTTATTTTATATTTTTCAATGGATCGGATAAAATGCATCAGTGATTCCTTTGATTCTGTAAAAAATGAAGTAAATACTAATTTTATTTTGAGGGAAATATTCTCATCATGTTTTGCTTGATTTCGTTAAAACACTTGATTTCAAACTGAAAAATCATATATTTTTTCCGAGTAATGTTATATCATTTGTATTGCAAAGTATATAAAATATTTCGCATGGGTTTTTTACACTGAAGCGACTTAATTAAATATTTTTAAAGTAATAATGTTTTACAAATATGCAGTAAATAATTAAGTTTGGAATGGTTTAAGTAATGATTTTAAAGTTCATTTTAATTCAAGTATTTGTTGTTGTGGTTCTCGTGTCCATGAATAAATGCAGTAGATATCACTAAATTCCGTCGAAAGACTTGATCGCTGCTTCTGCTATTCGGGGAGCATCAGGGCTGTACAGGATTTCCCGCAAAGAGTCTCTTAGTGGGACCATTCCCATTTTTAGTAACTTTGTTGCGACGGTTGGGCATTCAAAGATGTGATTGGGCGTGAGTTGCAGATCGGGGCAGTCTCTGCATTGAATATATGATCTTGTCTTGTCTGGGTGAATCTTCATGCCTTTAAGTTGTTCAGTTCTCAATCTGGCAATTGTGGATGTTATAATTCGGGGACAGTCAAATTCTGTAACTAGGGTTTTTTTAAAAGTGCGATTCATTATTATATGTTTGGCTACTGCGTTAGCATCGTCAAGTGTGATGGCGGTGCTCTTATGATTGATGTCTCTAGCTTCTTTGGTGAGAATATCGGCACATTCATTACCCTGAATGTTGACATGTGCGGGTATCCATTGCAGGATACAGGATTCTCTTTTGTTGTGCAGCTGTTCTAGAAGGGTAATAATATCACAGGAGATATTGGTCTCTCCGTTTCTTATGGCTTCTATAAATGATTTAGAGAATCTGAGAAGATTACTAATCCTTCTGTAGAATCAATAACATGTGGGTCTTGTTGGTAAAATATAAGGGCCTTTCTAATCGCCATGAGTTCACTTGTGAAGTTTGAGGCGATTATACCTGTGTTAATTTTGTGTTTGTAGTTATTACCATCTGGGAGGAGGATTCCGGTACCTCCATTGCTGAGGGATCTGTCTGAGGAACCATAGGTGTAGGTGATTGCAAAGCTATCTTGAGAGGGTATTTCTATCGCTTCAAGTCCGTTTTTTGTCTGAGAATTACAGGGTTTTCTTTTTTAGAACATGGCTGCAACCACTCCAATTCGAAAAATGTGTTCTTTGGTGGGTTTTTTGTAATGAAGGGCTCCTGAAGGAACTCTAAGAAAGAATGCTCCAAATTGAGTTCTTTTCTGATTTCGCTATCAAGTTGGAGAGTCGAAGATCTTTTGAGCCTTGTAGAATTTTTCCATTTATCAAAAACTTTCAAGTCAAGTATTTAATAACTAATTTCACAAAAAGTAATTTTACAAATTAGTTTGAAGGATTGCAGATGAAATAAACTCGACCTATAAACCTTATCAATAATGTACTGAAAATGTATAGAACAATATCCAACCCCAGTTATCGTTAAACACAGCAGCACATTGCGTAATATGAAAACCAGTGGCATAGTCTTATGCTTCAAGTTTACAATTTTGAAAAATGGATGGAAATATTTGTATATGCAATGCATTCCACTCTTATAATGTACTAAAAATATTTTCATATTCAAAAACATTAATAGCAAGAAATATCTGAAATAAAAAAAAATAATTCAGGTAATTCACTCCCATTTATTTTAGTGTTTATATACGCAAATTGTCTGTTTTTTTTTTAAGTTGTGGGAATTTAAGTCAACTACATTCTGTACAAAAGCTAATAAAAATAATTTGATGTCCCTTGCAATTAATATACAGTGAATGAGTGAATATTAACGTCGCTCTGTTCAGCTACACAAGGGCCTTTCGCGACGGATCGCGTAATTTTGAACCATGGTCAAGTGACATTGGTGATACCCGAGCTGGCCACCCCATCTCTTTACTACCACACCACACCAACGGGATTACGTTTGAGCTCTCGATAGATTTAACGATCCCCTACACGGAGGGTCTTTAGTGGTACTGAGATCGAACTCATGACACGCTTGCCATGATCCGATACTTTAACCACTGGGCTACCGCAGTCCCCACAATTAATATACAGAGTGTCCGGGCTGAAATTATTCAAAGGTAATGACTTATTATTACATAACTACCCATCGGAATGCAATAAACTGTTCATCCGTGGATTGGAAAACTGACCGTGGGACGAAGTTTATTGTGTCTAGTTCGATCGGCTGCACATGCACGCATTGTTCCGCAATCGCAGACAGTAAACTTTTTACTCTGACTTCATTAGTAAAGACGTGGAAGTCACAGTAAAAGATACAGTGTGTTCTCTCTGTGGTTAATAAAATATAAATCAGTCACGCGTGTACAACGACAAGTTCAAACAGAATGGAATTTCGACCGTCCGGCATCAAAATCTATTCACCAATGGGAAAGAACTTTAAAGGAGACATGAACAAGTGTTTCAAACTGGCACAAATATCCTTAAGATTTCTTGATAGAAGACACTGTTGATCGTGTGCGTGATTTATCTTCCAGGAGTCCTGATAAGTCTCTTACGAAAGTCAGTAATAAAACCCATTACATTCTGTTCGAACACGTCGCTGTACACGCGTGACTGATTTGACTGGCGTGCACACTGCTTCTTTTGCTGCGTCATCCACATCTTTACTATTGAAGTCAGTGTATAATCTTTATCATCTGCGATTGCCAAATAATGCGCTCCTGGGCGGCCGATCGGACTAGATCCAAAAAAAAAAACTCGGAGAGTTTTCCAATCTATATATGAACAGTTTATTATATTCTGATGAGTAGTTTCCTAATAAAGAGCCATTACTTTTGCTTATTTCAGCCCGGGCAACCTGTATATAATGGCAGATAAAAATAATTTATAAGGATAGGCTTTATTTTGTCCATCCAATAAAAAGAAATACATGCTAAGTAACTAAAAAAAATCTAAACTCAATTGTAACTCAAAACTTCGAAAAATTAGTACATAATTAAACGTATTAAGGTCACAACATATCAATCCATACATAAAGGCTTAACTAAAAATAGACCTCGAATCCCAGAAAAAATCATTGTTCCATAAAAAATGATAATAGTCAATCTACTATTTTCATCCACTTTTCTAAATGCAACCCAATACTCAATGCCTGTGTATTCTCTACTTATCTCTTCTAAGCTTAGGGTAGTCTTTCCTCTATTTTTTTACAGATACCTTCACGTTTATCGTTAGATCATCATTAGCCGAGTAACAAAACAATGCAAAAAGAAGAAAAAAAAAACCGACACAAGAGAAAACCCCAAAGACGCGAATCAGAGTAAAGAATCTTATCTATAAGGAAATACTTGGATGTATTGTTTTCTCTTAGAAAAAGCGTGATAGATTGCCATTTTTGGGCTTTCGCTTCCTATGGTTCTGGAAGTCATCAAAAGTCAGCGCATTTTCGACTCATTAAGTAACAGACTTTCATTCATCTGTCACTGTTACAAGGCAAATTATCTCCATAGAATTGTCGTTGTACTTCTAAAGACTCAATGGGGAGATCCACTTAGGATGTCGGTCTGCATCACTTTCAAAACCTAACAAACAAATAAATGAAGCATCTCTGTTTTTGGGCCTTACACAAAATAGTCTGGAAAACGTGTAGACGGAGTGTACCTGCATTATTTATTTTAACTCAGCATATTTTTGAAATATGGCAGGAAAAAATATTGAGTTTTTAAAACACCGACCGCAATCAAATTTTTTTGTCTGTAGCTGCATTTATAGATTGGAAAATCCATGATTTTTAAGAAAGAAATCAGATTTTGTTTGAAAGATATATTCGAATAGGCGCATGTCATACTAAGGTTGCTTCGAAACATTTCTTAAAGGGAGTATTGTACTCCAAAATATTTTTATTGCCATAATAAGTTCATAAAATTTAGCATTTATTTGTAACACGCACGTGTATAAATATAATATATTACAAACACACATATTCATATGAATGAAAAATATGAAGAACAATAAATAACATAACAATATAATACAATAATCCATAAAAAAAGATATTCAAAAGAAAAAAAAAAGTTATACAATAAAACAAAAATTGAAAAAAGGTACAAAGCGTGTCAAAAATCAATTTTGATTTAGGACTAAATAAGCAGGGTTAATCTAGTATGATGGTACCAACCTCTTTCTGTATGACTTGGTAGGTAGAGTCCAAATATAATATACACAAAAAATTCAAATAGAATATACACAGAAAATTTAAATAGAATATAACAGAAAATTTGAATAGAACATACACAGACAATTTAAATAGAATATACACCGAAATTCCAAACAGTAAAAGATTATCTAAATAAATTATTAAATAAAATCTCCCACATAAATGGGAGAGAAATCAACCAACATCAATGGTGCAGCCCATCATAAAATCTTAAAGGAAGGATCTTAAAAACTGCACAGGAAGAACTGCACATTCTAGAAGGAAATGAAGAATTTTGAAATGAATTTAAAACTACTGTCGTATAGATAAACATCCGCATCATAGTTGAACGGGTCATCTATAATAGAATACCAAAATAGATGCATGGTAATAAAACTTGGTATGTAATAACTTGGTTGGATATCAAAATTTTGAAATTTGTGGATATGTATGATTTGAAAAATGTGTGTGAAAAATACAGTGAAAAAAATTTTTTAATCATCACAGCAAGAACACTAACAAGCTAACTTTGTAAACTTAGTGTAGCGTAATGGTTTTGGAACCAAAATTACTACACGATTAACGTATTTATGGTGCATATATGTCCTTGGTGTATATATTACTAACTATTTTATTGTTGATGCAAGTCCAGAACTAAAAATTGAAGCATATGAGAGGTAAGGCAATTTTTTTAACATGTCAAGATTGTCGGATAAAGTGTAATTTTTGATCAAATTAACCAGTTCAACCAACAAATATCAAATCATTAATAAAGAGTGTTTTTTTCCAGGTATAGAAGTTTAAGTTGACATTACATTCCAAGATGGCGACCGATTTAACAGCTGTCAAGTGATTTATTCTCAGTTTGGTTTGGCAATTCATCAAAACGATCATCAAGCAAGGCGTAGATTCGTCGAATGGGCCCAAAACAAGATTGCCGTTGTTCCCGATTTTCATAAGCGAATTTTTTTAGCGATGAAGCGCACTTCTGGTTGAATGGCTACGTCAACAAACAAAACTGCCGCATTTGGAGTGAAGCTAATCCACAAGTGTATGTCGAAACACCGTTACATCCAGAAAAACTGACTGTTTGGTGCGCTTTATGGGCTGGTGGAATCATTGGTCCGTACTTCTTCAAAAACGATGAAGGCCACAACCTTACAGTCAATGGTGATCGGAATAGAGTCATGATTACTAACTTTTTCATTCCTGATTTCAACAATCATTATGTCCAGGAGCTGTGGTTCCAACAAGATGGCGCAACATGTCACACAGCTCGTGTCACAATCGATTTATTGAAAGACACGTTTGGTGACCGCCTAATTTCACGTTTTGGACCTGTGAATTGTCCTCCAAGATCTTGTAATTTAACACCGCCAGACAATTTTCTGTGGGGCTATGTAAAGTCATTGGTCTATTCGGATAAGCCACAAACGTTTGACCATTTGGAAGACAACTTTTGCCGTGTTATTGCCAATATACGGCCACAAATGATGGAAAAAGTTATCGAAAATTGGACGTTCAGATTGGACTACATCGGAGCCAGTTGTGGCAGTCCTATGCCAGAAATCATAATTAAAATGCAATGCCACAAGATTATCTTTCGAATAAAAAAAATTCATGTCAATCGAATAATACATCGTTGTTTTATTGCAATTTAAAGTTCTATACCTCTAAAAAACACCCTTTATAACTTTAGAGAAAGTGTGTACTCGTTTATTTTATATGATACATCGAATGAGCTGATATTTTTTAGAACTTTATTTCAAAATTTAATGTAAAAGAGTCGGCTTATTTATGTATCCGCTGAGCTTCGGGAAAACATAGTTTAGAAATAAAATTATTTTTTTTTAACTTTTCTAGCATTTTCCGTAAGTTGTGTGCCCACTATTTTGATCTTGTAATTTCGGATATTTTCAGTAAAGTTTTCATTCTAAAAGAGGTAAAAAAAATCCATTAAATTCTTCAAAGTCAGCGTCAGAATCCGAGTTTCGGAATAGTTGGTAAAATTTTACTTTTACTTATTGCGATGTCTGAATGCTTATGTGTTCATCATGCGTCGAGTTTTCCCTCCAGGGCATAAAACCTAGATTGGCTTCAATTAGAGTGCTAGATTTTCTCTTTACGCTCATTTTTCAACCAAAATATTAACACAGAAAGTAAGATTAGTACAAGATATTGAAATATTATGCACGATAACAATGCAACCAAAAAATGATAACTTCTGATAGAATTATCAGAAATAAAACTATCGCCATTGGCATCTTACTTCACAACAATTTGATTGGAAAATATTCCATTCTTTTTATCCGCTTGGTGATACTTTTCTCCTCATGGCTATATATTTGAAAATGATGGGAATTTTAATTTTAAATTTGGCTTGTATACAAGTTTAGAATGTTGGATACATTTTTGAAAATGAAACACACTTTCAGTTTATGCCCATATCGTCTTATATTTGGAAATATATGGTATAACAGGCACATCCTACGTATATATATATATATATATATCATTAAGTATATGCATAAATACATCATACCTCTGAATAAATATGCCGATAAATAGATGTAATGCACTTTTATGTTCATTAAAATGCATTTATATTGCGTCCAAATTAATAAAACACTGGTTTTTCAAATTGAATTATTTTTATTATTTTCTTTCTGCTAAAATGATAGTACTATGTTATATTTTTAAATTTTTCTATTTATTTTATTTCCAAACTAACACAGAAAAATGAATTTGATTAAATTTTAAATTATGGTCAAATATAATACAAATAAGAAAATAATCTATTTCAGTGGTTTCAAATTAGTTAGGTATTTAAACAATGTAACAAATAGAGTTAGGGAAGAACTATACAAATTAAATCCATTGAGTACATTACAAGAATGATACCTAAATTGGAACAGTGTTCCTTTCCCCCTCTTTTAATCTATTTGTGATCTTAAAATCAACTTCTTTTTAATGGGTATCATGTATAATGCAGGTGGGATGATTTATTAGAAATAGGATTCAAGCCACCAACTTAATTATTGCTTACATACCATATATTTACGAATGTGATCTGCTAGAATACACCTCTCCTCTTTTAAATAATTTAAAAATAACTCTCACAAAAAATTTACTTTGACACATACTCTTGAACACATTATGGTAATTAATTAAAGTGAGATAAAATCGTAACTCGTACTAAGAATTTCGAAATTAAAACTTCGATTTGCCTCTTTACAACTGAAACCCTAAATCACGTTATCGTCATTCATTTATCAACAGCATGAGTCTCCAACATGACTCTCCTTCCGATTTAAGCCTAAATGAGACACTAGTGATTGTTTTAAACTCAGCACTCAATTTACCGTTCTAAAATTAAGACTTTAATTGACCGTTTTAAAATTAAAAGTGAAATTAATGTTATCGCAAACCACTTTAGCGTTTCCCCTCTTACCATCCTGAATTCTGTTTCACATCATTACTCATCCAAAACTGTTTCAACGCTATCCGGTAATTATCGCTTCACCCTCCTCAATGGCTCGGAAACTGTGTGCCAATCAACATTTCCCGACCAGGAAGCGTTCAACATAAATTAGCTAGGTATTCCATTAGCGCTACGGCCAGAGTCATCAGAGGACAGTCCTAGGCTAAGCTTCATTCGCCGTCACTAGTCCTAACTAAACCAGCTGTGAACTATAAGCGTTCATTACCACTACCAATTGGTTGGAGTGTAAGTACCAGCATTCCAAGCTACGAAATCTGTCTGGTCGCTGCCTTGGCCTATAGTCTTGTGTAGTCCATTATATTTAATCTCGGTTCACGTAGCTTGCATTCGTTTCTGCATGCTACGCATTGTGCCATTAACAACAAGCATCTATCTTAGAATATCTAATACGGTTAAAATATACAAATATCGGTCGGAAACCTTATACAAAAGGATTTATATGCAGTATATACAGCGTGAAATAGTTTCAATTAATAACTATGCTAATCAAATCTATTTTTAAATGGATATTCAAAGTTCTTTTTCACTGATAAAAGTAAGTATTGTTTCCTAAGAATAAAATATTCTTTAAAAACCAATGCTTAATGTGTTTCAGAAATAAAACAACTTAGTATAGTAAAAGAATAATTTTTAATATATATATATATATATATATATATATATATATATATATATATATATATATATATATATATATAGGAATGAAAAATAGTTTAAATACACTTATATATAATATTTTTCAAAAAAATATTGTTTTATTCAAAGAAGGTTTATATAAATAAAATTATCAATATCTTAAGGTTATAAATGTCTGAATTCAAAATAAAATAGAGTTTTGATCATTTTTTCTGTTTGTGATCAAGAGTTTAATTTGAAGCAGATATATAGAATATAATCATTTGATAATATTGTTTATTAAAAAGGTTTTATCTTTATTTTTTTTATTCGACCTGGAATTATTTTAAAAATAACTTTTACTTTATGGTTCGAAGTTAAGAAAATTAAGCGAAAAATAATCAAAACACAAATGACTTACTTAATTTTTATAAAGATATACTTAAATTGTATGCTAATGCAGTTAAATTTTCAATTTGTAAAAAATATATGTTCCACGTCAGCATAAATAAAAATATTCCTTGATTACAATAGACGTTCTAAAAATATTTTTAAAATCTGTTTTTTTAATTGCATCTCATTTAAAAAACATTCGTTTTTCCCAACTAACCTGATTTGCATTTATTCCAGACTAGACAATTTTTAGTTAGATTATACTTATTAAAATGCTTATAAATTTATTTCAATTTTCCCTAATCCATACAATTAGTAAACAATGTTCTTGTCTTGTAGATAATTATTTTGCCAATGAATCAAGATCGAAGAAATAGAAAATATTTAAATGAATACATGACGCATTTTCATGCTTCAGACACAAATAACTTTTTAGAGGTAAACATTAAAAAAGTGTAAATTTAATTATGGTTTCTTTCTTCAAACAAGTAGTTTTTGATTTCATAAATTGATACTTGAATATTTTATAAAGAGTATTGCGTTTATTTTACAAAGTATGTCGTGTCTGTTAATGAGATAAAATTCTCTACAGCTATGAAATTTTTTTTTGATTGATTATAAAGACAATTTTTAATTTTCAAACGTATGAACACACTGAACAAGAAACAAACATAAAATATATTTATGTAAATAATTTGCTTGTTCTTTTTTAAAAAAAAAAAAAAAAAAAACCACTGTGATTTGATTTTTTTTCTTTTTCATGTTATACTCAATACTTAGAAATTTCTCTCTCAGTGCTTAATTTACTCTTAATTATTCCTTTAAAGCTTTGATGATCCTATTCATCTGAGCAAAATATATTCTATATGAAGTTATATCGTTTGTTTCTTTCCAATTTAGAATTATTATTGCAAAATACCTTTTTTCGATGAATATTTCTTCGTAGAAGTCATGATATTAAATTTATCCGATTATCTTTCAATCTGTTCAATTACTTCAAACAAGCAGCAGAATCCATGAATATCTAGTGGAAATTTTTACGAATTCGAAACTTGAGTGTAGCGAGTTCTAATCCTGACTTTATTGAAGACCTGACGTGTAAATGGGGCTAAGTCACTTTATATTTGCGGAAACTCCAATTCCTCCCGCTGGTGTGGAAGTTTATAGAGGATGGTGCCAGAGAAGAAGTCGTCTTTGCTCTTGACCGAGGTTCAAAATTACAAGGTCCTTCACCAATAGCACTCATGTTTTATTTAAAGAATGACGTCAATATAACTCTCACTCACCCAACTTAAATGTAGTATTTTTAAGTTAGACACAACACATCACACATTAACAAAAACATATAGACTAAAACTTAAAAATTAAAAGAGTGCGAAATACAAAATTTACATGTGCCGTACAAAACGTGAAGGCTACTTGAATAGCAAGGGGTGGTTCTCGTTATTCACTCACAGTCTATTCACTTCAGATATTTTCCCTTTCCTGAATGGTCGGCTTCTTTAGAATCAAGTTGGAATCTGGCACAATACCAAATTGGCTCTTTGTCGGATTTTCATTAACAATGTCGGGTGATTACATATTGAATGCATTACATATTTGTTAATCAAAGTTTCTCATTAAAATTTCGAAGAAAAAATTAAATAGTTTACTTGATTTATTCTCATATTTTAGATCATATGAAAGTTTACATCATTGATGATTTATTACACATCCTCCGCGGGGGAAATATCTGACCTTCTTAGTCATACTACAGACAAAGTTTGTTACGAATGAGCAACCAAATCTTTTAAATACCATAAGCAAAATTAAGTTTATTTTATTCTTCGATCTTCTTTCTATTTTTCTCCCTCGTAACCCTTTTAGACATGGTCTGAAGTACAAAATCATAAGTGCCTTTAGACAAACCATAGTATATCAACAGCATGTACAGTAAAACAAGATAGCCGGAAGCAAAACTCTGAGCAAAACACGCGAGAAAAAGTCTTCTCCTCGCCTTTACTTCAAGGCTCATTTAACGATGGGAAGTCTAGAAGGTCCTCTTTTCCAAGAACGCAGCGATGCGCGAACATCCTTCGAAGAGCAACTGAACGTTATACCTCATCAACCACACTCAGTGAGACTCCAAAATGTCTGTTCTGGCCAAGCCAGAAAACCGAAGTAAGTACACAATATAAAAAAAGGGAGAAAAAATTCCTTTATGGCAAGGAAACAATATATTTAGTTACTGGAGCATTTAGCATTGCGTGGCTTCTTCCATTTACATGAGGCAGAAAATATTACCTGAATGGACGAGCTTAAAAGTTTTTCCGAAGTTCTCGGTGAATTAATAGGTGAAGTGAGGAGTATAAAGGGGTCGTGATTAGAAGATTTGCTTCCTTGTAAGAATTAATGGATAATGTAATTTTATGAGAGCGTGAGTGTAATTAACAATTGCGAGTGGTTTTGTTGGAATTAGGTGTGTGAAAAGTTAAAGAACATTTTTCTCTAAAAATAAAATGTGTTAAATTGCACTTAAAGCTGAAATGTTGGTAGTTTGTTCCTTAAGATTTAGGCTGTGGCTAATCTAGACCTGATACATTTTTCTGGGTTGTATTTTTCTAGAAGTCCAGTGGTTGAGTGGTAGCGTATCGCGCTTCCACGTCACAAGTCCGGGGTTCTAATTCTAGGTTGAGCAAGTTCGATTCAGCCTTTAATCCCTTCAGTGGGTCGATAAATAAGTACCAAGCTAGCTTCGGAACTAAACACTGGGTGATTTGAGGCAGACTGACTGCCTGACCGAAACATCTGTTCATGCAACTCAGTGGCCAAAGTCATGAAAACTAAGATCGGAAAAGTAGACCTTGGTCCTCACGTGATTTTGAACTGAGGTTAGTTTATATTTTTCTAGAAACAAAACAAGCGCTTCAAGATAGTGACTTTTTATTAAAGTCACTCTGTAAAGCGGGGGAAGTAGGCATTAAGTCAATCACGATCGACAGGTGGACCACCAAGACATATTGGGGTGACCCCTGAAAATTAGCAGATTGTAATTATATACCGAAATACACAAGATTAGCTGAAAGTATGCAGACTAAGTCTTTTTCTGGTTGTAACTACGAAACTTGACGTGAGATGAAAACGTTTTATCCTCTAAAGTATTTTGAATTGTCTGATCATAAATGCTTCATTTGATATTATTATATTCGTGGCTATTATTATTATGTTTGTATCTTTTGCTTTGCTTTAAACGCGATTTTAAAAGTTTGAGTTTTATTCTAGTTTTATTGGTAAGTACATTTTCCACGCGTATTTATTATTAAGTTATAATAAATATTGTAGATCCTATTCTTACTTCACCACACGTACGTTACTGAGTGGACTGCAACACCTTGAAAAAGTTTGAAATAGCCTGTACCCTAGAAAAGTCTGCCCATCCCTGTTGTAAAGCAACTTTGAGGTTTATTGGTGATATACCTCGTAATTTTGAACAGCGACTAAGTGACAAGAACGATATCTGAACTGGCTCCCCATTCTCTTCCACACCACTCACACATACAGATTTTGAACCGTGCCAGATATAACCCTTATCAATTCATCCACATGGCGTGTCTTCAGAAGCATCAGGACTTGAGATTCCACAACGGTGTCAACGTTGCTCACTAGTTCATGACTATGTCCACTAGTCTAAAGCAGACAAACGAGTTGTATTTTAACAGAAATAATGAACTGTTTAAATAACGTTTTATTGATTGTATTAGTAGCACACCTCTTACATTTTTAAGCACGGCCAAGTATATAATGGAATTAGATAAAGGCAATCCACCTTTTTTTCAAAACTTTCATTCTGGGCCACATTTTAAGAGTAAAACCAGCTACAACTTAAGTTTATCAATTGTAAATTATTTCACCCTTTAATTTTCTGTAAAACTGAGCCACACCATATGATTTTAAAGACCACTATAATTTTCTTTACTTCTCTCAGAACATCTCAACTTATTTGGAAGGATATCTCCAAAGGGAATAAAATAATCGGAAAAGCAAAGTTTTCGATGATACTGCAACTGAAATTAATAATACATTTATATTTTCTGTCAAAATGTAAAAAGTTTAGTTAATTTATATCAAGTAAACAAAGTGTAATTTAGAATGAACTTCTTAGTTGAATAATCCATCATGTTAAATGTAAAAGTAAATTCTATTAAAACTTATTTACACAATAAAATAACCTGTAACTCATAGTTAGCAAAAACAGATTCATGAATAATATAACGGGAAATAAAAAAATAAAAAAATATGTTTTATTCTTTGAAAATGTATCGCAATTAATGCAAAAATATTAAACTAATTCAAGCTATGTTTTAAATATGCAAAAAATATTATCACAATCGATGTAGTTTTTAATGCATATTATAATTAGGAAAGATTAGTTTAGTGATAGTTTTGTTAAAACTACTGAACTAAACATTTTTCCTTATACACTACAATTTTAACAGATTTCAAATATGTATTGCAATTATTTTTTAAAATGTGTGCAAATTTTAATGCTTTCGTACTTAAGTACTCCATCATTGTGTGACCAAACTACAAAAGCATTATGTGTCAGTTCTGTTAAATCCTTATATAGGAATTTGTATTTTTTAACATGATAATTAAATTATAATTTTTTAAAAAAATGAATTAAAAGTTTGTTGTAAAACACATTAATAGTGTATACAGGAAACATATATCCTCCTTTTCATATTTTTATGAAATAAGTACTTTATTTAAAAGATTTCTTTATTTTCTAATATATGTGATATATATTTGCAAACAATGTGTAACCATTTTGAATACTGGTTTCAAAATTCAGCTTGCACCCAAGTTGATTGTAATAAATTTGAATTTATATGTCAAATATAGAACTCTAAGATTATTCTGTGTCATTTCTTTTTCTTTTTCTAAAATGATCATGAAATATTTAAGCGAACAATTTTTCCTGGTATATCTGATTCTCTTTTTAGATAAATTTTATAAATGAACCTGTGAAGTTACATAACGATATGAATCAAACGACTATAACAAATCTTACTTCCGCGACACAAATTCAAACCTTTATAAGAAATTGGAGGAAAAAATATATTTAATGTATATATATATAGTCTAATTTTCTACATACAAGAGGTATACATTCATCAATCACATTCGAAAAAATCACATAGACAGTAAAGAGCTCATACAGTGAAGCGCACTAGATTAAAAATTATAAAATGGATGCTGCAGTATTATAAACATTGCTGACTTAGGACAGTTAACATATAAAATAATAATAATATATATATATATATATATATATATATATATATATATATATATATATATATGTAAATGCGAAAGCAATATGTGGTTACTGGTTTTTCACAAATGCAATAAAAATTCAAAAGGATGCATAAATGTATGCATTCATTTTAAGACTTACATTTCTTCTATGTAATACATTTCCTTTCATCTTTTTGATGATAAAAAAATATAAGCTTCTGATAATTTTTCAATTATATGTTAAATATCTATCTCCCCATTTCTAGAAACACAATAAAAATATTCCATTGCTCAGTAATATTGCGGATACATTATTCTGTAGCAGAGTTTTTATCCGGAAATCAATATGGTTCAAATAAAGTTAATAAAATTGGGGATTTGCTTGCCAAATTGATTAACTCCATATTTTTTAATATTATTATAATTTAATATCAAAGCACTTGATTGTCTTATAACTGTATATATTCAAAACAAGCTTCTCTCATATTAAGTATTAACACTAATAAATGTCAAAATGTTTTTAGCCATCAAATATTGAATACTTAATTTCAGAAGCCAATCCCTCAGATTCTACTCCGTACTATAATGTATTTATATCATAATAATAATCTAGTTAAAACACTGCAGTTTGTTTCTCTGCTACGAAGAAATCTGAACGTTGTTTGTTGTTCTCGTTAGACTAGAGATGTTATCGTTCACATAGACTAAGAACGAGAAAAATAAAATATAAATCAGTTGTTTTCGAACTGCCACATTTGCAAATACTTATAAATTTCAATTTTATTGTGAGTAGCTTTTTTAATATCTAATAACTCACAGCTGCCTGTTATCGTATCTGAAGCAAAAGAAAGTTCAGAATTTTTTTTTTTTTTTTTTTGCCAGATGATTGGTATACTGAAGTAACCTTTGAAGAGAAAAGTATCTCGTTTCAAATGGTTCAAATAACACATCAGGACTTTTTCTGTACAAGTACTTAAGAATTTTATTTTAAATACATACAAGAAGCAGTTACATGGATGCAGTAAATTGGTCCAAAATACAATGGACAAAATTAGAAAAAAGTCGAGAAACCCTACCTCATTTAATGTAAGTGTAGCTTTAATAAAGGCAACTAATTTAATGTCACTGTTATAAGAATATATGTCGCCTGAAAAATGAATGAATAATACTCTTAATATTACGCGAAAATCAGTTATTAGTCATTTTTGCTAAATTCTGAAATAGAAAATATACTCATATTTATATATAATGAAGTTTTTTAGTTAAAGAATGCAATTTAAAGACTGATTTTGAATAAATAATTTTATTTCATTGGCCAATAACACAGTATTATTTAATTATTAACAGTATTTTGTTGTGCCCATTTCAATAGATTAACACCCTTAATCACAAAAAAAAAAAACTGTTGTTATAATAACAATTATTCCAAGTATATATCTTATACGTTCAATATGTCATTAGATAATATATGTGCCTGTAGTAATACTGTCTACATTATATTTTTTAAAATTTTTAATGTAAAATGAATTAAAAAAACAATATATTAATTATATTATATCATTTTTTCAACTTCTAATTGTATGGAGTTAATCGATTTGGCAAATGAAACATCCATATTGTAATAAACCTACGTGAAGAAAGAGAAAACAATTATAAAAATGTATTTGAAAGTTTTATACCAAATGTATACGTGAATTTGCTTCCGTATAAGCACACTAAAATTCATAAATAATTTAGAAATACTTAATGCTACTATCCAAACGGATCGCACAAATTTGGCGCAATTCTTGAACATAAAATGAATAATTTTTAACATGTGTGTTACGCAACAGGCCAGAGCGGTAAGTCAATTTACCCGGATGTCAGCAATAATATGACCTTAAGAAACAAGTTAAGTGAAAGGCTGTTCAATATATATGAAATGCTAAAGTATTCTATCGAAAAGCATAAATGCTAATGCCTTTTTAAGGGGATGCTGAAGTAAAATATTTCAATCACTAGATTTATGGTATTCAAGATAATTGGAAAGAATAAGTGCCTAATTTTTCACGACAAAAGCGAAAACAGAAAAGTTAGGCTTCCTGTAGCAATGCACATAGCCGACGGCTAATGAAGCTAACAGTCAATTAGGCTCTGCTAGTTGAAAGTCTAATTAGCTCTAGCAACATCCATGCATTTAAACAAACCTTTACCGTATACTGCTTATATTGCTTTTCAATTTAACCCAGTTCATTATGCATTCCGTATCTTGTTAGAAAAGGGAAGATGTTTCGGGGTGCTTTGTTAGGGGTGTTTTCCGTGCGAAAAGTTCACCAATTCGGAAAGGAAGACAGTTGGAAAAGGACGATGCAGAAGTAACGTTGTTTGGAGGAGGTATTGAGAGGAAATAGTTCGGTTGGGAAAGATTTCAGGTTTTCGTTCCATTATTGTTATTCCATCCTCTCCATTATTGCAAGACTCGAGAGATAATTAATGATAATTCGTTTCCACTCTTTTGGAATGACAAGTTTCAAACATTCGCGTATGGTATTTATTCTCTTTGGAAACTTTTAAGAATGCTGTTTCTCAAAGTAAGAGTATCGGATTTTTCGCATTGGAATGCACATTTCCATAGTGTATTTGAATGTTTGTCAGTAATCGATTATTTGTTATGTTAGAATAAGTATCCTCAACTTTAAATTGATAAAATTAAATGGCAGTATTGGCATTATATTCAATTTAAATGATAAAGTTAATCGGAAAACTATAAATAAATTGAAATGTTATGATTAAAACTGTATTTTTTTTCTTTCTGAATGAGCTGCGTGTATTTTAGTTAAAAAAAATAATGCAATAAGCTGTGTATTATCTGAATATACTTAAATATATTACTTAAATTTTTGATCTGTTATTTTTCTTTAATATTAGAATTATGGAAAGCATCAAAATGCAACAATGTTAAAAACAAAAGGCTTATTGATTTATTTTATTTACAAAAAAAAAGTACTAATGCAGTTACACTTTATTTACTTTAACGAAATGCTTGTTTTAAAGGTATAATTTCATTTTAATGTGTAATATAAAAGTATTCAAATATTATTAAAATTTGATTTTAATCCATAACTTTGTGAATAAGCGTAGGAAATTGCAAGCTTAAGAAAAATGTTTTATTGAAGAAATGTGAGAAAATACGTTGGTATAGTGAAAATTTTGTATTTACTGAAATGTTTTTATATTAATATTGTACTGTTCATATACTGTTAAATAATTTAATATTTTTAAGATCCATTGGTAGAACCTATAGTCTTAACCCAGTAGCGCCCGCATGAATTTTTCAAGGGGAGGGGGTCCGGGGTCAAAAGTTCACCATTCTTGTATCATGCTTCTTTTTATTTTGTCGATGTTCGGGAACAAAACACAGTAAAAAACTAATTTTTGAATAAATAATTAGCATTAAGTAATACAATTAATCATTAATAACAAGTAATTAATTAAATTTTACGTACAATATACTTAGAATTATAACCAATCGGAAAAAAATATCAAGGGCTTTGGGGAGGAGGAACCGGACCCTCAGGACCCCCTCCCCCTTGTGTGCGCCACTGTCTTAACCCCTTAAGTATCGCGGGCGTGTAGACACGTCCTGCTGAACTGGTACATGTCTTTAGTGCCCCGGACGTGTATACTCGTCCTTCCAAAGGGATATTTTTTTGTATTGTGCTGCTCTGCTTAAAGTTAGTCCCACGGTTTAGAATACAATAACATAACACTGATAATGCTTCTAAATTTCACTTGCTGTTATTTTCACTCACCGTGTATAATAGGAGATTTTTAATTTTTTGTACGAATGCACTGAATGTGATACTGGTTTATTTGTTCAACCATGTCTTAGAATATATCACAGAACAGATAGAACAAAGTACTAATTTATTTTTTCTTATATTGTAATTGTAGAGATTGATTATTTTTACTTCCATTTATTATGTTATCCTTTTCTTTGCTTTCTTTTTTTAAAGTGAAAGTTCAATTTTAGGTGGAAAAACACGCCTTTACTTTCCCCCGTATGAACCTCGTAACAACGCGCACCTGTGGAAAAACAGTAGCAATGGGGGGAAAGTGAATTTCCTAACTTTTCTTCGGCACTTAAAGAGTTACTTGTTAACATATGTTCGATATTATGTAGCATTACACATCCCAGCTTGAGGGCTGAAAATATATAATTTACGTGTGTAAAAATAAGAATTTTAAACGCATGGTGGAGATGAAAACTAACTGCAATGAAATAAAAACTTTTAATTACTGTCAGTGATGATAATTTTAAATGAATATTTAGCAACTGTCAACTAGTGTGTGCAAATAGTTACCATTAATAATTGTTCCTAAATTTGACATTAAAAAAATTGAAACAAACGAGAAATAATGTATGTAAACCATTACTTCAATTGGTCATTGAAGGTACATGTAATTGAAGAACATCTCAGTAAAATAATTGTTAAAAGATAAATGTTTCAGTTGTCTAGATACATAAATGCGAAATACCTGTTACAAAATAATCATTATTATGAAGTTGCAACGATCTTCTCTAATCCGTACTTCCAGAATGAGCTGCAAACGTGTTTATTCTAGATATTGAAAGTTTCGTCAAAGAGCTCTACGTCGAGGTCTCTCCTCCCTACCTTTATTGTAAAGACACCTGTTGTGTTCTCAGATTTCATAAAAGCATAATAACTTCTTGCGCACAGAATACCGATGATAATGTATGTTCCAGGCTATTGGAGTTGAGGACATGACCAATACTTTCTGATTTGTTTGTTTTTCTCCAGTTTATTGATTGTAGACATTTTGCTTTGTCACAAACTTATGTTGCAGCTTTCGTGATCGTGTGCTAGGTCGTTCCGTGACAGAAAGTAAATTAGTTGCTTGCTTAGATTGATTAATAGGCTCAATATTACTTAATTTATATCGTTCGAGAAAATAAGTAAATTTCTGTTTTCCACAAAAGTATTCGATAAATAAGATCTGAGTTGTTTGCCCATGGATCGATTTTCATACATCGTGTGTTTTTCTTCTTCTGGAAAATGAAGAAAAGTTTATTTTTTAGGGACTACATTCAAATCTAATTACAGAAAACAATACTTTATCTTCTTCTGTGAACAGTCATTAAAATTTTATTTAGGTTAAGGTAATCTTTTTTAACAGTGAAAAAGAAGTTAAGAGCAATTGTGTAACAATATGTAACATAGTTTCTGAATATATGTATTTATTTTGTATTTCATTAACCACTTGCGTACCATGTAACCACTAGTGAATATATGCTTTGTATAGGGTAGAATAATCTCATTGTAAAAACATGTGGATACATGAATTATTTAAGTGTACAGCCAGTGTAAACAGCATAGGAAGAATTATAAGGTAGTTTTCTTTTATTGGGATTGAGTAAAACTACAAAATATCTAGGTTACAAAAATTTGAAAAAATAAGAAAAATTGAAAATTCAAATTACAAAACTTTGTGAAATTGCTCGAAGTTTTCCCCACAGCGAAAATCTTTTCTACAGGCCTACGTAAGTGTATTGTCATTTTTTTTTCTTCATCTACTTCATCACAAATAGGTAAATCCATGTCAGAGTAACAGTCGAATGCATCGGACTCCGGCATTCCGTCATTAAAACCCAATAACGATGTCGTATCGGCAAGGCAAAGTAAAAATAAATAAAAAAATAGCTATACAACCTTTAAAAAACGAAACAAAACACGAACGAAAGTGAGCTTTAGCCAGTGTGAAAAGGATAAACTAAATGTTCGTTTTAATGTCAAGGTTAGTGTTCTTAGAAATCTGGGATTTGCAAGTATTATATAAAGAGCGGTCTCTTGCACAAAGGGTTAAAATAATATGTTTTTTAATGTTCTTATGATATAAACATCTCATAGTGTATTCATTTTCGATATTTGATCCATTTAAATTATACAATACTGATTTTATCTTTCTCTCAAGGAAAAATAGTTAGAATAATGGAATAAGATCAATTATAATGATTAATGATAACAACTTAATTTATTAATGCTTTTGTAGAATATTTTTACTGTAAATTAAGAGAATTATTGACTATTTTCAAATTTGTTTTTTTTTTCAAGATACGTAGTCTTTAGCAAAATCTCCAAACCTTATTCTTACCTATAAGCACTATTTTGTTTCGATACTACTTTCTTATTCATAAATGTTACAATCTATCATGCAACATATAATATCATTAGAGTTCACTAGTTGTAAAGGGTGAAGTTCAAATGTACTGTTCTATGCTAAGAGTACCTAAAAATCTTTCTGAAAGCTTCTTCTACATTAATGTAATGCCAATTGCACATGAATGGATAATAACAATTATTTCAAAGAATTGTTATGTTTATCAAAACTAACTTGTTTCAGCTAGAAATAAAAGTTAAAATGTAAGTAAAGGATTCGAAGATGGGTTTCTAGTAAAAATGTAAAATGCCTGAATAATTTTTTAATTGTTCTAAAATTAATTCAGAGTTTTCCTCATTAAAGTCATTTTAAGATCTTTATTTATGCAAGTATTTTCTTTTGTCATCAGTTATTGGAACAGTTTCCACATAAAATCTCATTATTAATAAATGTCCCAACAAAATATTAAAAAATTATTTCCGTTTAAAACATTTCATTATTCAAAAAAATGTTGATTTAGAAATCAAATGAAAAATCATAATGGTAGATAAAACTTATATTTTTATGTATAAGCACCACAAAATAAATTCTAACATCTTCATGTTTTTAACATAAGATAAAGTTTAACGATTGACTGTTTTTGAGTTACAAATTTGTTAAATAATAGATATTGATGAAATCATGAAAATTTAAATTGCGTACCTAATACAATAATACATTGAGCAACTAGAAATATTTCGATGCATTAGAATATGATTTCCCAATTATACTTATAAATGAATAATTTTCTTTGAAAACTACGTTTAAAAGTCTGTTCATCTAAACTCAAAGAAAAACAAGAACAAGATAAACTTTTGATATTAAATACACATACATAAGCATCGAATGTGATCAGTTCTCACTAAATATAGATGAGCAAAGCATTAGGAAGAATGAAGGTAAAAAAAGTACTTCCAGAAGTATGTAATTGATGATACTAGCTAATTGACCACCAGAGTAAAGGAATTGAAAGCGGCAGAAAAGAAATCTTGTGATTTATTCCTCTTTGATTTAGAGAGGCAACAGGAGTTGTCGCACAGGAAATCTGGAACCGGGATACGACTTTTCCGGAAAAGAAAGTAATATTCATTTATCTTCAGTAAATTAGTTACAAGTTGCAAGAGACTTGGCGATACGATTTGAGAAACCCCTGGACATGTTTCTTTTGTTGTAAAATAAATTTGAATTTAAACTTTATACATGTTACTTTTGATTTTTTTTTGTGGTAGTGTAATCTGCTGGCAATCTTTTTTCACTCTTCTAAACATTAATCAATGAACAATAATATATGTTTTTTTCTACACTTACTGCACTTAAAAGTAATGGAATTAAAATACACATGTAACAGGCTTTATTTTGTTAGCATTAAAAATAAATCTTATTATGAAACTCGTGTAATATTGCATTTTTCTCACAAAAACCAATAGTTATTTTTTTAGAATTTGTTAAGTGTTTTTACTTTTTAAATACTAATAATAATAATTACACGATATTTGCGAGTTGAAAAAAAACTACTTGTTTGACACATTTTATTTGAGCAAATCCTAAAATTAGGATTCATAAGAAATCAAATTCTTAATGCAACAAATTTAAAAATGGTAATATTTTCGGTTTGTGACACATCGTTAGTAGCATTTTGAAAGACACAAGACATACATAATGCATTCATAATTGAAACGTATTTTTTTATTTAATTTTGCTTTTGGAAAACATTTAATTAGCTGTTGATATTCTCATTGCAGCTCCTTTATTATTACAGATCTTTCAGTTGGTTTTATGTTTAGTGTTTCTTTTATATATTCTTATAATTGTTTTTTGTTTCCTCTCAAATGAATTAAATTATATAAAAATGATAAAATATTACTATTATATTTATTTACATAAATATAGAAACAAATTTATAATACGAATATTATTTATAAAAAAATTATTAAAAGTATTACATCAAAATTATCGGTCACATTTAAAAAAAGTGATTTGATAGATTACAAAAGTAATAGGTTATTATCACTAAAACCCTTTTTTAATTTTTGACAATTAGTCCAATTAATTTTAGTTATTGATTTAACTCTAGAATTATGCAAAAATAAAAAATTATATTTGGCAATAAAATTAGATAAAATCAAATAAATACTAGTTATGAATACTTAGTAATAGTTAAAACACATAGAACTAATGTAACGGATAGAACTGGAAGATTCTATGAACTCCTAAGTGCATTAGATTTTGTAGGTATATTACATTAATATAAATTTAAAACATCAATGTAATTAAATTTAATTTTTTAATTAAATTTTATGCTGAAAGTTTGCAACCAATAATAGGTTTTAAATTACTAAACCTTAATATATATTATTACATTTACATGCTATTACATATTATTTTACTTGATATTACATATTATTACATTTAAGTTTATATTTACATGCAATTAAAAATTAGAGAGTATTAAAAAACTCACAAAATCTTTTTTCAACGTGTATGTGGGCTAACAAGTCTTCCAAAACATTCATTATGCTTTATTTATTTAAATTTGCTCCTTTCAGAGTGAATTTTGAATGTCTTTTTTTGTATTTAAGTGCTCTTTTTTTAATATAAAATAAAGAATACTTAATCCTTATATTTTAACAAAATCTTATTTACTGTTTCACACACAAAAAAAGTGTTAAACTGATTCACTTAAAAAATTGTTTCGGCCATGAAAGAAAAATATCATTCATCTATTATTTTTTTTTAGTTTTGGGAAAAGGAAAAAAAATAGCTGAAAAGATAGGTAAAAATGCATGGCTATATTTTCTAAAAGTATAAAACTGAAAGAGTTTTTAGAATAAATATAAATGTTGTCTATTTTGAGAATTAAGAAAAATTAAAATATTTACTTTAAATTAATTATTTTTATGAAAAACCCATATATATATATATATATATATATATATATATATATATATATATATATATATATATATGTCTATTTTACATTTAATAGGGAACTACTTTTTTTAAAGAAAATACTGAGCGAAAAACCATCTATGCGTTAATGAAAATTATGACGCACATATTACAGCTTAAACGCATTGGATAAACACATAAATGCCAAGATAATGCGTAGTAAAATGCAGCGATGTAGGTTTTGCCCTGAAGTATACTTGGAAATGAATATTTATGTTTTAGGAGTACAGCTAAGAATGAAATGGGGGGATGGAAAGTTGCCATTTATATATTTTTAAATTAAGCAGTTACTCAAATATTTGCAATACTTTTCCTCTGTTTTGATGTAGCTCCCCCTCCCTTTCTTCTTGCTTTCAATAAAGCATTTAAAAATAAATAAATGTTTTGGTTCCAATATAACATGAGCTACAATGCTAAAGAAAAATTATCTGTATTGCTTTTAACTTTCCATTTACCTGCCGTTTAAAAAATATACTTTAATGTTACAATTACTCCAATTTCTTTTTTAAGTATTGTATTTTTAGTAAAAAATATAGGTTATTTATTATTTTCCTTTTTTAAAATATCCCTTATACTGTAATTTTACAATAAATTCACCAACACAATAATAAAATAGGACAATATACAAATAATTGATAAAAAAATGAAATCATATTTTTAAAAAAATGAGTTAAAAGAAATTAAGAACACAAAGTTTTAGTAGATGTAAGTTTTACCATTTACTGTGTAGACAAATATAATAGGAAGTCACCTCCCTAATGCGAATGAATAGTATAAAGAATCGCCTCCCCATTTTTTTTTTCATTTCCTAAAATGAATTTATTTTGATGACCTATATATACAATCCAAGCATTGAATCATAATTACTCAATTGCAACTATAAAACATGGATGTGTACCTTCGCTGGTTTTGAATTTATTTCTTGAAATGCTTTTCAACCAATAATCATTCTGAAAATTTCCACTGAGACGCAAAAATGTGTTTGAATGTATTCCAGATTCGTTTCCGAACATTGACTCAATCAATCTTCCGTCGAGGATTCTCGATTTAAATGGATAGTAAAAATTACGTCACACAAAAGCTGGTTTAATACACATGAGGATGATGAGAAGGTATTGTGGTATCATCTTAGTCACTAGGCATTAAAAATATTGGATATTTTGATTAATTTGTAAAAGAAAGTTCTTCTGCACCTAATCACTAGCTTTATTCGAATATTTCATTTGTAGAAGGAATCATATGAAATAACATATTATGTGACTAATATATATGCATCAACCTCACGTTGAATTCCTGCAGTGTATACAGTTCAAAGTTGATCAGTACCATATTAACTAAAAATAATTCTGATTTCATTTATTATTACGGCCGCGGTAGCCAAGTGGTATATGTATCGGATCCTGGCTTGCCTTGTCACGAGTTCTAGCCCAGTACCACTAAAGACCCACCGTGTAGGGCAGCTATTCACGTTAATTGTGTCGAGAGAGCTGAAACGTTCTCCCATTGGTGTGGCATGGTAGTTAGGAGAGGGGGTTGTCAGCTCACAGGTGTCGTCCACGTCACTTGACCATGGTTAAAAATTACGTGTCCGTCACCAAAAGCCCTTGTGTAGCTGAACAGTGTGATGTTAATATCCAATCAATCAATCAAATATTATTACTTTGTGTATCACATTTTATTCTTGAAGAATGTAGAATTCAGATTATTTTACCAGATACAGTAAAACATATATTTTTTACAAAAATTATTGAATAACTGTCTTAGAAACTTAATTTCCCAATTGAAATTTATATTTCTGCCAAAATGCTTCAAGCATTTATTAAGTTCATATACGAGTATTTAATTAAATAAAAGTATGCTTTGATTTGCAATTGTGAAAAGGGTTTTCAAAATATTATTTTTTTCTCAGCATATTTTGAAGCAATAAGGAATTCTAATATTAAAATTAAAAAGTCATTTTATCATGTACATTATTTTGTGGAAAACTATTATTATGTTGGTATTCCCTAGATTATGATGATAAAAACTCACATTAATATTCGCAGTAAAGCAAACTCCAATTTAAGTAATGGAATTTCTTGGAGATTCATTCAACATTCCAACATAAAGACAGGCAGTACACAACCGGTCTGTAAAATGAAGGTCATATGACAACCTCTCGCACATAAATTTTGAAGGTAACATCTAAACTCGTAAGTTGGACCTTGGAAAACTTGACCTTGAAGTTAGATTTTCATATATTTAAAAAAAACCTGTACCAGGTCTCTTAATACAAAGAAAGTTATTTACGATTTCAACCACGGCGTCCGAAGACAATTAATTGAAGTTATGGTTCCAGCTATAGCAAATCGACAAAGAGAATATCCTATATATAACTAGAATAAGAATTCACATCATAGATTGAAAATAAACCAATCGTTGGTAATATTTTATCTTAAAGTGTAGTTTGTTTTTTTAAGTATTTATATTGTAAACAAAAATGTTTTGCTTTGCTAAATATGATATTCTACTTATCTTTCTCTTAGTGACGCAGCTTACCTGAGTGGGTCAACGCTTTTTCAAGAATCCTCTTCTATTCTGGTGTCTACTTAACAACAATTCTCCATCTAGTTACTCTTAAATCTTTAAAATAGGCCACTACACAATTAGTCCATCTGAATTTCGAACGTCAAGGATAAGGGGTCCATACTGCAGATGCAAAACTCAAGCAAACAGTCTTGATGGGTTTATTGACATCTTCTTCCTTAAGTAGCATATGTAGTTCCAAAAACTGTCGTTGTCTTTACAAACTATTATCATTCCCGGCACCAAAGATATAATTAGAACGTTTCACTCAAAGGTGGTTTGCTGATCATTCTTTGATTTAATCAAAGTTTCAGAATCATAGGAAAATATGGGTCTGATGATTGTTTTATGTAGCATAATTATTTTTAGATATCTTTTAATCAGTTTTGATTTTAAAGAAATGTCTTAGACAATAAAGACGATAATTAGAAGCATTAATCCGTCTTTTAATTTCAGTACCAATGTTTTAGCCCAAATAAGATATTCATTTCATTAATAAAGCCTACACATCTAGAGAAGTGGTGACAGCCAAAGCAATGTATTATAGAGATTTTTTTTATGTCTAGACTTACCAAACGTTCAAAGCTGAGATTTTTTCGTTCCTTCCCTTTTTTTGGAATGTTAGATGTCTGAACCTGATATTTTATACAATACTGGATGTCTAGACAAACATATTTAAGTTAATGGATAATCAATGTCTAATTTGTTTTTCTACTAAAATACTAGTCAAAACCTTTATTATACGTATATCAAATTGTAAATTATTTACTTGAAACATTAACCATTTATTCTTGCATTATTAGATATTTATAAGATTATATGCCCATTTTTAGTTATATTTTTTTTTTAAGAAGAATAAAATCATTTTCTCTTTTTAAGACGCTTCGTTTGGATTTCCAAAGAAGACCTTTCTAAGCAAACAAGTCCTGTCTACACAGCATTTTGAAGAAAATGACAAAATATGTTTATTTTTTATTAGGTCAGTCTTCTGAATTTTCAAGAAAGTTAATTTTGAGTAAAAAAGGCAAACATTTTCCAGAATTCATACGAGAATTCTAGAAGAATGCCACAGAAAAGTTTGTGAAGCAAATGAAACAAAATAGCATAAACTCAAGGAATTATGTTTCTTCTCTTTCTTGTTTTTAACACTTCCTATCCCTCTTTTTCTCTAGTAAAAACAACATTGAATTTTTTTGAACAGTTTCAGCAAACTGAAACAATTTAATTCCATTTGATGCCAACAAATTTTAAAACATTTCCATTTCATTTCCTAGAAGCAATTTATTCTGAACATTCTGAATGGAAAATTTCCTTAAAACATTTGAACTTTGACGGTTTTTAAAAAGATACCTTGAAATTTTGTCTTCGATTGAAAATATAGTGAAACATATGTATAGTTACTTACTTCAGTGGATGCATTTGTTGTTTATTAAATTTCGTACGAACAGAAATATATTTAGTATCACAACTTATATAATTTTTATTCCAATAAATAAGTTGCGGAATTTGTTGACTTACAATTCAAAATTGGATAAATATATATTATATAATACATTGTCAATAAGTTTAATTTGTAAATTATGCTTAATATTAAGTTTATAAAAAAATACGAGTTTATAAGTTACGAGTAGTTTTGAATAAAATTTGGTTTTATATCAATTACTCTAAATTTTTACCATTATCGAAAAATAATTACAGTAGGACACCAATTTAACAAATTCATTGGGACCCAATATTTTTTTTTTTTGGTTAATGCGGGATTATTCGTTATAGGGGAGTCAAAACAAAATACAAATTGCTTGTGTTTACCTTTTTTGGAATTTCTATAATAAGCAACTACACAACAAATATCCATATTTAGACATGGATATTTCTTTTTATTCAACAGCTAAACACTATTAGCGAATTATTACGCACCAGTTAATTAGTAATTTTTGAATATTACGTAATAGATGTTTAACAACATTTTTGTTTCCTGACTCAAAAGAGTTCTTTTTCAAATTTATGCAGAAAAGAAAATACTGCATCCTTCATATCCTGCTGCATAAGATATGCAAAGACAAATATCCCGTCATAAAAATGTAACTTAATTGTTAAAATCTTAATATACCTGTGTTCTGGAATGTAGTGAGATAAGATAATTTCCTTTCCTATCCAAAACTCGCACGATAGGTTACTCTTATGACTCATGTGCACCTTTAAAGTCTGGTAATGCAATCTGTTGCTGCGTACAAGAATAGTTTTTTTCTGTTCCGGACAAAAAGTATATGTCATTTGAAAAAAAAAAATTTTTTTTCGAATCCAAACTAATAAAATAAACTCAGTTGTTGAAATAATTCATTAATTTGGGGTTATTATTTGCCTTCATTTTAATCAAGGAAAAAATAAGTTAAATTACAAAATTTGTTAAAAACGTACTCGATAAATCGGGCCCTGCTATATTTACTAATATTGCAAACTGATGGGTTTTTTAAACTCTTTTTACAAGTAATTTAGGAGATTTGCCTTTTAATTACTTCTTTCCTTGAACGTCTCGCTGCACATCCTGCGATTTCAGCGGGCAAAACATATGTAGCAAAATTTGCTCAACCCATCCTACGAGCATGCATTTGTCCAACTATTTGGCTGTGCAACCCGTGATGCTCTTGTTTATGTTTTTATGCTTATATTTTGATGGTATAATTCTATATTTTAAAATAAAAACTCCTTTACAAAATTTGTTTGTATATTTTAACTCTAAAATGTAGATTTAATATGTAGATTTGAAATATATTATATAACCATAAGCAAAATTTTAACCTACTTTGATAAAATAACTACGCAGTGAGAGAGTTAAATGCAATTTCATTCTATGACACTAATTCTTCGTCTTAGTATGATTACTTTCACACTCGAAGTCTCCACGTCTTTTAGTATGATTACTTTCATACTGAAGTCATGTATGCGATACCTAAAGATTTGAATCTTGAAATGAATTTCATGTATAAATATCGGGCTTCTTTGAAGTAACACCGACGAAAATTAATATTTTGCCTTTCATGATATACAAAAGAATATTACCAACTAAGAATATTTAGTTTCTAATTTGATTTAGCTTTTGACTTGAAAGCTATAAACTTGAATAATTTATTTTCTGGCTATATATTATAAGCAACTGTATCACATAGTAGTCTATTTTTTAATAGTATCTGTCCAAACATTATATTTTCCGTAAAATGAAGCATACTATTTCTTACATTTATGAATTCTTGGGAATTCATCAAGTTAAAACCACTATTATATTTGAAATTTTTGAGTTTTACAGTTTGACATGAAATATCACGTTATTAAATCAGTGTTTCTCAAACTGTGGGGTGCACCCCCCTGGGGGCGCTTTAACCCTGCGAGGGGGGTGCAAGCATATTGAAAATAAAAGGTTTTAAAAATATTTTTTTGTAATGAAGTAAAACAAAATGCTTCTGACATAATGAAAAATATACATTTACACTGATATAATTTATTTTTATCATCTGGTGATCATCAAAAATAAAAGATTCCACTTCAAACTCTCATAGTAAAATAACTATAAAATAAATTATAGTTTCAAAACAAACTAAAAAACACGCTTTTATAGTGAATCGAACTAAAATGTAAATATATATATATATTACTTAAAAGTAACATATACAAAATTTAATTCTTATCTTGTTAAATTGTACGGTTCATAGTTATGATCGTATTGTAGTTTTAGCGCCTAAGTGTATCATTATTGCATTCAAAAAATTATTATTTTTAGGGGAGGGGTGCGATAAAAATTATGTTTGAAAATTGGGTCGCCAGTTGTGAAAGTTTGAGAACCACTGTATTAAATTGAATCTATTATCAAGTTATTAAATTGAATTCCAATATTTATAGATTTGTGCATACATTAATAGCATTTTTCCTGTATTATTTAGATTCTAAATTTTGAGTGTTTGTTAACATTTTCTGTACGTGAATATACATGTGCAAATGTGTATGTGTGTATATATATATATATATGTATGTATATATATATGTATATATATATATATATATATATATATATATATGTATATGTGAATGTATATATATATGTATATGTGTGCGTGTATGCATATCATGTATTGGAGAAATTCTTGGATTGACAGGATAAATGCAACAGGCAGCCGTTTATCCCATTGTATTTTATTTCAATATTCAGTAAAGCAGTCTGCACTCCAAGCCATGACAAAAACAAGAGCTCCTTCAGCGCTGATCAGCAGCGAGTGAGTTCTTAGTACACGTGTCTTCTTTTAGTCTGGCGAAACTAGAAGTCAAAGTTCTTATGCGGGAGGTGGGTTGAGTTGTTCTTGTAGGAAGTTTACCCCATCTGACACTTGAGGGTCTGGGGATTCATCACATGTATATATGTATGTATATATATATATATATATATATATATATATATATATATATATATATATATATATATATGTGTGTGTGTGTGTGTGAGTGAGTGAGTGAGTGAGTGTGTGTGTGTGTGTGTGTGTGTATACATGTATGCTTTACTTACTTGTATTAAGAAATTTTTGTTTGATCTTATATTTCTTATAAATTTTGTTCTTATATTCCTCATTGTATAATTTTAGTTATTGATTATCTCCGTTTGCATGTGAGTAATCTTATATTTAATTCTCTATTTGTTGTATTTGTATCCACTCCCCCCATTGGCTCTCATTTGTGCCTGTATCCCTCTACATGTAACTTCCATTGCTTAGAATATTGACTTACTTTTGTAAACCTTGTATTATACTTGTCAGCACACAAAAAGTCTAACTAGTGTCTAAAAAACCCAAATATTTATAGATTAAAAAGGCTGAATGTGAATAGTGTTCAATGTAAGGTTTTCTGTGTCCCACACACATGCTTAATATAGTTAGTATTCTTTCTTAATTTCTTTTTTGTACTTTCACCGTAGTAGATATAAATGATACAAATATATAAGTACTATTTAAATATTTTAAGGCATACATACATAATACTAAAACATATGCCTTAGAAGAATAAGTTTTTAAAGTCCCTTAAGAAAAGAACAAAAAAAAAAGGAAAAAATATAAAATAAGAATATCTTGACTATTTCACAATGTTCAAGAAAATATATTTTTTATAGTTTTTAGTAAAAGTTTAGTTAATAAAAATAAAGTCTTGTAAGTGAGTGGGTTCTCAAAGCTAACTAGAGAATACGAGTTTTGAATAATTCTACAAAAAGAACATTCGTGATTTAAAAAATATAAATGTTACAAATAACGCAAGGATGAACAAGGAAAACTTTCCTCATTATCTTTCAAGTTCATGAAAGCATTTAACATTGAAGAATAAAAAAGTGCCCTTAGTTTGTGATGATGCAATAGAAAAATATCTTGTAAAATTTAAGAAGTACTATGTGAAAATGTAAAAGGACTCATACTTAGAAAAATAAAAATGTCAGAGATAAGCAAATGAATAAAAGGAAAAGTAATAAAGTAGAAAAGTCAAGCTAAGGAAAGGGACACGATTTAAGTTGGGAAGCTATTATAAAAATGTTATTTATTTTCACTATTCTTTATTCTAATTTAGAAGTTTAGAATGATCCGGGGATCATCATAGCAGTAATTATGATTTATTTTTTATTTTAGTAGTTAAAATTGCATAGACGTTTAGATTACTTTACTAAAGAAAATACAGAAACCTTATTGTATTCAACAATTGCAGCAATGATTTTCGAAGGTTGATGTCCAACAAAATTTCTGTATTCAGTTACATCGCCGTTAAAATTTTATTAATTTATCTCCTTATTACTTTATGTGTTGTTATTTCAACAATTATAAAAATGTAAAATTGGGGAACAAATTTTATAAATTTAATCATTAAAGAATCAAATGTTATGATAGCATACTATAATTGTCATAAATTCTAAGATATAATTATCAAACTCTTTGATTTTAAAATGTAGGCGAGGAAAAATGTAAATGTGTTATAATACTAGTAAACAGATAGATAGATATATATATATGATCACTTTTAAACTGAAAACTATACTAGGGTAAGTCAAGAGCAAAGACATTTCTGCAATTTCTTTTTCGAAGGTTTAGTGACAGCGCTAGTATCCAACGCAGAATGAGGGGTAGTCCGCAACATTCCTATACAATGTGTCACTTGTCTTCCTTCACAGTCGTTGAAGTGTAGAATACCGTTCAACATGGCAGTCTCATTGTCTGTCTTCAAAAAGCAGGGCAGTGATTCGCTCTTTGCGGAAAATTGGACACCTGCTTTGGATATTAGCCATCACTCTCTCACTATACCCTCAACGACTTGTACATGGTCCTCAGTGGTTGACGTCGATGGACTGTCCAAACTTTCGTCGTCTCGTATAACAAATCTTCCTTTCTTTGAAGCACTCCATCCTTTCGTAGATCTTGCTTTGCGATAAATAGCTGTCACCATACTGCGCTTGCATGCGACAAATGATTTTCCACAAGTTTCACACCTTCCGCAGACAAAAATCGAATTAATGCCCTTTTTTCCACCTTGGTGCATATTGACAAAGCTGCCATGTTGAACGGTCTGCTATAATCCAACGGCAACGAGAGAAAACAAGTGATACGTTGTATAGAAGTGTTGCCAACCACCCCTCATTCAGCGCTGGATACTATATTGTTGTCAAAAACCTTTGAAAAATAATTTGTAAAGGTCCTAATTTTTGACATTCCTTTCGTACATATATTTTATCAAGCGTTTCTGTGATTATTTAATTCATTTTTATTATAATTTATTTTTCTTTATTATATTTTATTATTGAAAAGAAAATATAAAATTACTTGAAGTGATTATTTTACTTTAGGTGAGATTTTAAAAAGTGACACTTATAAGAAAGCATCTATACATCTTTATCTTGAATTTATAACATTAATTATTGAGTATATTTTGTAAAAAAGAAATCTATTAAAAGGAAAGCGTATTAATATTTTGTATTTTCTATTTTCATTTATAAAACTTTAACCAAATTTTAAGTACTCGTTTTATAATTTGATTTGTTTGCTATTTCTATTATTTATTTGGATTTTTTTCTTTTAATTTTACTTATTTATTTTATTACTGAAAATCGTTGAACAAAATATCATATTTTATGGTTTTGTAACAAATAAAAACGTGATCAGACAGCAATTATTCTTAATGCAAAATGATGTCCTTTTTTCGTACTTCGTTTTATTCAATAAATTTTAAATGAAATTTCCAAGGAAGGCTTCAGATTAAATTTAGTATATAATTGAGTTTGGAAGACTTTAAATACTTAGATTTTGATTTTGTTAATATACTTTAACAAAATTCTGAAAGAGATTGAAAATACTCCTAAATAAAATTAAAGCAATTACATAAATCGGGAAATCATTTGATGAAAAATAAAAAAAAAACATACTCAATTAAAGATTGATTTTATTAGATTATTAACTAATTGCTTAGTTTATTTTAAAAAATATTACAAATTTCTTTAGCTGTGAGTTAAAATTTCTTACTTTAAGTTTAAAAATACTATAACTTAAAAAGAGATTTTCAAGCATCGAAGTAGGTATAAACAATGACTCATTTGTAAAAACATTGATCTAAAATTGATAACATAATTACAGCTTTGAATTTACATTTCTATATTAATAGTATATTTCTTGTGGGAATAAAAAAAGGTAAAAAAACCAACGAAAGCAAACATATGTTTAAATAGTAAGGCCATTAAGTTATAGAAAAAACAAAAGAATATTGCAAAATCAATCAAAAGCTAAATTGCTTTGTAGCTGTCACTTTTCCAATACACACACAAAACAAATGTAGGCTTCTTTTTTTCACACGCAGATGTATAAGTAATTGATTCAAAATATAACAGACAAAAATAAAGGGCCTTGTTATTTATAAAAAATAGAAAAGAAAGCTTGATTAATGATTTTATGTAATCAAAAAACACAATCACACGTCAGCCGAAATCCCACCAGATTCATTTTGCAGAAAACATTTGGACTCCATTTCTCAAAATAAATCTAAGTGCGTTTCACTCAGAAAGAATAAAAGGCTATGATTAATTGAATACAAAAGCATTTGTAACTTGTTTCTGGAAAAAAACAAAAATCACATAGCAAAACGTTACTGGAAAAACTCCATTTTGACTGAAAATCAATTATTTTCGGTATTATCTTCACATATGGGTTTTTATTTTTCATGCGGTTTGAAACCTTTTCCAGCATAAACTATATTTGTAAGAAAAAGCATGTAATATTATTTCAAAAAAGTAATATCAAAAAATGAAAATATTGAAAAAATAGATAAACGAAAAATTTAATAAATTAGTGAAATTGGTTGTTGATAAAAGGGTTAGATCTTAACGTCAAACTTTAACAATAATGGTTAATTATTACAAGTTTGCAAAATATTTCGATCATGTGTAAAAAATTGTTAGTAATAAAATTGGTTACATATTTAAGAAAAAGGAAATATTTAGCGTATTAAAAGTACACAGTAACCTTTTTCTAAAAGTTTTTTGCAGGCAGCAAGAGTAAAAATAATTCATGATTTATTTTCAGATTATATTATTAAGTTGATTGTGAAAGCAAAAAGTCAATTTGAACAGTAACTGTTTTACAACTTTAAAAAAATTAAGAATTTTTGAAGTTTCTCAAACTCTTTTACAAAATATTCAGTTTTTAAAAATTTTTTAGTCATTTTAATTTATTTATGTTTCTTAGATTATTGCAAACAAAATTTAGTAATGATTTCAAAATCTTTTTTCTTGTTGAATTTTAATAATTATTTTTCTTATAAAACCTGGAAAAAACACGAAATTTTTTTAAAATTGTAACTGTAGAATTGTTTTAAAAAATAAGTAGAGGTCTCAGCTCTAAATACTTACTAACTTTTATAGACCATACGTTTGGAAGTAGATACAAAATTTTTCAAGACTTTATGATGAAGAAAAAAAAATCCTTAGAAATTAGAAAACACTTATACCTTCAAAATTGAAAGTCTGAGAAAAACGCATTTAAAGCTTGTAAAGGCATAAAACAAAAACTTATATTGCCCGTAAGACTCTAACTTTTAATATGTTATTTTCCAATGTATGTTCTACATTTAAATCACTACTTCAATTAAATATGACCGAAAATATATATAGTTTTTTTAATTCAAAATATATTTTTGCATACTATTGATAGCATTTGTTACGATAACAGTTTATTCAGCTTAATATTAAACTAATATTTTCTTAAAAGTTTTGAAACACAAAACATTTAGGTACAAAATAATAATGAAACTAACATGAGCTAAAAATCGCCAGGTTTTTTCATAAAATTTAATTTTTTTCTGTTTTGAATCGGAACAGTTTCGCAAACTTGAGTATTTGTTGCAAGACACTAAAACACTATAATATTTTACTACAATATGTTTACTATAACTGAGTTTGGTATATGAAGGAAATATTCAGTTTTATCTGCATATATTCAGAATACTTGTATTCGGAAGTCCAATTGCAGTATCAGCAGTGAACTGATTTTTAGGTACATCATTTTCAGTAACATTCCATCTCTTTGAAATATTATTTTTCACAGTAGCCTGAGAATATTTTGGCCATGGCATTTTCTCAAAAGGAAAAAAAAAACTTATGATAAAACTTCTAAGTTTTACTAACTATTTTTTAAAGCAGAAATTGGCCATGAAATCAATTTTAATTAATTGATTATGAGAATAAGTAGAAATGATTTTAGTAATGAAAATTGGAATTCATAAACATTTTACAATAAAAATAAAAGAGCTGACTGACCTCAAAAGTATTTTTAATTAATTCAATTTATGGGAGGAAAAATGCTTTAAAAGGAAACCGAAACTAAAACCACAGCTCCGAAAACTTGTATAATTTTAAAAATTAATTTTTTAACAGATCTAAAATTTAATAGCGAGCTTCTCGATGATATGAGCCACAAGAAAATGTAACAGTTTTTTTCGGTAAATATAAATTTTGTGGTGTACTGTGTATTCTTAAAATGATGATAAAATTTCAAATTGATAATTATTCATTTTAAGTCGTTAATTCAAGCTTAACTTACTGAAACATTTCGTATAATATTATTAGTGTTTGCATTTGATCAGTCATTTATTTATTTTCTACTTAAATATCAAAAATCTTTGTTACCTGTAATTTTACGGAAGATTAATAAGTTGTTAATATCAGTAAAAGTTCATGTATTCATTACTGTACAGAACAGTATAAAATCAGTATCGTATTATAATTCACATGCAAAAATAGAGATCATGGGGATAATTGCACAGTTTCCCGAACCGCAGGTAAAATAACTTACTTAGCATGCCAGTTTAGTGTTAAAGTATCAATATTGTGGTCAGATATGTCCACAGTTCAAACATGAAGCTGCCATTCATGGGCTAATAAATGAGTAGCACCGAAAAGTCACAATGTCCATTCACCTTCCCTTACAAACAAAACCTGGATTAATCTAAAAAGAGCATCTGATGTAATTTTTTGTCCAATGAGGATAACTGTGACACTAAGTGATCCATGCATATCAGTGCTAAATGTTAAAAGAATCTCTAGTGGCTGACCAATGTGCGTGTACCCGTCTCTCATTCGCCTATAGTACGTGGTTTAGTTGCTGCCAGATGTACCCTCTGATGATGACAGATGACTTTGTTCATAAAGTATAAATGGGTGTCGACGACCCATTTGGTAAATGTTCCCATCATTGCAATCTCTTGAGCATCTTGTTTCCCGATAATTTACCCATTTCCTAAATTTACAATTAAATTACAAATGCATATCTTAAAAATATTCTTAAGTATTCTTCTGTTATATTAAAATTTGGACATAAATAAAAAATAAAATACATTGGACATTTTTTTCATACAGAAAATTATTAAAATGAATTTTTTACTAACAGCTTAGCCATAAATTGTGAAATACAAACTACAACATTGATAAAACAGTATGGTATATTCTCTTTTGCTTCGCAAAATGTATATCTAAAAAATAAGGAACATATATTTCTTCAAGCATACAGAAAAGAAGCATAAAATCTACGAAATTTTCACTCCTTTGATTTATGTTTCAAATTCTTTCGAGTGGTTGGTTCACAGATTATAAATTTCTCCACAGTGCTTTAAAACACTCTAAGAGATAACAGCAACAGTACATTTTACGAATAATGTGAAAATAAGTTTTTCGTGAAAGGCTTTAAACATATAAATGAAATATAGGGAACCAAATGATACATGATATTTAGGGAATATAAAATTATATGAATATAGGAAAATATATGAAGTGAATATAGGGAAATATATTATATGAATATAGGGAAATATATGTGATTTTTAAGGAAGAAGACTAAATCGTGATGTTAAAAATCCAGAAATCACAGGCACTGTCAAAATTTACTTTCGATTCCCTTCTAACTCTCAAAATCATAAATTTTCCGACTAAAATTAATATGTTTCATTCACAATGAAAAATTAAAATTATGTGACTCATATAATAATAATGCTTACAATTTTTAAATACAATTAAGTGATACAATAAAGAAGAGAAACAAATAATAGTATTTTGCCCTATCATTAAAGTACAATTATGATTGCCAACTCCTGATACTACATGTAGTAATATTTTTAATAATTCACTATGTCATTGCCATCGTTATTCTTAATTATATTCATTTCTTTATTTAATAAATACAGGTGAAATGAAAAAGTATACATTTCAGACACATATAAATTTAAATATATTCTTTTTTTTAAATTTTTCTTATAGTAATATGTTCAATTCAATTCCCATCATTTAAATCTATTAATAATTATGAATCTCTTGTTTGTTTATTCACATATCATTAAAAAAAGAATTACGTATTTTTAATTTATTCAATATGGTATAATTCCGGAAATCACATAATAAATTACATAAACAAATGCCTTAATCGAAAAATTACCCTTAGCTTTCAGCAGAAAGCATTCATTATAATACAAAAAACAAACTCAAAAAATGTCATAAGAATATTTCATTTAATTTAAGAATTATCACTCTGACCGTTAACCATTATGTCCAAAAATAACATTCTTCACAAAATGTAAAATAAGATTTATATTTGCAATAAAACTTTTTAATGATTTAGGAAGGTTTTAAAACTCTCCAGATTTGTATGTTGTACCTTCCTGATCCTCATACTTCATACTTTTACACTTTTGAAGGGCCTTTCTTTTTTTACGAGACAGTTTCTTATCTGGTTTAGAATGCCTCGTAGAATCAACAATTCTCGTTTTGTCAAGGAAACAAAAATATCCTTTCATTTCAGAACATAATTCCATTCCTAAATTTTGAAGTAGAGGAAATAGACCAGCAAACCCAGAATTAAAAATAAGTATTATTGCGATATAATTCCTTAAATGGAGTGTTGTTGCTCAACAAAGTTGTTTTTCGGGATTATACTCCACAAGACATTGTTAAGACTTTCATTGTAGCTCTGAGCTTTCCCGTGAATACATTTTTATTAGGAAATTTTGATAGCAAAGTTCCTTAAAAGTATTTTTAAAGAACTAATGAATGAATTTGGAAGATCTGTTGATATTTCTATCGACCTTTCTCGAACAAATACTGCTGTCTGGAAATATCTTCTTTTTTGGCCACTTTGATCTTGTTTTTGGCAGGTTAACTTTAATTTAATTAAAAATAACTATAACTCTATATAAAAGTACTAATAAAAAGTTATAAAGATATCTAGTTTTGAACACAAATGATAAAAAGATAACTCGTTTAAATCACAACCAACATTGAGATCAGTTAACTATTGCCTACTTTAAAGCAAAATATATCTATTAACACATTTATAAAGTGAAGTAAAAGTTACTAAACATAAAAATAATTCGTTAAAATATTTTAAATGAATAAAAATATCATTTTACCGGTGAAAATCAACTCACACTTCCGGTTTCGATTTCGGCTTACTACTTCGAACAAAAACAGCTATAACTGTTTTTTTCTAACTGACTCAGAATTAAAAATACGATAGCTTTAGAAAGCTTATTAAACATGCTACAAAATTAGACTATAAAATAAATTTAGATTTTTTAATCAAAATGGTGATTTTAAATCAATCGTATATCTTAAACTAAGAGTTTGCTAAAGCATTATTGCAGCTATTTTAATGTACAGTATTACTCTACTTTTTTTTAGCTTTAAGTTATATCTGTAGAAATATAGCATCCGATTTATTATTAAATATATATGGAAATTTACACAGTGTTAGATACAGATGCAGATATAAATTGCTATTCAAGAATATCGGAATGGTATTATTCGTACTTTTACTATTAAAATGCTATACGATTAAACATACTATGTTATTAAAACGTTTATATTACATGCAAATTCAAAATTTTTAATTAATTCACTGAAGTACTTTTCTTTTAATGAAAACGCTCATCCGAACATTTTTTTTTGAAAAAAATTCTTAATAATTATCTAACGCTAGTCTTTACAGTTTAACACTGTATATAGAATTAAACACACATTATAAGGCATGTGGCATTCTACTTTCAGAAAAGAACAAAAAATAGAATACAAAATAAACGAATTAATGTTTGGGACAGATAATACGGATAACTGGTTGAAAAAATAATAATAAACCATATAGATGATGTTATTATAATGTCAAGTTTTTTTGTTATTTTATACTCTGCCAGATAGAGATGGCAATGTTCCAGATGCTAAATGACGAACAAAATGTTTTCTTTGAAGCCTAAAGGAAGTTTCAACAGGATAATAATTTTTCTCTTTGTTCAACATACCAATTTCAAGAAAATATTTTGCCTAGTTATGAAACTTTTTTTGTATTTATTTCTAAATTTTTTCAAGAATGTTAAGTAATTTGTATAAATTAATCGGTTTAATAGATCATCTTACGAAAAATTGATGTAAACATAATATTTCTAACTCACTATACCATGATGTTATAAGTAAAAATCACACACATAGATATGTATTATTTCTTTCAGTAAAACATTCCAGAAGTATTGTAAATGTTTTTATGAAAACATTATGAAACTATTATGAACTTTAAACTATTATGAAACTATTATAACTTTTATGAAAACTATTTTACCCAAATATATGGCAAGTTTCACCCAATATTTTTTCTTTATTCAACTTTATGAAAAAGTAATTCTCATTTATATGCATCTGAAAATGTTACTCTTTTCGAATTCATCGTTTCATTTGCATGTCTCATTGGAATTATAACATTCATTTACGCCAATAGTAATGAAACTTGTGGGCCCCATCCATTGAATTTATTGGGATGTTTCTTCTACTAAAAAACTAATCTCTATTTTTAACAAGGTTTTTATTTTTACACATTGAAAAACCTTTATAAGTGGGAACTAATCCTGGTCAAACATCAACCAAAGGCTAAAAATTGTACATACAGATTCACGATTTATCCGCACTATGTTCATGTTAAACTTTAAAACTTTCATGTAAAACATGCAATGTGTGTCGCATTAAAAATATGTTTTATAGATAATTTCTGAGTCCCAAGATTTGCATATTATTTGAAGATATCAATTTTTTACGCTACATTACAATATTTTGATCACAATGAAATTTTTATAAGAATGCGTGGATATTTAATCCACCTTTTATTCTAAGTAAACCTTCATTTAAAATTAATTGAATTCTCATAAAATGCTTTTTTATTTCAATCACAAGCATCACCCGATTATATTTAAATGTTTTATATGCTGTTTCATTCTTCTTATTTTCGCAATCAAACTGAGAAGTTTCTTAAATATTTTTTATGAGATAAATATATATTGAGTGTTACTATACAATTCACACATTTATAATTTTTCTATTTATAATTTTTATATATTATATATATATATATTTATAGTTTCAAAAAGTTTATAACAATATCATGTTGCATCTGCACAATTATTAGTTTTCGATTTTATAACCTTTATTTCGAATTGAAATAATTAATTGCATGTTTATGAAAAAAGGTTGCAACAAATTGATTCACTTTATATACAAAAACAAAATTTGATGTTCTGATAAAAATGTAAAAAATTATCAATTGCAGAAATATGTGATATGGGAATTCAGAAGAAAGTTCAACTTAATGATATTTAATATCCCCTTTCAGCAAATAAATGATACATTTTCAAATATACCGACGTTTTACATTTACAATTTTTTAGCACTTTTTCTTGACTTCATTTCCATAATCCGTACTTAGCACTCCTTAAAACCGTGAAATCTTTCGATATTGCTGATTAAAAACTCTTTAATCCCTCACGATGTTGAGTCCCAAGGGTTCAATTATGCAGTCTGAAAATCTTCTCCGGGCACTGTGTACGACGTAATCCTCTAAAAAGTTTATAAAAGATGGAAGAGTGATAAGGAGAAAAAAATAATAATAAAAATTCTTTCTCCACCTTATTAGTTTATGCATAGAAACTCAGGAACGAAAAGAAGTTCTAAAAATTCAGTTGGAAGGCGGAAAAAAAGATTCCAGAAAAAGAACTCAGTTCCAGTATCGACTGCTTTACGGACACTTTCATTTTGACTGCTCCATCTACATGAGCTTCGTTTGGATATTGACTCTGAACTTTCACAAAAAGGTGCTCTTTCCCCGCACGCAAATAATACTATACTTCTCCAAATCTCGTTTCGTCCCGTGTCTTTATTTTTTTTCTTCACTGTAGTACGGATGTTATGCTGATTGTTTCAAGTGGAATCTTCAGTTTGGCTATCGGTACTCGACACACGTAACATCAGGAGACTGTAGAAACTCCAGTACAGTGTTTGAATACGTAATAGGTACTTAAAACGTAGAACTTAGATATATCTAGGACTAGGGGCAGTCGTCGATTTCTCGGTATGTACAGCACGTTATCTTCCATGAGAGTCAAACTATTCGGAGGGGGGAATCTTGAAGGGATGATAATTAAATGTTCCGTAGAATAAAACCCTGAGGTTTTGATAATAATTTTGGATGAGAGAGATAATTTTAGATGAGGCCTCAGTAGAAACGATACAAGTAGCAATTGAAGGGTGTTATTACCCGAAAAAAAGATGCAAATTATGTGAATATGAATATGGTTTAAGAAATTGTTAGTTGGTATTTATTTATGCATGCAAAAAGACGAAAAAATGGTCTTTCTTCGACTATTCTTTCATTTTAATAATACATACAAACGTGCCAAAATGATACAATTTTGAACTAATATAAACGCATTGCAAGTTTAGTAACTTTAAAATCAAACACAAATTATATATTCTCTTTTAGATAATAACAGGATAAATAAATTCATTATTAAAGCTTGAAGTACTTCGACTGTTTGTTCTGTCGTTATGATAGGATAAATTGCTATGAAATCATATGTATATCAATTTGTTGAGTTTTTAGATTTTAAATTCAAATTGTTTACCTTTAGGGTAAATACGCCTGATAAAATCTAACTTTTTAATCTTAGAGAAAATACAGTTTACAAAATTAGGAATATTAATTAGGAAAAATGCACAAACATATAGTTTTAAGATCTAGACATTTAATTTAATTATGCAAACATATTTTCCTAGATATTGTTAGAAATTTGAAGAGTAATAAAAAGAATGTCTCACTCATTTTTCTGGAATAATTAATATCTTAAGAACGTACATATTATATGAAAAGTTAGGATTTTTCCGAATAACATACCGGGGTCCCTTCAATTTCTTCAAAGTTAAAATAGAAATGAAAATTTATAATTTAAAAAGAAATGTCTTATGCTTTGTTATTCTTCATAGCTAATTTTTTAATTCCAAACATTTTTTTAAGAAACCATATGCTAACTCCACTATTTATGAACTACACTAACATTTTCCTATTCGTAGTCCTTAGTTTCTTAGCCAATAATCATGCGCTTTTGGACGTCGGATAAATCGCTCCATTTCTGCATTACGCCAACAATTGCAATGTTTTCCGAAGCCCTCATACACCCTACATATACGCTGGACTGCACTGTGTTGCCACCTACCTTCTGTGATTGGTTACTTAACGTCGACTTTAAAAGTATGTGTTGGTCGCATTAATTTCACCGAACTGTGAATAAAAATACATATTATTATGCAGATATATATTTTAAATTATGAGTATACAGGGTGGTTCCAAATACTAGGTACAAACTTTAAGAGTAAGTATAGGACATGGCTATTATCATTAATTGTATAGGCGTGCATGGGCGTAAGTGACGCAGTAAGGCACAAACACAAAAAATAAGAGACGAAGGGAAATACCAAGTGTTTATGAAAAGCGTCGTTAATAAGTGTAATGTTTACAGTAACTGTTCATAACTGTTCAGCACATGAGCTACGTAGTCCAGCTGCAGCGCACATTGATGCACCAACCACTGGCATTCAGAGAAGATATAGTCGATCAGCTTCAAAGCTTGTACTGGCATAAAATGCCAGAGGTGTAAGCGACTTTCGTTTAACGCTCTAAAAACTGTCTTATGACTCAAATTTGCATGTTGAGCAACGTACTTCATTCGGGCCCATCAACTACAACGTTTAAGATGCTTCATAGCAGGTTTGGACTGCGTACAGCTCTTCGTCGACCAGCATCATGTCTGATATGACGAGGAACGAACATGTTTTACAAAGTTGACTATGTAACCGCTGAAAAATTCGGTGAGCCGGCATTTGTAGAGCAGCTCTAGCGTTACCATTCGAACGGCAGTACATGTAATGCATGTATGTATTTTAGGCATATGTAAAGTATCTTCTCATAGACATCAGCACAATTGCAAACGGCGCTTTCCCCTACTAATATGCATCATGTTGAACGTTGGTTAGACATCTACTTCCTCCTACCGGCAACACAACCAACTCCATTTATTTCTTTTAATTCCCCTGTCTGCACCTTACAGTGTCACTTGCGTCCGTACATTACTGTACGATAAATGATTGTTACAATGGCCTGTATCTACCCTTACAGTTTGTACCATGAATTAGGGACCCTCCTGTATACATTTACGTTAATTCAACAATGCATAAAAATATTTATATACAATAAAATTAATCGATAAAATAAAATCCATTTAACTTCTTTCTTGCTGTGGTTTCTGTTTTTTTGTTTTTTTTTGCATTAACAGTAAAATTTTATACATGCAGTGAAAATAAACTTTTTTTTATTGCCAAAAGATTAAACACTTTAATACGAATGCAATCTTAACTAACGTGAAATGCAACTCCTCTTCTATTGAATAAATAATATATTCGAGACCTTATCTTTTGAAAAACCTCAAAGTTAAAATTAGGTGAACGTAATAAATGTTTTTATCAAGATTCCCTATGTTGCCAATATATATATTCGGTTTTTCTTACAATATCAGTTAAACTCCTTTAAATTCATAGCACTAATTCTAATCACATAAAGACAAAATACCAAGAAACAACCTTCTTTATTCAAAACCATTCGCCTCTACTTTTAAAGTAGGTTGTAAAGCATCCGTAAAATATAAAGTTTTCTTCGGCGCAATTTTAAGTATGTTTCCTGGTGCTCGTTTTAGCATTAATTTAATCACTCAGAATCGAGTCTTTAAAGCAAACAATGAGACTGCTTTTCAAGAACTTCAAGTGGTGTTTTGTTCGTTCCTAATTTAAAGTTAAGTACCAGATTTTACGACTCAAAAAGTGATTTGCGTTCGACTGATTCCCATGGTTTACGGTCGACGATACTCTCGGTTATTATGCATTTAAATAATATGGCTTAGTCTTTAAGATTGGTCATAAAATTCGATTCACAAAATATGTCCACTTGAACAGAAGCACTTAAGGTTTCTCATACTGTTTTATGGAAGATAAAACGAAATGTGGTTTTGAATTCATTTTACAAATATTACGATTACTTTTCATTTGAGTACGATGACTGAGAATTAAGATGATACATACGCTTGGTAATCTGGAAGGACGCAACGGAAGTGAGCTTTTTAAGAGTTTAAGAACTGGATTGATCCTCAGATTACTTAGGTTTTCTTTTGATTTTCTCATTCCCTCGATCGACCTCTTAATTTCATATGACTGTAAAACAGAATTTTGTTCCTTAAAAATTGTTAATAATAATTTTTATTGAATAATAATCTTGAGAAAAAACTCCCGATGTCAATGGGTTTTGCGTAGTTCTGTGCTCCTCAAACATTCAATATTTTAAACCAAATTGAATATTTGGTCGAAAATATTGAATGTTTAAGGAGCAATGTTTCATCACCCAAATTCATACAAGAACAATGTATTGGATTTAAAAATACTATATTTTGAGATGGTAAAACTACAATACTACATCAACCTCTTAAGTACCATCGGTGTATATAAACGTCTCGCTCAGCCAAAGCGTTATTTTCTCCGGTCGTATATATACGTTTTTACTAAGAACAATCTTTTCTGTTCACTGATATCTATAAAATTACTCCGAAGATTCGAATGCTATAAAAGAGCCTGTACAGTGTTTGCGATGGATTTATTTATTTTAGAGGATTTGCTTATTTATTATTTTTCTCCCTTCCACCCAATACATCACATATAAACGCTTTCCTGGAAAACGGTGGCATTCGTTAGTGAATCGCGTAACTTTTAATCGACAGTTAAGGTATTAATTATAAACAACACAAATTATCAAAATAAGTATTAATTCTTGTTTATACTTTTATATATGACAAGCATATATTATTATTATATTTTGCTCTTAACTTAGTATTGTTAAATTAATTATAAAATATATTGTGCTGTATTAATACATTTATAAATGTATTATATCAATATGAATGTGTATTTTATTTTTTGTTACGCCAAAATATATTTTGTTTGTTTACTTTCAGTAAATTAATAACTCGCACATCCTATTAGATTAACATTATAATTAACTCGCACATCCCTAGTAGAGTTGATACTCCCCCAAAGGGGGGGCGTAGTTTGAGAAAAGACTGCGTAGTGAGTTTTCGAATACTCTCGGCCTATTTTTCTTCTCAGAAAAGACTGTTTCAAAAATAATTTTCAAGGGCATGCTACAAAATTTCCTTATGCAAATCAGGAAGGAAAAAAATGCAAGGAGTGTACATTTTTCAACAGGATAAGACTTCTTATCACTACCACAACGACGTTACATCTTACCTAAATCTTGAGGCACCAGTTTTGAGTGGTCGTGGAGGTATTATTTAGTAGTCATTTCAATGACCACTGGTTTCCGGAATATGGGTGTACACTCTCCGTCTTTTCTACATCCATTCTTGTAATTAATTTGATGGACGAAAACATAATGACAAATCTGGGGTAAAAACTGATTTACTTTTACGACTGTGGAAGTTACAAATGGAAGCTAACTCAAACATTTTGATAATGGAAAATTTTGACCATTTCTCTATCTTACAACATTATGTACTTTAACTTTATTTCCTGTAAATCCCATACAATAAGTCATTATTTTTGCTGAACTAATTTGTAGACACCCTGTATAAGGTTGACCATAAGATAACGAATTTCTTAGCAGTGGAAGAATTATCATTTTGTAAATATATTCCACATTTAAATGCATATTATACTGTATCAAAATTGTTCTTCATTTACACCCACCGCTGAAAACATACATAGAATAAAAATAAGCAGTAAACTTTAAAAATTAAATATATTAATTTTTGCATTTTGTGATAAAATTGAAATAGAACGATGTTAAATATGTATAATTATAACCTAAATCAATCAATAAAAAAGCAAAACAAAATAACCGACTGAGAAGAAAATAATCCATTAAAAATATAAAAATAATTAACTTTTTCAGTGACATTGGAATTTTTAATACAAAAATACATTTCTCTTGTGATTTACGGGCACTTTCAACACACTTGGAAGACTCAGTTTAAATCTGCATCGCCAAATTTTTAATTAATCATCAACCGTGACCTTGAAGTTTTTACTTAAATTGACTTGTAAAATAAATTTACAAATTTCATAAAAGCCTTTAATTAATTTGAAAACATACAAAAGAGGGAAACATATGTACATAAATATAGCTGATAATCATTTTATGTGATACATAGAAATACTATTGACTGCTTTTATTGTATCTGGTCTAAAAATATTTTAACAATAATGTGTTCCTAAATTTTTATCATATTAAGAATAATTTTAAATTTTAATAAACGTCTACGCTGTAGAAAAAATACTGCTGCTTATATAACAGCTTCTTAATGAAATATAATTTCCATACATTAGTATTTAAGCAAAATTGACTGTGATCTTTTTATTATAAACTTTCAAACACAGAAACTCAAAAAAATTTGCATTTTTTAATCAGAAAAAATTATTTTTAATATTTGTAATTATTTAGTTATAAACGTATATATAATAATTGTAGGTACAACGACTTAAAGTACCGTAAAATCTGGTGCATAACGCGCAACACTGCTTTCAAACGGAATTTTTTATTGTTTAGGTATATTCGACGTATAACGCGAACCCCCTTTTTACGAAGCAATCTGAAATGTGCTTGCGTAATGCTCTTATGTTATGAAGTAATTTATTCCAGATATTATTCCAAGCTTTATAAAAAAATAGTATACTGTTCGAGCTACAACCCTTAAAGTTCGTAAGAAATGTCTTTTGCAGAAACGGTATTTCGAAATATGTAAAAGTCTAGTTTTTTTTCTATGCCCATCTTTAAAGCTGTAATTTTTATACCCGACGTATAAAGCGCACTCTCCAATTTTGATCTTATTTTTGGTGTTTAAGGTGCACGTTGTACGCCGGAGTTTACGATAATTGTATTTTCATACACGTATATTTGTATAAATGGTATTTATACTTCTTTAGCAAACATAATTGCACTGTCTTTTTTAAGGGACATTTTCTCAGATCTAAGCCATTTTAGGTTTAACATAATTTATTTGTTCAGTAAAGCAAGCCATAATGAAATACACGAAGTAAAACCAATGAATTTCCAAGTTTATTTCCATTACAAATAGAATAACTCAAATGGATGATACACATTTTAAAACAGCGAAATTAATTGTAAATAACATGATAAAAGAAGCTTTCTTAGCTGAAACTTAAAAAAATTTATCTTTATGCCTAAGATTCATGATAGAAAGAAATCTTATCCTAAGATCATGCTTCACACAGATACAAAAGCAATGAAGAAACTTTACTATGGTTTATTGCACTTTGAAAGAAAAAAATATTTAAAAATTCAACTATTTTATTATTATTATTATTGACCGTTACTACTTGAAACAATCAATACCGAAAAAAGTATGTGTCATATTTAACCGCCTTCGAACGTGTACTAGTATCATTTTAAGAGACTGTCAATTGCAACTGAAAATGTGGGGACTTAAGAATGCGAGTAATCATTATTGTTTTCAGTAATGAAAAGCATTTTTTTTTCTTTTGCAGGAGCTAACGTTTTCTACCCAATCCAATTAAAGTGAATACATTAAACAGGTAACGGAAATCCATTAAACTTAACTGGCTTTTACAGAAACTATTGCTCAGAAATATTTCAATATAAAAGTGCAATTTTCTCTGGTGAATAATTGGCAATTAATTTAAATCTTCTTGCGCTCAAAATGATATTTTCTCTCTCAGAACTTAATTGGCGTCGGTTCTTAGTGAAATTTTCATGATCTTAAATATATTCTAATATGTGAAATGTAATTAAATTCATACTACAATTTTTGATATTTATATGATGATTTAAATGATTTACACAATAGCTTGTGCAAATAAAATCGAAGAAGAGAAAATTAATATAAGGAGAAAATAATTGTGTTTAAATCCAAGTGATATATTTTGTGTGGGTATTTTAGATTAGAGAAAGAGCGTTACTTTAATGAATACTTATGAAAATATAAAGTTATAAAACCAATCTAAATATTATTAGCTATAAAGTTTAATTTCGATTTCGATTGTATTCAGTAAAAATTATCTGAGAAAATAGGAGCTGTGTACTTTAATTTTTCATTTAAATAATAGTCACAGAAGAGTTTATAACTGAAATATAAAAAAAGAATTCCCTATTGATAAAATTTAAAAAGATCAATGAACGAATAAATATATTTCCATATTTGTAAATTCAATCTATTATACTTAGCTAAAATTTCTTTAAATTAAAAAAGGATATAACTTTTAAATATTTACTTTATATAATAAAATAATCTGTTTATAAAATACGTAGTGCACAGGAACAACTCAGAATTTTTTTAAATACTGCTTTTAAATGTGTCAAAAAGAAATAAACGTACGCAAAACAAAGGAAGTAATAATTACATATTTTATTTAAATTATTTCTTAAGAATAAAAGTACTTTATTTCACAAACATCAAAGTATTATTATATTTTAGTTTATAAAACATAAGTCTAGAGGTAAAAAGCATCATTAAAATAATACTGCTAAGAGATATTTTAATTTGCCTCAATGTAAAATATATGTTTACGTGCGCTAGCACGTGTATGTATTACTTCATTCAATTAAAATCTACATCCACACTTATTCAAAGATAATTAACAATTTTTGACGTATTTCAGTGGTAAACTAGATTTTTTAAAGAATTTTCTTCCTGTACGGTGCTGTTTACATTTCAACAACAAATAAAAGCTAGTATGAATAATTCAAACGGGCCGCAAAATATCTTTTGTGAGTGTAAATCAAATGTAATTTCCGTTTTTCAGTCGATGCAGAAACCAATATTTGAAGTTATTACCTCGACTACAGCCAATCGACAACGAATATCGTGTTGCAAGATTTTTGGAGAAGTCAAATCTGTATTACGCATTGAAAATTTAAAAAAATAATAAAAAAATAAGACATATCTTAGACGCCTTCGATAACAATACTGTTCCGACTGAAAATATCGCTACACCTGTCGTCTGGTAATTTAATTAGTGATGCAATTACATTAAACTTTCAGCATTAATTATCATTGCAAAATTGTTGTCCAAATGTATAGGTAAAAACTTTTCTATTTTTTCATACAATTTCAATTTTTGAAACAATTTTGTCCTTTCAAAACCATAAAATGAATTTATTCTTTAAAAAATACAGTGCTGTACAAAAACAGCGACCATGCTTGAAAAAAAGCAAAAGTAACGAACAAAAAAATCGATTGCAATATTTGCACTGTTTTTATATGTTTTTTATTATAATATTTAATAAAAAGTTTTGATTCTAATTGTTAGAAAAAAATAATAGCACAAGGATTACTTCATATAGTTAGATTTTTCTAAAAAAATAGTTATTTATAATTTTTAATATAATAGTTTATAATTACATAATAGACGTTAAGGAAACCAATAATAAGAAGGAACTACAAAATAATATTAATTTTTCATACATTTAAAAAACAAATCATTAAAAAAATCATATCACAGCTAAATAAACGTGTATATTATACCATAAAAAATAATTACATTTATATATGGCATTTTATGACTATAAAAATGAAGCAATGTTTTATTTTGTTTATTTCCACTTATTGTTTTCCCTCATAAAGTAAAAGTAAAAATTTATAATTAATGATTATTTAACTAATTTTGCTGCCTTTTTACATGCATAAAACAAATTAGGTTTTCAAAATACCCATTGTTCTTATGTAACATAATTTAAATTAAGTCCATCAATAAACAAGCATGTCATACGCATCTTTTTATTTTAACGGCACGCATAAAAATCTATAAATATTGTTTAAAGCGCTAATAAGAATTTTTATTAAGGCAGCTCAGAGCACTGATTTAAAAAAAATGATAAATTGAACGGGGCTGAATACTCAAATTTTGAAAATAAATGAATTACAAAATATAAATTTCTTAGGCAATATATTATTTTATTAATATGTCAAGCCAGAAAAAAAGTTCAAAGATTACAGCTCAAAGCCTTTAATCTTTAAGCCTCCAAGAAGAGACTTTAATACTCCAAGATTTATATGATTTATAAAACGACATTCTTGATGGAATTTTCCTTTCATTGCTAGCATAGTCTGTTAACGATTCATTTTTAGATGGTAAAAGTTTTAGAAAATTGCATTATTGGAGAAATGCGCATCTATTAATCATGAGCCGAAATCGAAATTTTCTTAGGGTTTATAGCTATTGCTGAATTGGGTCGATTTTTTTTTCTATCTATGCCAGAAAGAGTATTTTCGTTTGTATGGAAATACACTTAAATTAATGATGACTCGAAAGAATTTATGCTTATTCTAAGGAACATTTCTTGCTTCTAAAAATGTTGGTTGATGTTTCATTTTAAATTAATTTATCCTATTATTTTTTGAGCAACAAATTATCCTATTGTAAAATGTAGTGAAGAGAAATTTTATAACTGGAAAACTGTCTTAAATTTCATATTTTTTTAGAATTTTTTTCTAACATAAAATGAGATATAAATATAGAATTGGAAATAATTACAGAATTCTACATAAAATAAATGTGTTTTTATATTTGACTAGCTAAAGGAAATTAAATGAATAGTAATGTATTGAGCTTCACCATTCAAAATATATTATATCGAGGATGTATAACAAATTTTTCTTCGAAACAATTTACTATTTTTTAAAAATATTTTTAAAAGAAAATGTACTTACTGCATTCATTTATGCCGTTATTATTAACTAAACGAGCCAATTTAGCCCCAAATAGTATTTTATGATATGTAACATATTTTGTTAAAATCGTAAAAGAATTACCTTAAAAACTGAAAAAAAAATTTTTTAAGTAACTAGCTTATCATTTACACAATAGATTTCTGATTATTTTAGGGATAACTCTACACCAACATGAAGTTAATCGTCAAAGGGAAAAAAGCGGTATGCGTAATCTCTTTATGAAACAAACTTTCGTAATTATTAACATGTCATTGAATATTTTTCAAAAGCGTGTCTCATTGTGAAAGAAACTTATATAATGTCCCAAATGGACCAACTATTTGAAAAATAAATTAATAACAAACAGAAGGCGATAGAGATTTACGATTTGCTTCATTTTAGAAAAAAGAAGCAACCAGTAAATTTATTCTTACAAAGTTTCAAAATTAGTTACAAAATTCGTCCATCGGTGGCAGATCTAACAAAGAAAACTATAAAAAATAATTTTTGTTAGACCTGTATTCTATATATATCTCAGGATTTTGGTGTGTGCTTCAAAAATGGTTTACTCTTTGACACAGCAAATATTTCTTACTGTCGAGTTTCATCACCTGGACAACAATTTTGGATACAAAGAGGTGCAGTTCCTGAATAAAGCGCGATTGCGGAAACGGACTGGCAAACAGTACAAAAACAACAATGTTAAAGATTTTCAACTTATTGGAAATGTAACATACGGAGGCAAATGTTACAGAGTAGTTCAGCAGTGCATCGAATATTGCCCCTAAACTGGATAATCGCGTGTCATTGTCGTTCACTAACAAATACATTCTCACAATGGTATGGAATGGCCTTTCTATTTCCCAGATTGAATAGCATGCGATTTCCATTATATAGGGTTACGTAAAAAATCGGATGTATCGTTGCAATCCACAGCCCATAGCTGAATTTGAACACTACATTTCTGATGTAAGTCAAATCATTCTAACTGAAATGTTTACACAAACGTCTGCAAATATTGTCCTCAGACTGCATAATATTATTATTGCAGCAAAAGGTGATTATTCTGAAAACATTATATTATAGTGAAACAAGTATTTGAAATTTGGTAACTAGTTTTGAAAAACGGTGAGTGTAATTTCCCTGGTTACCAAAGCAAAATGCTGTAAACCGTGAATTTCTATCACTTCACTTTTTCCTTTAAGGGGATGGTGAACCTTCACAATGTCAAATTTTGAACAAAACTGCGATTTGGATCCTTTATACTAATACTATTCCTAAAATTTCATAGAATAATTATGTCAAATACTTTGTCATTTTGATTAATAATTACTAAATTATTTTTTATCTTAATCAAAACATTTCAAAAATGCCTTTTTCTTAGCTCTGAAGTTTTCCTTTTTCATTGTTACGTAAAATAATCCTTGCGTTTTAAATTACGTCGTATCTCTTTGAAAATTTCATAACTTATAAAAAAAGATACAATTCAGAAATGTTTGCATTAATTTTCTAAAAAAATTAACGGATCATATTTTGTGCTATTTTGAATACCCTGAATGTGTGGTAATTAATGAAATGTGTGTGTGTTTCATATAGTATAGAAAAAAATTTCATCAAATTGTATTTTGAGTTTAAAATTCATGCTCAGATATATTTTGTTGTAGTCCATATAAATATAGAAAACAAAAATTATGTACATAACTTAAAAACTCATGTGCAAGGAACATTTTTAGAAATAGTTTTAAAGATTTAATTTTTTTTAAAAAATCAGTTGATAATAGTTTTTTTAAAAAATACATTTAAATTGTGAAATATAACAATCATTTACTGTATTACTTCCATTTTCAGCTAATTAAGCTAACAATTTAAGAAATTAGTTTTAATTGTCCAACGTCCCCTTCATTAATTTTTCAAATCATCTAATTTTTGGAACACCAGGCATGATTTCAATTATTTACCTTGCTGAGTTGTTAATAGTATTTAAATTGCAAAAAATTATTTAAGAGTAAATTACCTATACAGATTTACAAAACATATCTGTTTATTTACTACGAAATAATATTTAAACATACAATTTAGATGTTTTCCACTGAATGTAAGTGAAATTAAATTAAGAACTAAAGGAAAAATTTCACTTAAATAATGAAATTAAGTTGTATTGAAACTGTTAATTAGAGATAAATAAATTAATTGAACAGTTTTAAACATATTGTATTTTTTTAAGTATTTTCATTTAATTTTATTCTAAACCTATAGCAAGCTGAAATTTTATTGTGTTTCACTTTATTGACGAATAATATTTAATTTGTGTCACAAATTTAAGAAAAAGCTATTATAATTAAACTGCAGCTTGACAACCCATAACAAGTTGTTAAATATATAATTCATTAAGACCAACATTTCTTTTTTAACACTTAAAGAATTTAATTACGACTACTAGTTCATTCCTTCTCTTCAGAGAAAAAGATGTTGTTTAGAAAGAATTCAGTCCCCAGCTTGTACAAACTTGCCCTGCGTTTGACCTTTTAAGCCAGGAGAACATTGCAAGCATTTTTTACATTTTTTTCTCTCTTAAATTTCTTTCCTTGATCGATAAATTGGATACTCAAAGTGAAATTGGATGAGTTTTAGAACAGATTTGTTTGGATCTCAAAACCAATTTCTTTTATGCCTTAGCACTCTACACTAAAACCATCCCATCGTTGTAGAGATGTAATATTTAGAGGTGTTTTTATGTTACGATTTGATTTCACATTTCAAAGAAATTGTAAAAAAAGAAGTTTCCAGTGTAATCTCTGGAATTTTTTCCTTTGATTTTCCCGTTTGTTGAAAACCAGGAACAACTTACTTCGCAGTTGAAGGATTATGTTTCCGAAAACAGAAATTGGTTTGAGAAAAACTTCCTCGATAATTCCCTTGACGAAGTCCGAGAGAGAAGGTTTCTCACATTTTCTCGGAGTTGTGCTAAATTCTTTGTTAAGTTCTGTGTTTATTTTGTTGCAGAATTATATATGTTCTTGATTTTCTTTTAATATATTTCACACATTTCACATTAGATTTTTTAAATTAAAAATACATTGATAAAAAGCCTTAGTTCAGTTTAAAAAAAAAGTAAAAAATCTTAAAGAATTTTCCATTAAATATGAAATTAACTTACTACTTGAGAAATATGATCATTAATAGGTAATGAAGATGTTACTTACAAATGATGAATATTACAAAAATAAATAAATATTGATAAATATTACAAAAATAAATAAATATTGATAAATATTACAAAAATAAATAAATATTGATACACATCACAAAAGCGTTTAAATGGATAATATTTATGATATTTAGTGTCACTAATATAAAATGTATATAAAATTGTTTTAAGAATAGTATTACAATAAAAAATTATTTACCCATTTTTAAAATATTCTCCTTTTATGAAAAATGCTTCTATTATAATTATATTTTGCCTGTATATAGCTCAGACCTCTGTACAGAGGTTCATCTAGAATTTCTGAAATATATAACTTAGAAGTGGGTTTATCCATGTTTTACTACAACAGAGGGGAGAAATTTTAAGAAAAAAAACGGCAATAATTATTTCAATTGGTTGTATCCCTGAAAATAATGTGATTCTGTCAAAAATCATAGTTGAGCCTCTGTACTGATGTCTGAGCTATATACAGGCAAAATATTATTATAATAGAAGCACTTTTGACATAAGGAGAGCATTTTGAAAAAGGTTATTCTAAGATAATTTTTGCCAAATTATTGTATTTAAATAAATTTTTTTTGTCAAAATGTCCTTAAAACAATTTAATATATGTATTCTAATCTAAGTGACACTAAATATCATGAAAATTACCCAATTATGAGCCTTTTTAAAATCACAGTTCCGAACGTAGTCGGATACCTTAATGTTAATAATGTTAGACTTATCCTTTGCAACGATAACATAAATCTGATTTATGAAGCACCTGATGAACTCTAGTTGAAATAAGATTTTTTAAGCCAATGTTTCAATCTTCTGTTAACTGCACTGCTTTTGATTTACATAATTGGTGAATAATTCGTGCCAATAATGGGTGAAGTTTAAGTGATAAACTTTGTTTATATTCCCAATTTCTACGCTTTGAGGATTTTTGATACTTGACCATAATTTTATACAAACTTACTTGCAACATCCCCATTGTTGCTCGCATCTACACTCATGCGTTTCTATTAAATCTCCAAAATTCGACAGTTTAAAACATTTCATAACTATTACATTTTACCAGTAACTATGCAAATAATAAAATATAGTTCATTTTCTAACCTATTTGTATGTAAAATCAAATAGCGAAGTCTACATCATATCGAACATTTGCATAACATATTATTTGCTTTTACTCGCAAGTACTTCTGTACTGTCTTTATTCTCACATATTGTATATCATATTTTAGCAGTGTTTCTCATATTGTGGGGAGCGCCCCCTAGGGGGCGTGATAACCCTACAAGGGGGGCACGAGCATAAAAAGGCGAAAAAACAAAAAAAAAATATTTATAAATAATTATTAAATCACTGAAAGTAAATAAACAAATACATTCTGACATAGTAAAAAATAAATTAATTATTTACACTACAATACACTTATAAATGTATCAGTACTATACAATCTATTTTATAATTAATTTAACAATACTAAGTTAAGGGCATGCTTCATAATTACCAGTGACCCCTTAGATTTTTGTCATGTATAAAATTATATGCCAATATTAACACTTATCTTGATATAATTTGTACGGTTTGTAATATTAAAAATCAAGTGATTCGGTCCCCAATGCCACCATTTAGCACGTACGTAAGTGTATGTGGTGATAGAAAAGAAATCAAATCAAATCTTCTGAGATAAGTAAATCCTTCGCAAACACTGTCAAAGTCATTTTATTGTTTTCAAAGCATTCGGAATAATTTTCTGGATAGCAGATAACAGAAAATATAGCACCTCGGAAGGACGTATATATACGTCTGGGGCAATTAATACACTGGCTGAGTTAGACGTTTACATACGTCGGGGGGGGAACTTAAGAGGTTAAAGTCGTATTGTAGGTTTAACGTCAAAGTATAGTATTATTGAGTTTCAAACATCTTTATTGTATGGAAGGAGGGTGGGCGCAATGAAATTATGATTGAATATTGGGTCGCAAATTGAGAAGCACTGTATTATAGTACACCAATATCACTTTATATTGAGTTTGTTGTTAAACATAAATATATTTCAATATGCCTCTTTATCTGTGCATAGATTATATAAAACACACGCCATTGAGGGCTAAGTCAATTCAACATTTATTGGAAAGATTAACAAATTAACATTCGCTCACCCCAAAATTTTGAACATCCTACTATATTGGACTTTAATGATTTGTGAAACCTTTTCTGAGTTTGATTTCAACATATTGTCTTCTACGTATTGACTCCATAAGTTGCTAAAATTCATTAATATATATATATTAGACCATTCTAACAAAAAGACAATTTTTATTTCTCTTATAAATACTTTCTTTTTAGTTTTGTCTCAAAATTCCTCATTGTGTCACTCGAGTAAATAAGGAGGTGATTGAAACAAAAGAAACTCTACATTATATCTCTATACCTGAGATCATTCTAATTTAGTCGTAGGGTATATCGTCTAGCTGACACTAGCCAAGATCACGAAGTAATATTACTTCCGTGACAGGTTTTGCGTAGTCAGCAACGATATTCAAGTAGGAGTTGGTAACGAGAAATGTTTCCAGTGGAACTGAAGTAAACCTTAATTCTGTTACTACCTGCTTAAATTCTTCTTACGTAACTTGCCGTATCCATGGGTTTTCAGCTGCTTGAATTGAACATGAACCATGTCATCAAAGTTATGGAGAATACTTTTTGACTCGACAGACTAAATAGTCTTCTTTTATTCATTAACCATTCAATTCCAACCGTTTTCCGCATGGTTTGCATTAAAATAAAAAGTATACTTTGGTGGTCATCAGATATGAAAACCAATGCTCTTTGGAATCTATTTTGCTGAGGTGGGGCCTTTCTCTACAATAATCCTGAAATGCATTGAACCTCAATTTTTTGTAATGTAGTTGTTATATTTCTCAACACGATGTATATCAGATTACTGGCAAGGGTTTAATGAAAAGAAACTTCTGTTTTGCACTCAATTTTATTTCCCTTGATTTTCTAAGTAGCTTCGAATTGTTATTATATGATAAAAGTCAAGAAAGTTAGAGACTTTTGATTACTAGAACCTTCTTTAATGATACCCACAGTCGCGCTACTTTCAAAGTCACTGAAATCTATTTTTTTCTCATGAACAGGTGAATTTAAACGTTAGCTGATGTTTTCAACAGAAACAAAACCTTTAGCAACAAATCCGATTTATTGTATTGCCGCATGTACTGCGTGGGGAGAATTAATTTAAATGAGGTTGTTTGTAATATTTTCTACACTAAGTGCATATTTTCTTCATTTGTTTATGAGTATAGTACTATCTTAGCTGCATTTGCACAAAAACAAGACAAGTTCCTATTCAGATAATTTTAAATACTTATATATACATTTATTTCACTGGTTAAGCTCTCTTCTCTCTCTTAATTAAATAAAAACACAAGAATTTTACATTTAATTTGTTTGTAATTTTTTTTATTTAAATAGTGCTTTGTGTATTTTTAAATCCAGTTTGAATATAGTTAGCAAAATCTAATGTATAAAAGAAACATCCTTGTATTCATATATTGCCCCATTATTTTTAATGTAACCTTTATTGCAGTGTTTCTCAGTGTGGGGCACCCCTCCCTGGAGGGGTGATAACCTTACAAGGGGGCACGAGCATATCGAAAATTTAAAGATCTTTTTTAAAAAAAATAACCGGAAAAAGAAGTAAAACAAAATACTTTCTTCCATAATAAAAAAAATACACAACACTGATATAATTTATGTTTATCAACTGGCGTTTTTCCGTCATCAAATAGCTACCTTTGATCCCAAAATCAGATTAAAGAAAAAAACATTTTGTTTAATTTGCTGTATTTCCTCAATGAGAGATTTTTTTATTGCGTTTTAACATAAAATATTACTCGTTAAAATAAAAAACAAAACTTAGACCCTGATAAAAATTCTAAGAATATAAACAATTCATCACTGCAATTCTTATTGAAATACTGTACATTAGTTGTAGAAAAAGAAAATGAAGACATGATTCACTTTTCAGCCAGGCTGCATAATACATTTGCTGATCCTTTGATTGACCTTCAAATTTACTGGTATAGTTAGTGTTCGACATTAGTTCCGTCCCATCTTTAATGTATTTGTTTTTCGCTTAGGGAAGTTGTAAACAATAAATAGTTTTATGATATTAGGAAAATAATTGACTGATTTCAAGGATTATTTAGCCAAAATTTATATTTTTATGAGTATTCTCACAAACATAAATTCTTTGCCTACATTGCTAAATGATTTTACATGGTTTTAAAAACAACTTTCACATGTTGTTCTTCAGATTTGTAAGTTTTAACAAATAGCGAGATATGGGGCTTTTTTCCCCCATCATTTATTTCAGTAGTGGTAAATCCAAAACATAAGTATTTTGGAGAATATTGCCTTGATTTAATTTTCGAAACCATACTCGTCTGTGTACTTGTTGATCCTTTATTATCGTCGAAAGTTTGCTTACGACTTAAAAATGTATGTATGATTTTGTTTTAATCTACTGCCGTAAATACTTAATTACCGTGAATTACAATTAACGTCAAATTAAAAAATGGAGATTCAAGCTAGATTCGGTAGCTATAGAAGTATTGAGTCAACCAAAACTGACTGGAATTGTACGAGAAAAAGCATTTTTACATGTTTTGCGCACACTTTCGATAGGTTGCCCAGACTCACGCAAACGTACCCGATAGTGCCAGATGTAATGGATATGATAGAGAGCCACATAGACTAGACTATTTTTCTAATGACATTTGTACTTTAAGAAATGGATGTCGAAGGAAATAAATCTTTAATTAAATATATAATCTTGTGATCTGTTCCAATTTAAAAATTAGAGAAAGAAAAATAACATAATAATAAGTAAATAATATATATTTTAAGTAATTTTCTTAAAATATATATTACTTAAAAGTTACATATAAAAACATTTAATATACTTATGGTATTAATTTGTACGGTTTATAATTAAGATCGTATTGTAACTTTAGCGTATCTCTCTCTCAAAGTGCATTTTTATTGCAGTAAATACATTATTGTTTTACAGGGGGAGACAAAAATTATGATTGAAAATTGGGTCGCCTGTATTGAAAGTTTGAGAAACACTGCTTTATTGGGATTTTTTACCTTTATTATTAAACCGGATTGAGTTTCATGCAATCACTTAAGCCTTATTTCCTGTAGCTTCTAAAATTATATATATATACAGAGAGAGAGAGACTAAATATCTAAGCAAATTAATATTTCTAAAACTGATTTCAAGTAATAGTTTTATTAATTTAAGCCATATTCTTGTGACACTTTCATCCACTAAGTAATATGTTTCATATATAAGGGATTCTTGGAAAGTGCAATATCTTACTCAAAAGATTGATAATGCAACACGTTATTATTAACTTCCTTGATGTTCTTTCTATCTCGTCATACGTTTCGTAATATGCGGAAGTATAGCCACTGTTTTATTGATTTTTTTCCTTCGTCTGATATAACAGGTCATTTCAAAGAAACTTGAAAGAAGAATTAGGCTATTTTTATTAGAAAACTTTTATAATACCAAAGTTCGCCTTGAGTTACATTTCAGAATTTTCCGAGAAAATTAGAAAAAAAATCGCACACATTCTTAGAAAACTCCACTTTTTTACATCAAAAAGTGTTCTGGGATCTAGTTTTGAAAAAAAAAATTATTGAAGAATTTACAGATTCTACAATAAACCAGATACTCATATAAATTTAGTTAAATGCTGCTCATTTATTTAACTATGTATATATAAATATCAGTTTGAAAGGTATAGCTTATATCATAAGTTATAATAACACAGTTCGACTTCAGTTAAATAAAATAATTAACAGAATGACAGAAGGAAGTTTCAAATGTAACTTTGAATCAAGAAATAGCGAAGTTCTAAGACAAACAATACAAATTAATCTGTTTTAAAAATTTTAATTTAGAAGTTTAATTTTGATCTACTTTAAATGAAACATTTTAGTGTAAAGAGAGATGTCAAATGTCAAGGTGTAAGTATTAAATTTTTCATATTATTTTGTGCATGTTTATTATAATATATTATTCGAAATAAACCTACGTTTCTATGAATATTGTTTTTTGAGGCCCACATAAAGTTAAACCTTGTTTGCTTGGCACAAGTTAGCCTTTGAGTCTGACACCTTTGATGAACAGAACTAACTCACATTAGAAAATGTAACAGTTTCGGTTAGAGTTTCAACACGGTTTCTGCATCAAAATTGCTATTCATTCACAATTTTGTAAAACAAAATATTCTGTTAAAAATTACTGAAATAAACTTCATTTTCTTTGCATTACGAAATGTGATGAGATATGAAAGGTATTTCCTATCTTGTTCAAAATCACGCTATAGGTTACATTCATTACTTACGAAATTTTCTGCTTGAAAAAAAAATATTTTTCTGTTCCGCACAAAAATATTCTCATTTAAAAAAAGAAATCCGGTTTTTTTTTCTAATCCAAACTAATAAAAAAAATTCCTCTTCTGAAAGTAATTCTTTATTCAGGAATATAATATTCGTTCAATAGAGAATTTTTGGCCTCATTTTAATCCGGGAAAATAAAAAATTCGTTAAAATGGAAACGCTAACCTGGAGTCCGACTGTATTTTGGGTACACATTTAAATTAATATCAATTTGGTATGTAACAAATGGTTTATATCGTAAGGAAATTTCCATTAACATTTTGTCGTTAAGTAAGTTATTTCCTTTCCAAAGAATTTATTTATTTCAAGTAAATAATGTTATTTACATAATCTTGTTTTAAAAAGTAAAAAAAAAAATGCGAAATATTTGGATTCCATTATCCAAAAATTGAAAATGAGCATAGAATCAGCTGCAAATTTATTTAAATGAAATGACGACGAAAAAACATTATTCTTAAAATAATAAGTCACATTGCAAGATTTTTCTCGCTGATGATTTTATATATCTAAGTGAAAATCCTAAATAGAATGGGGATTTATTTTTCCATTTCAAAAACACCAGAATAAAAATATTTTATGTCATCTTCAACAACAATAAGAAAACATTTAATATTTTCTATACATAACCTTGTGTGGCATTTAATATAAATACAATTGCATTCGTCTGATCTTTTCGAGAAACGAATGAAGACATTATGAATTTTAAACATTTTGAGCAACAAAAAATAATATAAAGAATCTTAAGTCAAAACGTGAGAAAGTAAAAATTGTTTACTTTCAAAATCCCGTCAAGTCAAATCCTCACAACAAGAAAAATCCTTTTTCAAAAGTTTCGAAAATTTGATTTCTAACAAACTATTATGGATTTGTGGAATACAAGAAATTTTTCTGAAGTGTAAATCAGAAGTAAAATTTCATAAAATTGCCACGTACTAAAGCGCTATTTTTTCATTTCTGATTTATTTTTCCTTGTTACTGATTTAGCCAACAATTTATAAATTGTCCGTATAAGTAAAATATAAATTTGCGTTTCAAACTAATTGGTGTGATATAAATATATTACAGAACTACTTTAACCATGAATAATCATTTTCTATTTCCTTGTCTCTTTTTTTTAAAATTAAAAAATATACTTGAAAGAGAGAGGAAAATACTGATAAAATAGAACGTGAATCATTGACAACTTACTCAAACTATTTTCAACTTTATTAAACGTCGCACATCTAAACTTTTATGCAGAAATCAGAACTTACCTAAAAGAGAAAACGATAATTAGAATTATAATCCTTATTACATTGAATTTCTTACATTAAAAATTGTAAAAAAAAATTACTACTGTGTACTAAATGACCTACATAACAGCTAAAATTTAATTTATTTACAAAACATCATGTCATTTATTTGTTACTACATGCAATAAATCTTATTTACATACTTTATAGCATTAATGATTTAATTGTAGATAAACCTTCCATGAAATAGTTGTAAAAGATAGCTTTTATGGAAATTCCTGTTTACTTAAGAAAAATGTTATTTGTTATTATGTTTATATTTTTTATGTATTCTTATAAATGCTAAACTTTTATTTTACTGTGTTATTCCTCAAACTTCTTTAGAGTACTATTTGCTTATTTTTTTTAAATATATCATAATTTTTAAAAAAATGTCTGGAAAATAAAAATTATTCATAGCTTGAAACATATTTTTCCTGCAATTTCATAGTTTTGATTGCAAAATTGAATATTATCAGAAATCCATAGTTGTTCTCATACTAATGAAGTAATAAAAAGCCATTATTTTCTGAAAATAAGAATGAATTACAATAAGCAGAAAACTGTATTAAGTTATCATTATTCATGAACATTCAATAAATGTATAATGCATTTGTCAATAATATAATAATATTAAATAAATGTATATTATGAGAGAATGCATCATTAATATTATAATACTAAATAAACTTTTAATAATTCATTAAACTAAAAATGAATTTTAACACTAACGACATTTTTAGAAAATATTGAAAACAATAAATGTTATTTTTTTCCCCTGTATAACTCCAAAAAATAAAACCGATTAACTACAGCTTTAAAAAAACTATGCTAAGTATTTCTTATAACATAAAACTTAATTGTTCATTAATTTGTTGACAAATTGTTTAATTAAATACCTTTTATTTCTTTAAAAATATATTTGCTCTGCTTACTTGCAAATGAAGTTAGTAAATCATAAACAATACTACACTCATGTCCAAAATTATCTTTACATACCCAAAAATGATGATATTCAATGAAATATCCAATCAATGTGATCCGTATTTGCAGGGAATGTGTGAAAACCAAGCCTAATTACATTATCCAATCAAAAGTAATCAAACGGTTTGTGATATGCAAATCTAGGCGTTACGTCATCCAAGGATGAAAAAATCAAGCGCTTTTTGCGCAAACTGAATATTTGAGTGAATTTCTGCAACATAGCGTTTGATTTCAGTGTGTAGGGACTCAAAGTGGTTTGTTATTGCTTCGAGGTATCATTTGGAAGAATCTGTAAAGTGGCGAATTATCGGCCGTTTAGAAGCAGGGCAGTCAATCACGGAAACAGCCACATGTCTGAATATTTCAAGACAGACAGTCTCTAAGCTATGGAAACAGTTTCAAAATGATGGAACTGTTGTAAGGAGGCCTGGACAAGGTCGGAAACGAATGACAACTGCTTCTAAAGATCGCTATCTGGCATTAACTGCCCGTCGTAACAGAAAGGCTACTGCTCGCCAGTTAAGTTCAGAGCTTGCAGCCGCCACTGGAGCTGTTGCATCACGGCAAACAATATACAGAAGGCTTAACGAAAAGGCCTTTATGCCAGAAAGCCAAGGGTATGTGTTTTACTGTCTTCACAGAAAAAGAGGGATCGCTTTAATTGGTGTAAAGAACATCAAAACTGGACTGAACACCAATGGTCCCATGTTCTCTTTACTGATGAGTCGCGGTTTAGTTTAACAGGTGATTCTAAACGTGTTTACATCTGGAGGGAGTCAGGAACACGAAATGATCCATCGAACATTGTGGAACGTGACCGTTTCGGTAGTGGAGGTGTGATGGTATGGGGGGAATAATGATCGATGGACGTACGCCTCTACACGTGTTCAGAAGCGGATCTGTGACAGGCCAGATATATCGGGATGAGGTCTTAGATCCTTATGTAAGACTTTTCAGGGGTGCATATGGACGTGACTTTTTATTTATGGATGATAATGCTCGTCCACATCGAGCAAACCTCGTTGATGAATTCCTTGAAAGTGAAGACATTAAGCGAATACCTTGGCCAGCAAACTCTCCTGACCTTAACCCAATAGAGAACTTATGGGACTACCTTGGAAGAGCCATTGCACGTAGACATCCTCCTCCTAGAGATGTAAATGGCCTGAAGACTGCATTGCTGGAAGAGTGGAGTTTAATTCCCCAAACTGTGATTAACAACGTTATTTCCAGCCTTAAAACACGTTGTGATATGTGTGTACGAGTCAAGGGAGATCATATTCCATATTAAATTCGTAAGACTTAATTCTTTTTCTGAATCATTCCTTTTTTTCTTAACTCTCTTTGTCACACTTTATTACCATTTTTATTGTTTCATGCTACATGTGGTAATCTTCAATTTTTTCTTTTGCATTTATGTGTCATAATGTTAAGTATCATTGCACGAAAATTCATTAAATTATAAGTCATAGTCTCTGAGAAATCCGTGAATTTATGCATGTAAACATTATTTTGGACATGAGTGTATTAATATATGAAGTATTGAAAAACAAAAACTTTATTTTTTATAAACATGAACTTCTATAGAATATAAAGTAAATGTAATTAAGGTCAGATTACAAGTGATAATATGTTTTAATTCATACTTAACAAAAATAAATAGTTAACCGGTCCAAAATTTCCAAAAAAAATTAAAGTTAGAAAAGAGAAAATTAAATAAAATTTATTTAAAAAAAATGTATTTAGTCCATGTTTTTCAAAGAAAAGATGCTAATGTAAGATTTAAGGATATTAATCTAAAAGAGTGTAAGATGCTTTCAAACAGACCACAAACCTAGATTTTCTTATGTTCTAACATTAATCATACTGGTAAACGACGAGAAAAAAAAGAGTTTAAAACAGTAAAAAATTATTATACTGGCAATTTTAATTCTAACTTCGGAATAAATTCAAAAGAATTTCTTGATAAAGCACATCTTTGTTTTAAAAAATATTTCAATTTTGTTTTCATACTAGCTTACAAGGAAAAAATACATTCTTATAATCAGTGTTTGGATGCGTTTAATTTCCACTTCTAACTGCTTAACTGTAAGTACGAAAATGAGAAAAATAAATAAATAAAAGTATTAAAATATAAACCAATTATGTTTTAATTAAATAATTTACTTATAAATGGAAGTATATATATTTTTATATGTAGTAATATAGTACTTATGTATATTACTACATATATATATACTTATATATACACTTATTTCGGATTTATGTAAATTTTACTTTCCATTTTAATTCAAACTTAATGTAAATTAGTAAAATATAATACACAGACATTGCTATCCTCTTTTTCAGCACATTTTTCACTTTTTTTTTTCATTCTCATTGAATCATCCTTCCTACACAGAATTTATTTCATATTATCCTGTGTACAACATTTTATGAAATTAAAATAGCAATGCTTTCACTCGTTTCATGAAAATTTAATTCACAAAGCCATAAAACAAGAACCTAAGCCGACAGAAAGTTGAAACTTATTTAGCATATATTCTGATTCAACAAAATACCTTTCTATAAGAAAATTGAGATGAAAACAAGTTAGCCTATTAAATCCCCGATTTTCTCAAAATTACTTTACAAGATATAAATGGATTTAGTTACATCTTAGCTAATGGTATTACATTCCCCATTTTTCTTTTTCTTGAGGCTGCATAACCACATTTCTCTGACAAGGCAGTATGAGTTGCATAAACCTTTGAATCAATAAGATCTTTTAAAATAAGAATTAAAAAAGAACAGAAACGATGCTCATTTTGCTCTGAGGAAAATGTCTACGTTATCCCTTTCCTTTGATAACAGGTCGATGATCCTTTGAGAGTATTAATTATCGAAAGAAACAACCTCTTCTTAAACAGAGCTGCGGAATGGTACAGGCCTTTAATGTACTTATTTAAGAGTAATCTACCGAAAGGGAAACTACGCTAGATCCCAAAGCGATATCAAGAATGTCTTCCAATTCCCCTACAGAAGGAAAATCTCATTATTTGCTGGTAGTTAGGTTTAGCAAGAGTTGTTATTTTCAAGAAGAAACGCCGAGAAAGAGTTAAAATAAAAAGAAAAGGCACGCAATCTCAAATTGTGTTTTTTTTCTTTTTGAAAAAAAAGAATTTATGTTGTTTGGAGAAATGGAATTATACCTGCATTATTAGTAGTAAATAATATATAATTAAATTAGCAACTGTTCTCCATTTTGAGCATAAGCAAAATATTATCCATAACACGTGTATAAATACAACTTAAGCTTCCAGATTTTCATGAACTCTTCTTTATTATTTGTTGTTAGCACAAAAGGAGTGCTTCTTAATTTGATAATTACTTTTTTTTACTTGTTGAGACGCTAATATCTCTATTTATCTCTCTATCTCTGTATATATATATATATATATATATATACATATATATATAAAATATATATATATATACATATATATATAAAGGAGAAAAACTATCATATATATATATATAAATATATATATATAAAAGAAATATATATATATATAAATATATATACATATATATATATTATATATAAAGGAGAAATTAACTACTCATTCACTCACTCACTGACTAATCACGATATCTCCGGAACTATTAAACCTACAGAATTGAAATTTAGTAGGTAGGTTCCCTTAGGGGAGTAGACATCAGCTAAGAACGGATTTTGCAAAGTTCGAACCCCAAGGGTTGTTACGGGGGTTTAAGGGGTGTTATAGATAATTATTTCCATTACTAAACTATTAGATGTATAGTCGTAAAAAAACTTGGTAAACAGATTTCTTTCATAAAATAGAGATTACTTACATAATGATTTTTACGAAAATCAACCTCCAAGGGGCGTTATACATAATTATTTCAATTTTTAAACTATTAGACGTACAGTCTTGAAGTTTGGTATGCGGATTCCTTTCATAGAGTACAGATCCGCTGCAAAATGGGTTTTGTCAAAATCGACTCCCAAGTGACGTTGTAGAGAATTAAGTGGCGTTATTGGCAATTAACTCCTTTTTTAAAACTATTACACGTAAAGTCTCGAAATTAAGTAAGCTGATTCCATTTATTGAGTAGAGATCCGCTATAAGGTGGGTTTTGTGAAAATCATTTCCTAAGTTGCGTTGCGGGGGCTTAAGGGGCGTTATACGTAATTATTTCCTTTTTTAAACTATTTGACGTACAGTCTTGAAATTTGGTAAGCGGATTCCTTTCATAGAGTACAGATCCGCTGCAAAATGGGTTTTGTGAAAATCGACCCCAAGTGGCGTTGTGGAGAATTAAGGGGCGTTATAGGCAATTAACGCCATTTTTAAACTATTACGCGTAAAATCTGGAAGTTGAGTAAGAAGATTCCATTCACTGAGTATAGATCTGTCATAAGATGGGTTTTGTGAAAAACGTTTCCTAAGTGGCGTTGCAGAACACGTAATGGGCACCGCTATCCCAAAATTTTCTTTAGCCAGTCGCCTTTGTATGGTTCGAGAAGAAACAGGTTTCCTTTTGAAGGCGCTACATGTGCCTGGATGGCAGCTGATGAAGCAGTTGGCTGTATTCGTGCATTTCTTACGATGTAGCGGTCTTCTCGACGACTGGTATGTCGAGGGTGTCTTCAGCCTGGTCTTCGTCTTAATGACATTTCTCAGATACATTGGCCCCAACAACTCTTCACAACACAATCAGAGTGGCCTAATTGACGAGTTACTCGTGTAGTGACCACCCGACTTCCATTATGCCGATGATTTTCCCCCTCTGAAAACTGTGACAGTTGTTAATATTGTCTTCGAAAACTGCGTAATGGCATGTCTACCTCAGCTCTTACTTTGTAAATGATTCAGCACTCTCAAACAAGCTTGAGTTACCTGATTTTTACTCCACCTAGAACGACGTTAAGCATCCTCTACAGCCTATACGTAATGCGCAATCACACTGCGTTCCTAATCATTTGCATATCTACCTAACATGTACCTTCATGCCAAGTTTCGTTTTGATCCCACAATTATTTCTTGGAGCGCTAATATTTTTGTCCTTGACTGTATATAACTAAAGGACAAAAAGAGGTAAACATTAACACACCCGGTTTACATGGGGCTCAAGCAAAGCAGCCTATGTTCGCTCCAGAGATCTCATATATTTATAATCCTGGTCACCGAAAGCAATAAGAATTACATGATTTCTGCTAAAAGCTATACCTATTGGCCTGAAAACGCGGGTGAAGCAAGATATCATCAAACTGATTTAAAAACGCTAACGTTTTAAATTTTGTTAAAGAAAAAGTCGTGGTTATATAGTAAACGTTAAGCGGGTGAAATGAAATATATATATATATACCACGCGATATTTTTGAGGACTCAAATCCATTATGAATTCAAATCCCTCAAAAGAAGGTTTAGGAGAATTTTCATAAATATATTTTTTGAGAAATAGTAAGAAATATGAGAAGAGACAATTCACATTGGTCCAGAGAAGCTAGTAAAATTTAATACAATAACACTTCACTAATTTTGTAAACGTTAGATAGATCATAGCTTTTTTATGCAAATGAATATTTTTAGGAAAGTATTCTAAATATTATTTTATAAATTGTAATATTTTTGTAAGAAAGAACCAAATATAAAATAAGGAGTCTAAATGTGTACAAAATATTCAATGGAACTTTTAAAAAAAGTGAACTGCAACAGGATTGTAGAATAACTCTTGAATCGTTGTCTTTTAAAACATATTTTCCCGATTTTTTTTAATGAAAAAATATTTTACATGGAATTATCAAATATATATTAATGCAAATTGTTAAGAATAAACCTTAAATATGTAAGAAGATTATATTTATTATACGAAAATATAAATAAGAGAGTTTATTAAAATTCCAATTCATTATTTTGCTTTAGTTTTCACACCATACATATAAGGCCTCATTTTTTTAAATATTCAAAATATGTGCAAAATTTATTTAAAATCGAGATTTCTAAGTCGTAAAAGCATTATTTCTAACCGTTAGCAGTTCGAATCAACTCATGTAAAAGACATAATCAAGAAAATATTAACATTTTCATAAAACACAACCCCAAGATAAACAGAATTCATTTATCCTACTTTAAGTTTTAATTTCAACAAAACTATTACCACCAACTCTTTATAATTAAAACTTTTACAACCGAGACGCGTGTGTCTGGTTATTTTGACACCCCTTACACACTATTTTCCTTGTGCTAGGATAGATGACGATAATTTCCTCAGCGTTCTCACTGCCGCTTATTCATTTTCTATTTTACTTGCTCTCTTATCGCTATACTTCGCTGCAAGTTTACTATTTTGGCTTTTTTTTTTACTTTCTCCTTCATTTTAGTTTCTTTTTCAGGCATCCTTATCTTCATTTTCGGTCTCATTTAAGAACTCTGGTGCGTAGAAGCTACGGTGTGATGAAAATTTTCTTCGTTCTTTTATCCATTTCGCTTCAGATAGCTTATACTCTTCTGAGTATGTATAACGGAGAAGCACCAACGATGTTTCATTCTCGACGAATAAATATTTCGGAATTTTTTTTGTTTTGTTTTTGGTTCTTTTTAGTCACATTATTGAATCGTAAATCATTTTACAGAAGCTCGCTTAGTGCCCGTGTGGAGTGGTGATGATCACTCTTTATTAAATTCCAAATCTTTATTCTAAGAAGAAAAAAAAATGGGAAATTTATTAATGCACGATTTATCATCAAAATTCTCATTTTAATTTTGCCGCCGTAGGCTATGAAGTGTAAACTTTTATTTTTACCAGTAGCTTGAGTGAGTTAGAGAACTGTGTTTTCTCTGCATTAACTTTCTTTTCAAACCTTAGCCAAGCAAACACCCAATATTTAATCGTCTTGTAACATGTTATTGCGGAAAATTATGCATGTATATATGCAAATTTATCAATCTTCCTCTGTATACATTATTTATATATAGTATATACTAGCCGTTACCCACCCACTTCACTGGGTATTTCACGATGTTGTATATATGTATACTGTTTAGATATATATTAATTATTGATATCTAACATTAAGGATTCGATTGTTTTGAAAAATATATTTATAGCTGTTACACTCTCGCCCCTTGATATAAAAATAACATAAATTATAATATCTAATTTCTATTTATATCTAAAATAGAAGGAGAAAAATTTCTTTTCGCTCACTTAACCTAATAATCAAGTGGATTTCCACCAAAGCAACTTTCAGTGGATCTCTACTCCATAAAATGAATATGCGTAATAAATTTCAAGTCTTAATTTAACAGAGCAAAAACGGAAATTTTATCACCTATACTTCGTTGACAGCATTCTTAGCGGATTCCAATTCAACAAAAGAAGCATGCAAACAAAATTTTATTATTATAGTCTTAGCAGTTCAAAAACGGGAATTTTGTCTATCAATACGCCCCAATAACTCTCCCCGCTCCCCCATGGAGTCTATTTCCGTAAAATCCATTCTTAGTGGAACTCTATTCAACTAAAGAAAAGTGCTCAACAAATTTCATGTAAATGAGTTAAATTCAAAAACAAGAATTTTTCTATAACACGCCTTAATCCCTCGCAACCCCACTCCTTTGGGGGTCCGTTTTTGCAAAAATCTTTGAAAATGAACTTTATCCAATGAACGGAACATACCTTCTAATTTTTAAGCAAGTGGTTCTATTAGTTGAAAAGCGAAAATATTTATCTATTACGCCCCTTAATGCCCCTCAGTGACCCTTGGGGATCAATTTTCCACAAAACTATTTTGTAGCGGATCTCTACACCATGAAAGGAATTCGCTTACCAAATTTTAAGACTGTACGTCTAATAGTTTAAAAATGGAAATAATTATCTATAACGCCCCTTATGCCCCCGCAGCGCCACATAGGAAACAATTTTCACAAAACCCATCTTATAGCGGATCTCTACTTAAAGAATGGAATCATCTTACAAAATTTCGAGATTTTACGTCTAATAGTTTAAAAAAGGAGTTAATTGCTTATACCGCCACCTAATACTGTACAACGCCACTTGGGAGTCGATTTTGACAAAATCCATTTTGTAGTGAATCTGTACTCTATTAAAGGGAATCCGCTTACCAAATTTCAAGACTGTACGTCTAATAGTTTATAAATGGAAATAATTATGTATAACGCCCCTTAAGCCCCCGCAACGCCACTTAGGAAACGGTTTTCAAAAATCCCTTCTTATAGCAAATCTCTACTCAATGAGTGGAATCAGCTCACTAAATTTCGAGATTTTACGTCTGATAGTTTAAAAAAGGAGTTAATTGCCTTTTACTCCCCTTAATTCTCCACAACGCCACTTGGGGTCGATTTTAACAAAACCCATGTTGCAGCGAATCTGTACTCTATGAAAGGAATCCGCTTACAAAATTTCAAGACTGTACGTCTAATAGTTTAAAAATTGAAATAATTATTTTTTTATAGTATAGCGCCCCGTTAATAGCGCCCTCAAACGACTTGGGAGTCCCTTGGAATCTGTACTCTCTGGTCGATTTTTGTAAAAAAATCATATATTATGTATAACGCCCCTTAAGAATCGATTTTTGTAAAAATCATACTTTATGAAAGAAATCTTTGTACCAAGATTCACGACTGTACATCTAATAGTTTAGTAATGGAAATAATTATCTATAACGCCCCTTAAACCGCCGTAACGCCCCTTGGGGTTCGAACTTTGCAAAATCCGTTTTAGCTGACATCTACTTCATGAAGGGAACCTGCCTACCAAATTTCAAGTCTGTAGGTTTAATAGTTCCGGAGATATTGTGATTAGTCAGTGTGTCAGTTAGTCAGTGAGTGAGTGAGTCGCTTTTCTCCTTTATACTATATATAGATAGTACATATATGTATGCATCAGTGGCTGGCTCCCACAAGTGAGAGGTTCCCGTGACTGAAACCCCTCCCATAAACCTTGATATTTTTTCGATTGAATATAATCCGATGTATATAGTACGTAAAATTTAATTAAGTGTATGTTAATAATAATTAATTTTATTAATTAATCTTAATTCTTTACTCAATTTTTATTTGTTTACTATTTTTTTGTTCCCGAAAATTGACAAAAGTAAAAATAATATGTTGGGCGGAGTATCCGATCATGATGCGAGAATGCTGGACTTTCGACCCTCGAAATATGTAGCAACTTGTATGAATAAGATGTTTAATATATATTATATATGTATGTTTATGTGTGTACGTGTAAGTTTAATTAGAAAACTAAATGTAAAAAAAAATAGTTTTTGAACATGCTTATTTTAAATTTTCGACAATATTACTTTAAGAATAAAAATTCCATTTGCCGAAGTATGCCGAAAATAACGTTTTTAATCTTTTCCGCCATACTTTAAATCTCCTCAGTAAATTAGATAGTTAATTATTTCAATTTACAATCCTTTACAAAAATACGTAAGACTTAACCAGTGGTTGAATATTTCCCTTCGAAAATTTACTGTTGGCAAGTTTTAGATTTAAAGGAATATATGTTTTTTTTTTTATCTAAAACACAAAAATTTGAAGAATCCAAAATAATTTTAAAATGTCTGCCTCATTAAACAATTATTATATTAGTAAGTACATTTTTAGGTACATTTATATATATATATATATATATATATATATATATATATATATATATATATATATATATATATATATATCTATATCTATCTATCTATCTATATATATATATATATATATATATCTATATATATATATATATATATATATATATATATATATATATATATATATATATATATATATATATATTTAATCTATTCCCAACATAAATTATTGGAGTAAATTTATTTTCGGCACCAAGATGAGTATGTTATTGAAATACATAGCAAGGCTAAAGTACAAAGCAGGAATTATAAGATTAATTATTGAACTGTGAGAGATATTTTGACGAATATGATGAGAATTAGATTATTGTAAATTACTGATTAAGATTATACTTTGAATCCATTAAAATAACCAATTTTTACCTAATTCCTAGTTTGATTTAATGTATGTGATACAGTAATTTATCTGATTATGTACTGTAATTAAATATTTAGTAGACTCTAAGTAATCAGGTTTCACTTTTGGAGTTCATTGTACTCTGGCCACAGAAAAATAAATCTATGTTTAACACGGTATCATTAACTATAAGTTTGTAGTCAATATAATGTTGAGAAATAATGAAGGAAAATACTTTTGTTTAAAAAAATAAAGTTTTTTTTTAAAAGAAAATTCGTGTTTTCACATTTAGTTTTATTTCAGATTGTAAACAAAGATGTAAGATTTGCACGGAAATGATTGTTTTAAAAAAAGTAATGTTTCCAAGATTGATTACATGCTCATTAGAAATTTTTTAAATATTTGTTTATAAATGGGGAAGACAAAGTTTGTTTACTTAAAGTAGATATACAGAAGAAAGCATGCAAGGAATACAGTCTAAGACAAAAAAGCCCCTATTGTTCCAGGGACCAACTGTCGGAATGCAATGAAATTGGTTCGGCTAGTAAAAAAAAAAACTTATAAAAAAGTAAATAACTGAAATTCCAGGCTGAAATACAGATAATGACAACCATTGTCCCAAATACAACGACATGACAAGCCTTTAATAGTAATTATAAGACTCTGTATAAAATCCTCTGACAGTCTAATTTATGCTACTTGAGCCCCTGTATACAGTTTCTGCAGATTACATGGCATGTGGGTAGAGTGGTCACTTCACGTATCATGGCATCCCATGCATACTGTAATCTAAGACAGTTTAGGTGAAAATACCGGCCAATAAGATATTGAAATGTTGTAGATAAACACAGAAGCAACAACAATATGTTTTCTTTCTTCGAGGCATTATAAAATAAGAAACAATGTAATCAACGCAATATCGCAAATTGAAAAATCTTGTTACGCTATTAGATGCCCTCCTATAACCTGGCGCAGCTTGGCCAAAGTTGGCCCTTGCGCCACTATATATATAAACCCCACATTCACTTCACGCCCTCCTATAACCCGGTATGCACAATTCTCGAGAACTTTTTCAATGCGCTCCACACGCTCAAATAAAACTGAAAATATCATCATATATGTCCCTGAAGAAGATACATATATTCCACTTAAATTCAATCTTGCTGATTAACTCCTCCTAAGTGCAACCGTTCTTTCTATAAGAGAGTATAAAAAAATTGTTTTGCGTTTGCAATTTTTTGTTTTATATGAAAAAGATTGACGCTTTTTTATCTTACAATTCACATCTACATAAAATACCTGTAATATAAGAATTTTTGATGCAGTAATTTAAAACATAAAGATAATTTAAGGTCTAAGAACACAATAGCTTAAAACTGACCAACATATTATTTATTCACACTCCGAGACAACACAAGTGTGATTGATGATGGAGCTTGTACTTTTGAACCACTCTCAAAAGCAAGGACATCACCTGAGCTAGCATTTCACTTTTCAAACATAAAAAGTGTCCTCGTGAGGTATTTGAACATTGACAGATTTAATGTATATCAAGCACTCAACTCCAGCTAAGGAAATAACAGTATATTTCAAGTATATAACTATACGTAATTAAAAACACTTGCATTTTCATATGTTGTGAAACTATTTTGACGCATAAGAAACCTTTTGAAGAAATTGTGGAAGTTCAGCACAAACCGTTTCCTTAGATAGAAAATTATATAATACTTTTTGCTGATTATTATTTGTAAAATATGAATGTGTAATACAGGAACAGTATTAAGTTACAAAAGAAATGCATTATTTCACTGCAATATTTAAAAAAGGAACATTCTCAAGCAGTTACATCAGAGTTCTAATTCCAATTGAAATAATTAATCTAAAAAAATCTAGAACAGGGGCTTGCAACACGCTGCCTGTGGGCTATATGTGGCATGCCAGTACGTAAGTTGCGGCCTGCTAACTCTTTTAAATTTTTTTTAAATATCAGGTCTTTAAATTTTTTTATTTTGAAATTTATTTGAGGTAAAAGTTATATATATATATATATATATATATATATATATATATATTTGTGTATGTTTGTGCGCGTGTGTATTTTACTTTTAGCAAATTTGAAATGGAGAATTCCGTAAAGGAGCATAGGAGTTTTAAACAAAATAAATGAAGCGCTTGCATTGCTACTATGTGGAAATGGAAAATAATCAAGTAACACACAGACTCTAAACTTGTCACGAAGCTCAACTGAAATTAAAACATTAATGAGAAAGATGTATTATCGTTCGATATAAAAGTAATACAGCTAAAACAACACGTAGTCAAACTCTTATAACTAGAGCTAAGACATCAGGGTGAAACAAGGTTCCAAAGCAATAATTTTTCTTTTTATTTGCCTACACTAAGTAGCCTCAGTAAAATTTAGAAGTAAGAGTACAGTTTAAATTATTGCAAAATATTTGAGCAAATGTAGGTGTGCTAACTTAATTTGTAATACATTTAAATCAACATAATTCAAATGTTTCCAGAAAATTACTTATCCTCATGAAAGAAATTACCAGAGAATCACAGTACTGCATATTAAAAAACCAATATTTATATATATTTACATATACCTCTATAAATACATCATACATGTACACATACACACATGTATGGACGTGGAGGAAAGAAAGAAAGAAGTGTTCGAAACTCAGTTTCCATTAAAATACTAAACATTGCTTCAAAATGAAAATCTAAAAATAATATTTTTATATAAAAAAAGATAATATTTTATCTAAAATAAATTGTTCTTTGATATAAGCGAATAAGAATTTTTCAGATTTAAATATTTATTTCTCACAAACTTAAAAAATAAAACTTTTTAAACTTAATTTTCTCTTATTTAACTTATGTTTTTTGACTTATTAACAAAACGATTTGCATTTTTATTTTATTGCATCCAAATTTAACAAAATGATTTTTGTATTCCATAGTCTGTTGAATATTTGATGGCGTCTTCAGTTCTGAAGTTTAGTTTTCCCTAATTATTATTTGTTTTTTTAATTCTTTTAAAAACAAACACAGTTTTAAAAGTATTTGTGTTTCACAGTAAAAAATATGGGGTAGAAGTAACTTATTTTATTTTTAATACCGTTGAATATATATTTCGTTAAGAGCTAATTTATTTTCCATCTTCTGCTCCTTTGTTTTCTATGCTGGATTTTAAATCAGAAAACGCCTCACAATTCAAAATATAACTAAGAAAAGAGCAACAGTTTAGTATCTATTTTCAAATCTAAGCTAAGGTTTACCAAACATGTTTGGCTTCTGATATTTCATCTTTTTCATATAAAAAGAAGTAAAAACAGACAACAATATCAATACGATCTTAAATATCTAGATTGCGTATTTGATAACGTATAGTTTATATTATAATTAACTAATTAAAAATATGGATTGTATTTCGTTTTCTTACTATGCTATTAATATAGTTTAAGTATAACTTTTTTACTAAAGAAAAAAACAATTTTTAGTCGATTTTTGAAGTGAAAACTTTTAGTCGCGTTGAGCGTTTTGGTAGAGGGTTTCGGTTCGCTTCACCGACATGCTAATGATAATAGTATATCTATAGCTATGGAAAGACTAGCGCACGCGCAGTAGCCTGTGTACACGTATATGTTTGCGCGTTGGACGCTTTTTGGATAAATAATTTTGTGAGTCACGTCTTATAATAGCAGTACATCTGTAATTGTAAATGTGACGCGTTGTACATTAAGTAAGAGTGTAGTTATATACATAAGTAAAGTTAAATTGACCACGTGGGAAGTTCAACTTGTGTGTACTGGATTTTGTTTATTTAAGTGAATTTTTAATTTGACTATTATTGTAATTATTTAATTGAAGGATTACTGTTTATTTATTGATTTAAATTCATTGACTTCAGTATAAAAGTGAGTATGAAACATATTAATATTTTTATACAGATAAATGAATAATGAAAACAACGATATATTTTTAAACATTTTAATATTTGTACGAATAATTTAAAATTTAGCATTATTCATTTTAATTATGTTTTTAATATTTAACCTCTTCATCATGAAATGAGATCGATGCTGTTTTTATACGATATTTAATAAATTTCAATCAAACATTTTTATTTCTTATTTCAGTTACCCTAAACCTATTGTATCTTTTTTAGAATACAATGATGATTGAACGAACAGATAATCTATATTGTCGAAATTAATTGACAATGATGTAAATAATGAAAATAATGTTCAAACTTGAATTCATTGAATTCGTGTAAATATAAATACTATGTATAATTAAGATAATTGTATATTAATTATTTTTTCAACCACTTTGTATTTATATTTTGTTCATGATTTGTTTAACCCATCATATGTAACTAATAAATAAAACATAAAAAATTTCATATAATTTTTGTATATAGTTTTAATTACTCTCAACTTAATAGTTCCGTTTTCACTTCTATCGGCAGTCCCACGACTGCTACTGTTTTGTTTTCCTTTTATTTCTTTTTAAATGAACGGCTTAATTTTTAATAAATCTTATGATTATTAAGAATCGCCTATTTAATGAAATATGTGTACATTTTTTATTGCTGCACCAAATATAATATAAAAATAAAGTATGCGGAATGAATGTCATCTACATGCTATCTGTATTTATGAAATGCTTGAATGTCATTCCTAATGAATTCATTTAAAATTCCATCGGAAACCGTGTCTTTGACATTTAATCCATGATTTCAATAAATTTAGATTGAAAAAAGAATTTTTTGAATTTCTTTTAATTTTGTATGCTATTCGATCTCTATCTAATAGACATATATATATATATATATATATATATATATATATATATATATATATATATATATATATATAACTTAATTTTCCAACGAGGGATTTTACTTAATTTGTAACGATTTTCACGTTTACTTTTTAGTTTACCTTTTGATGGGAAATATATTGTTAACAATAGCTTGTAACGATGTCATTTTCAAGTTCTTAAAACAATATGAGACAATATTACATCATCCGTTGATTCTGACCAATAACAAAAATCTTTACCTAAGAGTAAGCTATTAAAATCATAGGATTTTAAAAGCTTTCAGATTTGACAAAAACTATAAAAGCTGAGATCTCTTGAGTGAACGAAGAACGCTTTTGTGTATCGCCATGGTGCCCTCGTGTGTCTTAATATTTGTGTTGCGTTTTTTGCGTCACCGCTTTACCTGAGTTAAATCAATATACATTAATTTTTAAAAAGCAGCATGTGTTTCCACACCAGTCAGTTTAATACTGAACTAAAGATTTTAAATGATTTTACTTTAAGTGGAATCCCTATTTATATGTATATTTTACGTAATAAAAAATCTTTTAAATAATTTTATTAACCAACTATTAATTTTATATCTTAAAGAGGGTACTTCTTATTTTAATACTAAATATATTTTAAAATTGCTTTTGGGCAAATTATGTATTCCACTTCGAAGTTTTGAAAGACTAGCATGTTTCATAAATAATAATTTAACAACATCGAAATAAATAATCTTAACAAAACACGTAAGATAAAATTATTTTTATTATAAAAGCTTTATTATTACACAGAAAACTAACTTAAACGCATTATCCTTCTCAGCATACCACACAATGCAATCTATTTGCAGTTCCATTTAATCTAAGGTTAAAATAGGAAGGTCTAACGGTTTTTTGCGTCATTTCATTTGTCACAGGAAGCAAAGCCAATGGCCTGTTGCGAAATCCCAGGATAATACTTAGGTAACTGGCGCTAAATGGTAGTGTCTTGTATGACACTTCGGGGGTCTATTTCTCATTTCTTGCTCCATGATATATGGCCGTTGTATGGATATGTTTTTCTTTTGGATTTGGGCTTAGAACTCCTTGGATACACGTAGGGATGGGAACTTTTTCCGGTGTGGTAGTTATCGTATATGAGTCCTTCGAGTCATGTTATAAATCATCGTATTTGGGAAAGAAAAATGAATTTGTGTTTTGTTGTATGTATATGGATTTAATATGATAATGGAGATGGATATGTGTTCAGAACTGAGAATGTTCAGAATAAAAAAAAAATATTTTGCATCATAATGTATTACTTTCTAAGAGAATTAAAGCGATGATAGATTTCAGAGAGTTGGGAATTACTAAGAATAAATAACGTAAGACGATCTTATTATCGTTTTCTGAATAACTTTACAATATAACAGCCCGTTTTTGGTTCTTTCTTCCAAAACCTGTAGTTCTCATTTTAAATAGTTTAAATATTATATTGTACTGAATTTATTAATAGGATGTTGCACAAAAATGGTATAATCCTGTTTTAGATCAGGGATATCCAACCCAAATGACTTTACGGTCCACTTCGGAAAAAATTATAATCTCGTGGGCCGCACGTATGTACCTTTATATCAGATTTGGACACAAAAAAATTATTTATTGCAGTGAAATTTAAAACAGAATGAATTATTATTATTGTTTTCATGATTTTTCAAGTATGCAGACACAGATAATATAATAATTTTTATATAATATAATATTGCAATGATCAAGCAATGTTTAGAATATTACAATTGCAATTTTCTTTAAAATTGTGGTGTTCATTTTGAATTGATCTTTCGTTACTTATTGTTGAAATTTGATTTTACTATCATTCACAAACGATTAAGTATACTTTGCCCTTCATCTTAACCGTCCTGAATATTTTTTTAAACTTTAAGAAACATATCTTGCTTTTTGGACACTTCAATTAGAAAAGAAGGAGGAGAGATGAAAGTTGCATACACACAGAATCATGTTCTATCCATAGTTAAAGGATATGCATAATGCAATTCGGTTTTTGTTTTTTAAAAAAAGTAATTTTTGTGTGTTTTGTTATGTTTGATAAAATACAAATCTATTTTAATCTAAATGACATTTCTGTTATTAAAAAGGATTTATTTTAAAACAAGAACAGGTCACAAGCAAATACATTGTAGATTTATATATATATATATATATATATATATTTCCCTCTAGCATCCTTTCAATTAACTCTTTTAATAATATTTAAGCAAGCTAAAAAAAATGAAGAGTAAAATGAAATCAGAGCTTCTCTGCTTATTTTGAAGCAACCAACATATATAAACTATAATACACACACACATATTTATGTATGTGTGTGTCAGATCTGTAAAGTTTAATTTAAAAATTAAGTGAATAATAAATAAAAATTGAGTCAACTCTTTACTACTATGTAGAGATTTGAGGGTGAATAAGACTACATAAAGGTAGAGCGAGCACTGACGTAGTTAGAGCATAATCGAAAAGACTGACTGGTGACTCCTCGCTGTGATGTTTTTGTTCCACCTGTCTGGGCGCCAAATGTACGCAATGTTGGATTCGCTACGCCAGTGCTTCTCACACTTTCACTGATGGCGATCCAATTTTCAATTATAATTTTTATTGCGACCCCTTTATACAATAATAATGCTTTTTGGCGCTAAAGCTGATGGTCACAGTAGCCGAGTGGTATAGACTTAGGATCGTGGCTTGCCTTGTCACGAGTTTGAGCCCAGTACCACTAAAGACCCCCGAGTAGGGCATCGATGCACGTTAAATCTGTCGAGAGATGAAACGCCTTCCCGTTGGTGTTGTGTGGTTGTTAGGAAGGGGGTACCAGCTCAGGTATCACCCGCGTCACTTGACCATGGTTCAAAATTACGTGGTCAGTCGCCAAAAGTCCTTGTGTAGCTGAACAGTGTGACCTTAATATTAAATCACTCAATTAATTGGCGCTAAAGCTACAATACGATCTTAATTATAAAGTATTAAACTTTGTGTTTGTTAATTTTAAATAATATTTTTTTAAGGAAATTAGTTTTAAGTAATAGAATAATTATTGTTATTTTTCTTTTCCCTAAATGTGTTCAATTGGAACATATTGCAAAATGATATTTAATTAAAAATGTATTTCCTCCATCATCCATTCTTAAAAGTATTAATGTCATCAGAAAAGGAGTCCAGTCTATGTATCACATTTGGATCACCCAATGTTTATTTTTTTTTACAATTATTGTACCCGATAAAAATCACAATTCCAGTGAATAATTCAGCTAAGAGAAAATATACTTTCAAGGACTTTTCATTTTTTTCTCTAATAATTTGAGAAAAAAGTTCATTAAAACTGATAAAATGTTTCAAAGGTATGTAGCCTTAAAATCGGACACAAATCACAAACACTTTATGCTAACATTACATGAATGATATTTGCAAGCAAATCCGTCATATTTTGTTCAAATTATTATAGTTTTGCTGTCTTTTGGCTTAGAACCCCGTGCGATCGCAGCCGGATTAAATGTGTATTCAATATGAAAATATGGATCTTAATTCTAAAGTAAGAATTGTGCAAAACGCGTATGTTATCATTCTTTATATCTTTCAGAATACCCATAAAAATAAATTGTAGCCAAATAATCCTTCAAGGCAGAACTAATTATACCAATAAATTCTAAGGTCGAAAAACGACGACTGACGCAAATCTGTTTCCTATGTGAAAACTAAATAAGTCTTCCTTTTCTTTCTACAGCTAATAAACAACATTTCAATGGTGATGAATGTTTTATATTCCTAGAATTTTTCTCCGGATCTGAGTTTTATTTTTTTCTGAGAAACTATTATTTTAGGTTTAAAAAGAAAACGTAATAAAAAAACTCTCATCGTGCGATTATAGCAAAGCAAACAAAATTGTTTTTTTTTTTTTAAATTTAGTTATAGGATCTGATAGTTCATGAATGTATCAAAGTGGAAACTTTTATTTTTTGATGAAGTAATATCGCATCTGATATATATATAAATTTTATCAGTGTAAATGCGTATTTTTTATGTGTCAGAAAGTATTTTGTTTACTTCGTTCCAGTAAATTAATTTTTTAAACCTTTTATTTTCGTTATGCTCACGCCCCCCATTTTGAGAAACACTGCGCTACGCTTCAAAAGCAACGAATCACAGATATTTTAAAAATATCGTCTTCCTTCCTTTACCATCAGGGCTGGGGCCTGACATATATATAAATATATATATATATATATATATATATATATATATATATATATATATATATATATATATATGAAACCCTGCTGTATTACTCGTTAAATTCCCTTTACAAAAGAATTTTTTCGTTATTGCAATTTAGTATAGGCAAATTACAGTTGAAAGTTGGATGATCTCAGAACAATGTTTAAACTTGTAATCTTAGCAATTAAGGCTAAGAGGTTGCTATTGTACTGCTGTAGCTACTTATATTTACATATACTATCTGTTTGTACTTTTACTTATGCTTTGCTGATTTAGAATTATAGCTGTTTAGTATATATTATTATTATTACTGATCACATATGTATATGTAATAATCCACGTGATTTTTAATTTGTAATTATCCCAAGCTTTAGAAGACTCCAAGTAAATAATCTACTACTTTACCCGACTAACATGATTTAACCGTGTAACCATGATTTAACCCTTCAAAATTATGTGCTCGGGGTTTTTTAATTGGTAGTTAAATAATCCATATCGTTCGATATCTGTCAACCAATCAGATTAGCCTTTCACGGAAGTCGTATGATTTTGGGAATTTCCGGTTGGCGTTTTCTATATGAACTGAAATTTATTAGAAAATTCACGCCACTGCTTGTTTTAATAATGTCAGTATTCCCCCTAGGGGGTGGGATAATCCTACCAGATAGAGCGAGCATTTCAGAAGTCAAAAATAAAATGTTTAAAAAAATTGTTAAATTACTGAAAGGAATAAAAGTGAACTACATTCTGCGATAATAAAAAAAATACCCATTTACAATAATATATTATAGTAAACTTATAAATGTATCAGTACTGCACAGTGTATTTGATCATTAGTTCATAAATACTAAGTTAAGAATGAGTTTAATAATTACTGGTTAACCCATTGGTTTGTCATGTAGAAAATTAAGTGCAGAATTTCATAATGGTCTTGATAATTTATACAGTTTATAATAAAAGTCGTATTACAGCTTTAGTGGCAAAGTACACAAGTATAGCATTCAATACATTATTATTGCACGGAGAGGGTGCCATGAAAATTGGGTCTCAAAAATTGAAAGATTGAGAAGCACTGAGCTGAACTAAAAGTTATGTCACAATTTATATATATATATATATATATAGATATAGATTGCTTTTGATGTTAAGTGTTGTGATGTCTTCCACATATGTCAATAAAAGTACATAATTATCAAAAAAAATATTTCCTCATCAATTCTGCCACTTCCACAGCAAGTAAATAAAATGGAAATCTCTGTAAAATCAGTATTAATTAATTATAAAAGGTACATACACACACACATATATATATATATATACACTGCTGGACAATTGCTAAGGACGGATCACAAATTGCTATGTAGCATAACATTAAGCGAGACATGAGGCCTAGTAGGATAAAATATAGTTGCCACACTGTTCAGACATTAGAATAAAGAATATTTATTGTTCTGGAAAGTACAAAAGCTGTGAAACATCTGAAAGAAAAAAAATGTTCATTTGATCTGCGTACGGAGAAATGGAACAATGCATCTAAAAGTCAGCAGGCACCTTAATGAAAGGTATCAGTATGGGATATGTCTACCGTGGAGTGTGATGCAACATTCCACACGTCGTACCATACTTTGCACAACATTATCCAGCAGCTGTTGAAGCAATTTATCCCATTCCTCTGTGAGTGCACTGATGGGGTGTTCTTGTTTGTCGGAGAATAGTTTCTACCAGCAACTTGCCTCCCCAAAGCCTCCCATATATTTTCAATGGGGTTTAGATCTGGAGAACGCGCTGGCCATACGAGACGTTAAATACCCTCGCTGTCTAGACAATCCTGAACAGCGAGTGTTCAATGACATGTTGCATTGTCGTCCATAAAAACAAATTTATCACCGACAGCACCACGGAAAAGACGAACATGAGGAAGTAGGACTTCATCAATGTATCGTTGGCCCGTCATAGTCCCATTCGCAACCACATGTAGGCACGTGCGGCCATTGATCATGATGCCGGCCCACACCATGATACTGCATGTCGGATATCGGTCCTTTTCCGGTATATTTTCTGGACGATAAGCAGTACCTCTTTCGCGCCAGATCAGTTGGCGTCTACAATCCGATGACCAACTGAACCTACTCTCATCTGAGAATAGTACGCATGCTCAATCCTGTTCAGTCCAATTGTGATGCTCACGATACCATTGCAAACGAGCAGTACCGTGCTGTCTGGTCAATGGGACACACACAATTGGTCTGCGTGCGTATAGTCCTCCTCCCCTCAAACGTCTGGCAACAGTTTTTCGGGAGATCTGCTTTCCTGAGGCGCAAGAAACTGATTTACCACCTGCTGAGCTGTGGTGCGCCTGTTCCTTTTTGCTGATAGGACGATATATCTGTCGTCTGCAGGCGTCGTACTTCTAACACGACCTCCTCCGTGCCGTCTACTACACATTCCAGTAGTTTTAAATGACTTCCACAGCCGTGAAACAATGCTGTGAGCGTTGCCGAACTCCCTGGCAACATCTGTTATTTTTCGCTCTTCTTCGATCTTTCCAATAATTCGGCCATGCATAAAATCATCTATGTGATGTCGGAAAGACATGCCAAAAATTTTAAGATCGTCTATTAAATCTTTCCTGTAAAACTTTGACTTGAAACAGCAACTGTCCATACCCGGAAAAACCTTTAAAGCTTTTATGAACGCTATCACGGGATGAACAGACGTGGGAAAAAAATTTGCATGATCATACTTCTTACTAATATCCCGCACTTATTCTAATTTTCCACATTTTGCTTCCTTTCATTTTGTGGTTGATATGGATGATAGTGTTATCCTTCCTTAGCAATTGTCCAGCAGTATATATATATATATATATATATATATATATATATATATATATATATATATATATATATATATATATATTATTTCTTACGCTTGATATGAGTAGATGAAAGAATTTTTGGTGTAAATATTTATTCTGCTATGAGCATGCTTACATTTTACCAGAAAAGATATGCTCATTATTTTTTTACATTTTTTTAAATTTTAATCTATCATTGGAAATTCTATGAAACGCACCGTAGTTATCTAGCATTATTATTTATGATCTACTACTATCAAACGAAATTCATTCCTCATTGAACATAACAAAATACGCTTTGTTATTGCATTCTAAAGCCATCAGATGAACGGTATTGTAGTCGAATTCTCAGCCACCCCCTCTTCCTTTAAAAAAAGAAAAGAAACGCAAAAATGTCACATCTTTATCTCAGTGAACCATACTTACTATTCAAATTTCAATATTCTTTTGAAAGTTTCGAATCTCCCTCGATATGGTTCATGTGCTAAATGATTTATAAGAAAAAAGGAACGTCGTCTTTATTTAAAGAGACACGCACAAAAGATATCTCAGCTAAACGTCAAAAATATGCTGACGCTCCAGAAGAGGAAAGAAAAAAAATGAATCTTTTTTTTTTCTCCTTTTCTTTAAAAAAAAAAAAAGAAAACCCAGAATATAATGTCGTTATCAGGAGTTCCCTTTTTCATTTTTAGTATCATTATTATTCTTTAAAAGCTGTGTTTTGTTTTCACATGACGTCATCACTATCAGAAGCATGGAATAAAATGGCAAACTGTTCTTTTTTATTGAGGTTTATTTGTACGGAGTGAAACGAACTAAATTCTAAAGAATTTCTTTCTTACCTTGATATGTAAAGACAATTTTTTTTCATCATAGAAATCGTAGTTAAAGAAGATCCCAAACACTTAAAATTGCGCATAAAATGAAGTAAAAAAACCCCACTAAGTATTATATTTCATCGTTCTAAACTAATTTTTTAACCGAATATACTTCTATTGAATTTCGAAATCTGGAAACTTTGTAAAATACTTTAACGAATAATTTCAAATTATGAAACAAGAGCTGGTTACTGGAGCAGAATAATGGAAATGAAACATAAGGAAAAAAAATCTGAAAATAAAACTTATTTGGGGCCATGTTCTCAGCTGATTAAAGCAAATAGCATCGGGTAAAACCATACGCAGAACGAAGTTAAAAAGAATTATTTTTCAATAGGTAATTGTCAGGATGGAAAAAAAAAATATTTTAACTGATATGGAAGTCATAACTTCAAAAGAAAAAGAAAACTTCCGAAGCAATAAATCTTAAGAAGTGAAAAGATTGCTATTTGGTATGAGTACTCGAGAAAAATAAATTATTCCATGAGGTGAAAAATAATGAGTTCTCACAATTTTTCTAAGCGATTTTCTTTATTTCTTTACATCGTCAAATCGTCATTTGACGGATTTTTTTATTTATTTTTATTCGGACGGAAATCTATGAAAAGAACAGCTAGGTGCTAATTTCAAATGAACCTGAGTTTTTCTTTCGCGAACAAAAAAAGTAGAATAGAAAAGAACAAAAGGGAATCACAGTTTTCGAGCAAATGGCGTTTCTTTGTAAGTTTGACCTGAAGCAATGCAACAACAGCTGAAAAAGGGGGGAAATAACTTTTTTTAGTACTGGTTTCTGCCGGTTAACGGTTACTAACGTTTTCGGCGAAAATTTCTCAGAAGTATCGGTTTGTGATCTGGCAACACCCTAATGTCGTCTACAGATGGTCGCGTTTCGTCTTGAGTTCGTTAGAAATATCTGCAAGAAGTTAAGAAGAAAATAAAACATATCGGTTTGTATAAAATAGGAAAAAAATTTTTTTGAACATATGAGTAGGCACACGGCGTGATCTCTTCTTTTTAAAAAATGATGCAGAGAACGTACATCTTCACAACCTTCATTTTTTTTTTCTTCTTTCAGAACTTAAAAATAAAGTACTAGGTAGTTTCTCATTTTCAGTTGAGCTTTATCACTAGCATACACATTATCGTTCAAAAGAAAAAAGAACATTCCTTTACATATATATGTTTCATTTTTTGAAACTTTCTATACTTATTTTATAAATAAAAATATCAATACTAAACATCATTAAATATTGTAAAATGTTATAAATTTAAGTCAGAAGCAGATAAAAATCACTTTTTCACTCTTTTGAAATGTATTACCTGAAAAATATGTTAACACTTTAAAGGTTTAAATAATGTTTAGAGTATAATGCATTTATGGTTCTCCCTGAATGCTTATGTATCTTAAAAATAATTAATGATTATTTATTGTAGTATTTTTTATCGGTTTTGATTTTCAAAAACAAAAATATTAATTCTTGAAGCTTATTTTATGAATTGATAACTTAAAGAAACTAAGTGGATTTACGTTTACCGTTTTTGTTCCGAGGGTTTCTAAGAGAAAATATATATAATGTTTGTAAAAGAAACATATATTTTGATTAAAAAAATAATTTCAGGAAAACCAATGCATTCAAAATACTTCCTTACCAATCATTAAAAGCTAATAACAGATAAAAAAAATAGCTTATAAATTTTACTTGTTTCATTTCCCGATCTTCAGTTTCATTTGGTTAAATTTCTAGTAGAATAAGTTTCCAGGTTGTTTTTTGCATGTTTTAAATTTAGTTATTTCCTTTTATTACTGCAGCTAACACTACCATGCAAATAGAAAATTATTCTATTTAAATATTTCCTCCCACATACGTTGTGATTCACATTATTCCCACATTATGCGCATAATCACTTAATTGTAAACAATACTGATTACTTTGGGGGATTAAGATACATTGTACCTTTAAACTCATTTTTAGTGTAATCAGTACTGGAACAGCACATTCATTGACATAATTATTTAGTAAACGAAATTCCACAAGCGAAATACCTTATAACCTTTATTTTAATTCGTTCAAGGCTTCATCATTTAATACATCTATGACCTAATTTTTTCCTACAATGTCACATTTTAAATGTAAAAAAAGGCAACAAAAACTTTTATTCATACAATAAAAAATGTTTTCCAACTCTCTTAAAAATTATATTAGTAGGAAAAATAATATCAATTCAAGAAAAAATAATTTAAGATTTATTTGCAGAATATTTAGTTCTACTAGCCTTATAATTTACATAAGAAAAAATAATTCTGCTTCTACTAAAATCTTCATATCGAATTTTTATCTAAATATGAGCAAATTCTTTGAACCGATTTTTTTTTTCAATAGCTAAAGACATACCTCTTAATGTAGGTTATTTTATCTCATGGATCTATTGAAAAAATTTTCGTTAAGTGTATGATACTGAACGAGACTTTAAGGAATTGGTCTCTGTACAATGAATAGAAAAAATTGTTAGAGCATCTCCTGAGATTTAACCAAAGAAAACCTAGGGAAAGCTATCCTTTAAATTCATTTAATAAAATTGCACAACATTAATCTGTTTGTCATTAAACTTGAAATAATGAATTAACACTTTTCCCGATATAAATTAGCTTTCAAGCACTGAAATTTTAATTAAAAACGTTTAAGAAAATATATGTGAAGTAAAATATTATTCTACTTAGATGTCCTAAAGTCAAAAGGAATATAAAAAGTTTTGTAGCTTCTTATCCAACCCAGTTATTAATTACATCAGATCGTGGTTCACGAAATTCATCGTGACAAACGGCTAGAGTACGTTCGTTGTTCAGCAGGATTTGTGTACACCCTGTAGATGACAATACGATTTCGCTCTGTTCCATCCCGATTTTGAGCAACCCTGGTGGAGGTTCAGTAGTCTCCCACAGCTTTACCCTGAAGTTGTACATTTCCCGGAGGACAGAACCCGCAACATTTGGGTCCGGAGGCTGTTACCAGTTTATGTAGATTGTATCACTACACACTCCCGCACCAGTAAATCGGTGGAAAGGCGAACAAAAAATACAGTTGATATAGTGAGCATGTTGCTTAAGCAATTGTTGCAGTTAATTGGAGAGTTGTCAAGTGAGTCTGGCGACTTTACTGCATCAAGTGAGCCTGACGAGTTTGCTGCGTCAAGTTAATCCGACGAGTTTTTTTTTGCTGTAATAAGGGAGTCTGGCGAGTTTTTGAATGCTCTTTTTGCGGGTAGATGTCCCCATGATAAATCAGAAGGTTGCCTTTTCTCAATTCAGCCAGGACCACCAATGAAGTGACGTATTTCTTGGAGGACAGAACCCGCAACATTTGGATCCGTAAGCACGTAACGTACCGCAATACAAAAAATAATCATTTTGGTCCGGAGGCTGTTACCAGTTTATGTAGATTATATCACTACACACTCCCGCACCAGTAAATCGGTGGATAGGCGAACAAAAAATACAGTTGTTATAGTGAGCGTGTTGCTTAAGCAATTGTTGCCGTTAATTGGAGAGTTGTCAAGTGAATCTGGCGACTTTACTGCATCAAGTGAGCCTGATGAGTTTGCTGCGTCAAGTTAATCCGACGAGTTTTTTTGCTGTAATAAGGGGGTTTGGCGAGTTTTTGAATGCTTTTCCCCATGATAAATCAGAAGGTTGCCTTTTCTCAATTCAGCCAGGACCACCAATGAAGTGACGTATTTCTTGGAGGACAGAACCCGCAACATTTGGATCCGTAAGCACGTAACATACCGCAATACAAAAAATAATCATTTTGGTCCGGAGGCTGTTACCAGTTTATGTAGATTATATCACTACACACTCCCGCACCAGTAAATCCGTGGATAGGCGAACAAAAATACAGTTGTTATAGTGAGCGTGTTGCTTAAGCAATTGTTGCCGTTAATTGGAGAGTTGTCAAGTGAATCTGGCGACTTTACTGCATCAAGTGAGCCTGATGAGTTTGCTGCGTCAAGTTAATCCGACGAGTTTGTTTTGAGGTAATAAGGGAGTCTGGCGAGTTTTTGAATGCTCTTTTTGCAGGTAGATATCCCCATGATAAATCAGAAGGTTGCCTTTTCTGAATTCAGCCAGGATCACCAATGAAGTGACGTATTTCTCGGAGGACAGAACCCGCAACATTTGGATCCGTAAGCACGTAACATACCGCGATACAAAAAATAATCATTTTGGTCCGGAGGCTGTTACCAGTTTATGTAGATTATATCACTACACACTCCCGCACCAGTAAATCCGTGGATAGGCGAACAAAAAATACAGTTGTTATAGTGAGCGTGTTGCTTAAGCATTTGTTGCCGTTAATTGGAGAGTTGTCAAGTGAGTCTGGCGACTTTACTGCATCAAGTGAGCCTGACGAGTTTGCTGCGTCAAGTTAATCCGACGAGTTTGTTTCGAGGTAATAAGGGAGTCTGGCGAGTTTTTGAATGCTCCTTTTGCAGGTAGATGTCCCCATGATAAATCAGAAGGTTGCCTTTTCTGAATTCAGCCAGGATCACCAATGAAGTGACGTATTTCTCGGAGGACAGAGCCCGCAACCTTTGAATCCGTAAGCACGTAACATACCACTAAACAAAAATGATCCCTTCAGTACGGTGGCTGTTACTGTGGATTATGTAGATTATACCGTTACAACCCATACCTCCAACCTCTCCAGGACTTTCAGTTTGCCGAGTATTTAGATATCCCAGATGCCACAGTGATATGCATTGACAAACATCCATGCCTTTCCCAGGATTTAAAACTGTGTCCTTCGAAAGGGCAATCAGCATCGCTTACAGCTACCCCTTGTAAGCGGCTGAGAGTATGAAGTGTTCATTTAATCGACAAAGTTTATAAACCAAAGTAGTATATTAGATTTCATCAGTAAAATTAAAATAAACTAAGAAAATCAGAATGAAATTTAAAGTTTATTAAGACATTTTTTTAAAAAAATATTCCCCTGTGTATGGGTTCACTTGATAATTTCACAAAAATTTTAATTTAATACTTTAAAGTTAATTATTTAAATATTGCATATTCTGAAGTAAATTAATTTTTAAAAATTGTATAACCAAAAAATTCTATTAGAAAAACGTACATTTATTAATTTCATATTATATCTTTAAAACCAAATTTGTGTAATCCAGGGAATTTTTAGTAATATCTAATACATTAGTAATTTAAAATGTGTTGTTATATTAGCTCTTTTTTTCCACGGAATCTTATTATAGAGTGTGTACAAAGTAATTTCAATTCCTAGGATTATATTAAATGCTGAGAGTAAATCGACTGGAGCTTTTATTTTCAACAATCAATCAGGTTGAATGAATTATTTTCTTCTTAAAAACTGCATCATAACAATAATGTTTCAGTTTGTGATTCATTCAGCACTCAAATTTTTTCTTAAGATTTTTTTCTTTGTAATTCTCTCTCTCTCCAAAAATAATACAGACGAAGAAAATTATTGTTTTTCTAAACTATATCGATACAAAATAAAACAATGTTTTCTTATTTCAAATATTTCTTAATCCCAAAATATTTTTGATGCAGACATTTAATGATTTATTTTTTGGAGTAACAACCAATTTAAATGAATGACATAATCATGTATTCCTCTTACCGAGGAAGCAAAAAGAATCACATTTTTGAGTTAACTTTGTGATTAGTTGAGGTTTAAATTGAAATTACTTTGAGTTTAACATGATCATTTATACAGTACAGACAGGCTTTTATTTTTTTTAAGAAAATTAGATTTTTTTATTGCGTTAAACCAAAACAAATAACACTTTCAAGATATTTTAATGCGATATTTCTTGTTAATTTTTCCTTTAATTGTTTGCATGATAACTGCCCGTCTTACAATGCAATTAGACAACTTTCGAATATTTTAAATGAGATTAAGGAGGGGGGGATAAGTAAGTATTATAAAAAAAAAGTTGTATTTATAACTGTTTACAGCTTTTTTTTCTCTCTATTTTTTTTCAAGATGAAAAATATATCTTATAAAGATTTTAAACATTATATTTGGAATCGCAAATTGTTACAAATGTCATGCACGCATATTTTTAATCAAACAGCAAGTATTTGAATTTGGTAGCCATTTAATACACGAATGAGTCTCAACATTGTGATTGAAGTTTCGGTAAATATGGGCAAAAAAGCAAACAAACTCTATATCCAGAGTATAATATTCTCTTACACAATTTACTGATTTTAATTGAGCCAATGCCTCATTTTGGATAAGCCCAAAATAGCGCTACATATCACAATTTCAGAAAAAAAGGTCACTCAAGCGATTTACGGCGTAGACGATAAACAATATGTAAGAACATTTCTTGAGTATAGCATTCAATTCGTCTAACGAAGCTTGTTTGATTCTTGCTGCATATTCTTTACATATATATTTTAGCCATTCAAATAACTCTTTCTCAATGCGTCATTTATTTGTTTTAGATTACATATAAAAGTACGAATATGTATACATTATACACACATGCACGTTTCCAGGTAATATGGATTTTGACTGACAGTGGAGCCTCGATTCAGCATCTCGCTAATTGGAGTGACATTGGTGATCAGACTAGCCTGGACATACTGAGTCTTCTTCATGATCTTTCTTCCGGACATAGTACACATTTTCAGTGGATCCCTTCGCATGTTGGCATAGAGGGTAACGAAAGAGCTTACTTTTTGGCTAGGACTGCTGCTGTGGAGTGTGTGAGTCCAAGAGGGAATCTCACATTTTCTGAGATTTCCACAATTTCTAAATTGAAGCTCAAGCGACAAATTAAAACTCCACCCAGTCATGCATGAAACTTTGCTAAATGTCCGGGCGAGTCCTTTCGACCCAGTAGTAGACCTCTCCAATCTACTTATTCTAGATTTTTGAGTGGACACACAAGAGCTCTCAGGTTCTCTAATGGACACAAGACTTTTCCGGAATGCCACTGGTGTTCTTCCGGAGAGGCCTCACCTAATCATGTTTTACTTTGTTTGGGTTTTAAAAAGGACGAGGTCCTTTGCAACCCACTGCTGTATTTAGATTTTTTACAGATTTTCGGATTCATGGGGATTGTCTAGCCCTGCTAGGCAGTACCGAGATTTGTAAAAAAAAAACACACATATGCGTAATCTGTTTATATATATATATATATGTATATATATATATATATATATATATATATATATATATATATATATATATATATATATATATATATATATATTTACTTTACTGGTCAGTTTGTAATTTGGAAATGGAACTGCCCCGGTAAAGTTGAGCTGATGTACATCAAACTTATAATTCTGAATTACGTTTGCAATACAAAGCAAATCATTCAATTTCATTAAAAATTAAATAAAGTCATTATTTAATGCGATAGTATTCATTAATTAGAGTCATTACATTATTCCGAAACCTAGAGCCGCTTCTGAATGCTTAGAGGTATGACAATGTTCAGTTGAAAGAAGATAATTATTTGAAAACTTACAGCTGTTCAAGTTCTAGAAGGATAACATAATAGAAAGGATAAAATATTATAAAACACAAAAATATAGGATTACGTAAGTTAAAGAAAATTCTTAAAGGCATTATTTTTTGTTTATACAGAACAATTATTTGTAGAGAAGAAAATCCCCACCGAAGCTCACTTCAATTTTCAAATAATAAATAAAAATGAAAAAATAAAGGAAACTACTAAATTTGTAAAAAAAATAAGAATCATAGACTATTTCTTTCAGAAAAATTTCAGTTCTGACTACAAAACAGATATATTTCAGATATCATTCGTAAACATTTAGGTTATCTTCGATACAATACATTTAAGTATTACGCATTACTTAAATTTATATATTCCGGATTTACCCAATCTTTTCAAACTCATTCTAACTAAAATACATTTCTAATGAAAACAGTGCAACATTGAACTAACGAAAAATCCTTTTCAAAGCATCTATGGAAATACAACTGCCAACAATACGGTGAATAATAAGATCAAAATGCGTATCAGCAAAACCCTTCCATTGTTGTCAACACAGATGCCATAAATAATATGCATCTTCCACTGCCTGGAGCATCAAGTCTTTTCTGAAAACAGAAAGCGAAACTGCTCTTAATTCTTTCATCGATTGCTGTTATTTGCATAGCTCGGCGTTAGTCATCCCATTTATTAAGTATTTAATGCGTAGCATTCGCCATCGGCTATAAAAAGGAACACAAACATCAGCGCGTTATACCCTGGGGTGTTCTGCAAGAAAAATAAACATAATAAACAATCTCCTCGTCATTCGAGCCAAAGTGACGTAGAGGCATTGAAAAATAAAAGCCAGAATTATACTTTCAAATTTTCGAATATGCATTAAAAATACTAGAAATGGAATAGAACCTTGTGTGTCACGTACGTTCGCCATTTGGGAAATTTGCGGTTCGTTCTGTAAATCATCGGTGGATGGTTTTTTATAGTACCGCATACTGACAACTTGTTCAACGATGGAGGATTCTTCCTGCAAGCTTTTTAGATATGGAGATGCAGCTCTAATGGGTCTCTTAGTGAAACATCTCAAAACTTCGTTGCATTTAAGTGAGTTTGTGGTTGCGAGGATTTAAAAAGCATTTAGTATCAATACACGGATGCGTGCCTTTTACTATGTATCTCTTAGGATACATATTTCACAGTCCTTTTTAAAATTCTTCGTAAATACCATATTGAAGAGTTTTATTTTTGTAATGTTACATTGCTGGCGGATGCACTCATGGTATTTGGACATTAAAATTGAATCCATCCATGAAGAAAAATTATATTAGGTATAGGAAAAAAGATACATTTCTGATTCGTCTTTTAGTCATTCATTCCTGAAAAATATTTTGAGGTAAGTCATGTTTTTTTTTACTTCAGGTTCATTTTATGTACGTATTATATATGAAACTTTTATTTAAAGTGGTCGACGTATTGTCGTTAGATCAGTTATTTTGTGCAAAAACATTTAATGATTTTCTTATAGACATAAATTTCTGATTAATATCGCCCATAAAGAAAAACCATCTAAAAATGTAAAGTTTGTTTATGAATTTTTTCCATCTTCTTCACTATATTGAATTAAATATTTTTTAAAGTATGAAGCATCTTATTGGTTTTAATGAAATATAATATGTATTACAAACAATGATACATAAGTATTATCTGATATTATAATATTTTTAAAGTAATTCAACACATTCGAAAAGGCACACACATCACACTCGAAAAATTACAAATAACCAAAAAACAGTTTATTTGGGAAACCAATTAATTAGTATGCATATACAAATGCGATAAAATATGATACATTGTTTTCTTAGATTTCTCTGCATAATTAAAGTTTTTATTCAAATTTTTAATGAAAGCTAAATCAATAAATAAATTTTCTTTTTCTCAGATAATGTTCATTATATAATTATTATTTCATATTTTTTTTTAAATCAACGTTAAAATTACTGTAAAAGTATTACGGAAACTTGAATGTTTCATAATCTTGAATAATAACTCTATTATAATAAGATATAAATGAGAAAAAAGTATTTATAATGAACAATATGATGCATACTCTATTTTCTTTTTAACAAAAGAGCTATTACTTCTGTTGCATATGATATGTTGTAGTGATTAGTATTTTTTCCCATATGTAATACTTGCAGCACAATCAGATGCAAATTTTAAAACTTGCATCAGAAAAAATTGTATAAAAGAATTTCAAAATTTAGTTTCCAATTATTTGAAATGAGCTCATGCTAATATTTCTTTGAACAAAAGGGGCATTAAAAATGTTTAAAGGAGTTCATTGAAAAGTCCGAAAGTGTGAAAATATTTCTTTACAGCAATTCATTATAGAGTATTAAAATTAGCATACTGAATTCGAAAACATCTTATAATTAAATAAATTCAATCAATGGTGTTTACTTACTATCCATATTTATGTGGAAATGCTTTATTCTGTAGGAAGCAAAATAAAAACTTAATGAGTTATGTTTTAATAACCATAATTGGGATATATTGAGTACTTTCTCGAAAATTCGTCAAAATATTTACATTAAGTTTAAAACGTGAAGAAAATTACTAATTTTCCATCAAACAATTAAATTTTAATAAAACTTTATAAAAAGAGATATGTTAGAAATAATAATGTATTCGCCCTCTAATTATTAGTTAATTCTTAACTACCATAATTACATGAAAAATGCAATTAAAATATTTATCATTAAAATACCTGGTAGTATGTATTTAAATTTCGTACACAATATATAAGCTCTGATTATTTTTATTAGGGGACACAGTACGATTTAATTAACAAAAATCAGTCAAAAACTCTTTTTTCCCTTTTTTACCCTAAATTTATTTTTTACATATTTTTCTATAATCTAAAAAAATTTGAAAGCACCAAAGAGCTATGATAACTTCAATTATCGTATTTATACAAATCTCAATGGTAAATAAAATTTTTAAACTTATTTTTTTCAGTTAGAATATATATGTGTGTGTGACTAGTTTATATTTAAAATTATAATGTGTTTTTCCCTATGGTCCTAAATGCTTTGATATTTTTTCTAACTATTGTTATAAAATACTGTAATAAAAGTTGGTCTTCATTTTATAATCAAAGCAATTCCTATTTTTTAAAATAATTGAACTTAGAATATATATTTTTTTAAAGAATTTTCAGTAATCATTCATAAAAAAATGTATTTTACGCGTTTTACATAATATATATACATAGAAGGTAAACAAAAAAAACAAATAATTAAATTAAATATCTTCTGATAAAACCTACCCTGTCCCCTTAAAATAAATTAAAATATAATAAATTCATTAGACTCCTTTCAACGCCATGCAACTTCGCAATACACATAAATCGTATGAAATGAATAATAAATTCAAAATCGAAAAATTTGAATTTTTCTTCAAGAATACAAGAAAATTACTTCATTTGACTGCAACACTCTTTATCTAAACACATATAAATAAATTTCCCCAATTTGAAAGCAGCAACAACTTTCATTCTTCGAAAGTTTTATGCGATAAATGTAAAGACTCTTCTACTTCTAAAACCTATTTTCTTGCGTTGAATCTTAAAAATGCTGGGCAAAAAATAAAGAAAATGAACAACTTCTTTATAGGGGTGATGCAAGCATTGGTCCATAAAACACCTGAAAAATGACTCAAAAGTTTCAAGGGTCTTTGAGCAAAACAGTGAGTTTATTTCTCGTGAAACAATTTGTGTAGACAGCCTCCTTAAGCATTTGTGCGTGTTTGTAAACTTCAATGCTTCTTCCCATTTCGGCAGCAGTTCGTAAATGTTATATTTTATGGAAGTTTTACTTTTCAGGGGTTTTTTCCTACTTCCCAGCACAAACTTTATTTTTCTCTAGGGATTTATAAATTAAGAATGACATTGAAAGCGTATGGCTCAGTAGTAGTTTTAAACAAAGAAAAAAAACGCAAGATTTTGCATTTATAAATTACCTAAGACTTTTACATGTCTGTAGATGGTTAATGTTGCGATTTCTTTTCCCTAACTAGAACAAATCGTCTTTTTCTTTTTTTTAAAAAGGGTGAAACATTTATTTAACTTTTTAACCATATTTAAGAACGAAATAATCAACAAGTTTTTATTCAAAAATGAAGAAAACGCTAGTTCTAAACACATGTATTCTTATTCTAAACTCTCTTCAAAAAAATTAAAAATTAAAGAATTTATATCAATGAAAAAAAATTATCAACATAAAATGAAATTAAGTCAATATATTTTGCTTAGAAATTCTGTGATCTCAGTACAGTGTAAATAAATTTATATTACCTCACTGAATTTTACTATATTATATACCCGTACATTTTATCTCACGTCTTTTTTTAATATATAAACACACATGTAACCTATGAAATAAGACTATTTCAAAAGAATCTTTTAGCAATAAATCTATAACACTCATGTTTCTAATTAATATTATTCATTTTGAATCTTTGATTATAAAAATAATATCTAAATAATTAAAAAGAAATTTATTTGTAAGAATTTTTTTTTACCTGAAACTATATTTTATAATTAAATAATTTACAAAATGTCCATTTGTTAGAAAATTACTTAAATGAGCACGTTTTCATTATATTTAAAATTAATTTCTTTTAATAAAAATGGATTAAAATTGCTGCATTTTCCTTGATAATAATATGTATTGCAAATTAAAAGCAAGAACAAATTGTAATATGCAAAGAAACAATACGCTTAACTTGAATTTCTCATTGATGGATTAAATTATTTCCGAGATAAAAATGGTTTGACGACAGAATCGTCGAAAGTCTAGTATTTAAAGCAATTTCATGAGTGTCAGAAAGATGTTAACAATAGCAAATCATGAACGAAATGTATTTGATGAGCACGCAGGACGTTTGAACAAAGATATTTGCTTACATTAAGACGAGACAGCCATTGCACTTTTGCAATATAATTCTTTTTAAAAAATTGGACTTTTCTGTAGGCAATGAGTAAAAGTTTTGCATTCCAACTAGTCTAGCAGAAACAACAAATGCATTAGTGTCAAATTATGAACGCAAATGCGGAACTAAAAGTTCTAAGATTTAATTCGTGACTTTACGGAACATGCGATTCAATGATAATTTTAGCATATTATTGTTGCTGCTCACGTAGTTCAAACCATTTGTGTTTTTCAAAATTGTCAAATGTATTTCGTTTAATAACATGACATTTTGTCTGCTTCGGAAATTTATCAGTTTTATGTTTTGAAATCCTTGCAGATTAAATCTTAGCGAATAAGATTGTAAATCACAGAATATTTCATGTTATAAACAGAAAAAGATGGCTGTACCAGATAACAAATTTGATATCAAAGACTTTTCTCTGAAAAATGTTGTATTTCTTATTTTAATTCATTTTTTGCAATGAGGCTGTGATTTGGTATTTTACCTTTACAGACAGAATACATTCCCCGGGACATAGCATTACTCATCACCATAGAGGTTGGTGCTTATTTCCGAAATGTAGTTTTGGAAACCAGTTTCCTTTCCCGACGGAGGCATCTGAGCTCTTACAATGCGAAATTGAACTAGGAGTTTAATTTTTTCGAAAGTATACAAACCAAACAGGCACTATAAGCCTGTTTAATATGCCGTAAAATCATACGACATGGACGCTGTCAATTATCTGCATCAAGAAAATATGTCGAACCCGAAAATTTGAGCGAACAAGGGTACTAGCTCCAAGGGAATGTCCTAGGTCTGCAACGGTAAAAAAAAACAATCTGAAGCCCCATTATATATATATTCTTTAACTTTTTAAATTGAACATAAGTTCACGTTTATGTATATAATTTTTTTCATTTAATTTCTTTCATTATAAATTTCTAAATAAGTTTTCGATCTCTTGCAGCTTATTAAATCAATTTTCAGAAATTTTGAATACTTCGTTAGGCAGTAAAAATGCACTTTAAACTAAAAATTGCGATATAAAATCAAAGAGAGATTATTTAAAATATATCTGTAATTTAAAAGACAGAAGTTAAGGTATATGAATCTATACCAGAAGGATATAGTGTGCATGTGAAAAAATATAATTCCATTAATAAATTTTAAAACTACCTTCGCATCTTTGCAAAATATGTAGCTGTGTTGGTGATTTAATTTAAAATATTACGATGTCAAAAAAGAGAAACAATTTAGCAATAAATCGAGTAAATTTATTTGAAAATTTAAAATGCAACTTTTTTAATCTTCTATCAAGTTTTCTAGAGTATTCCTTTTACAATTCGTTATTTCTCTTAAAATTGTTTTAAAAACAGATAAAATAAAAAATAATGCTTTTCAAGAAAGTAGATAAAAATTCTAAGTACTTTCAGACAGCAATTATTGAATCTGCATTATAAATATATATATGTTATAAATGCAAAATTGAAAAAAAATATTTACTACCAGGGAGATCAAATTAAGGTATCCGACTACGTTCGGAACCGTGTATTTCAAAGCGCATAAATGGATAATTTCCATGGTATTTAGTGTCACTTAGATTAGACTATACGCATAAAATTGTTTTAAGGACATTTTGACAAAAAAATTTATTTAAATACAATATTTTGGCAAAAAATATATTAGAATAATCTTTATTCCAAATGTGTTATCCTTTTGTTAAAAATGCTACCATTAGAATAATAATTTGCCTGTGTATATAGCTCTGACCTCTGTTCAGAGGCTCAACTAGAATTTTTGAAATATATAACTTGGAAATGGGTTTATTCATATTTTACGAAAACAGAGGGGAGCAATTTTAAGAAAAAAACGCCAATAATTATTTCAATTGGTGGTAACTGTGAAAGCAAATGGGAATTTTTCAAAAAATCTAGTTGAGCCTCTATAGAGAGGTCTGATCTATATACAGGCAAACTATTATTATAATAGAAGCATTTTTCACAAAAAGGAGAACATTTTGAAAAAAAGATTATTCTAAGTTAGTTTTGTTGCCAAAATATTATATTTAAATAAATTGTTTTTTGTCAAAATGTCCTTAAAATAATTTTATGCATGTACTGTAATCTGAGTGACACTAAATATCATGAAAATGTCCATTTATACGCTTTTTTAAAATCTCAGTTCCGCACGTAGTCGGATGTCTTAAAATGTAAAAAAAAATATTTGTTGAAATATGGAAATATTTGTAGAAATATGAAAATATTTGTAAAAACATGTATGCACTTACGTGTTTTTTTATACCGCCTTATTTAAAAAAAAATATGCTAAAAATCGGCTTATTATTGTACACGTGTAACAGACATTTATTAAAAAATTGATCTCTCATACCGGGTAAGAATTTTAACTATTCATTACTTGGTTTGGGAGATAGTTGGAAAAATATCTCAAAATTATTTCAACAATGAGTTTATAAAAATTCTAACTAGGGGAAGGCGTGACTAAAGAAATTCATTTGGGGTCGAGACTTGGCGTAATAGTAATACTTCTTCAAGGTTTTCACCTCTCCATGTAACTCAACCAAATGACCAGTCAATGCGGAGAAAATAGCCATAGAAACTCGTACTTAGCTTTTATACTATTAAATTTTAATTCCTTAACGAGTCCGTAGCCTGGTTGGCAAATCGTCTGCTTACTATGCGTGAGGTTAGGGTAGGATCCCACATGATCAGATTTTTTTTTCTTCACTCCATTTAATTATTTTTTTTAATTCAATAAATTTATTTATGAATGGTTTATCAAATATTAAAAAAATAATTTATGGAATTATTTTGTATTTTATAAAGTAAAAAAAAATACTGTAATTATATAAATATTTATATTATATTTTATATATATATATACTATATTGATAAATAATATTTATAATAAAATATATAATAAATATTACATAATATTTTTCATAAAAAATAGTTGCGAACCGTTTTATAATGTGAAATACATTATATTATATATTACATTATATTATTAATGTATATATTGATACACATTATATTATTATATATGTTCTATATAATATAAATATTTCATAAAATATATTATTATTAAATTAATTATTTTATAATTAATGTAATAAGAAATATGTCTTTTTATGCATTATTAATTTAATCATTTTATAATTATATAAAATATTTAATTAGTCATTTAAAAAAATATTTGATGTAATAAACTTATTTAAATAATTTCGATAATACATTAATAATACTTATTATAATAATAAATAATAATTTTAATAAAAGAATAATGATTTAATAATAAATTAATAATATTTTATTAATAATAATTCTAAATAATAATTAATTCGTTACTTATAATGAATAGCGATTAATTGATTAATTTCAATAATTAATTAATAATAATTTTTAATAATTTTAATGAAAAATTTATTTAAATAAATTAATTTATAATGATTAATTAATTAATTTTAATTATTAATGATTGAATGAGTAATTTATTTAAATATTTTAATTAATAATAATTTTAAATATTTTTATTTAAAAATAATTTTAAATGTTTTAATACATAATAATTTTTAAAAAAAATTACTAATAAATAATTCAAATAATAAATTTATTTAATTTTTAACATTATAAAATACAAAATAATAACATAAAATATTTAATATTTAATAAATCTTTCATATATAAATTTATTTAATTTAAAAAAAATAATTAAATGAATTGAAAAAAAGAGTTGATTGCGTGGAATTGAACTCTAATCTTGCGCATAGTAAGCAGACGATTTGTCAACCAGGCTACGGTCTCGATGGAGAAAATTAAAACTTAACTGTATAATGTATACCAATATATATATATATATATATATATATATATATATATATATATATATATATATATATATAATGTGATGAATAATATAATGTATTTCACATTATAAAACTGTTTGTAACTATTTTTTATGAAAAATATCATTTAATATTTATTATATATTTTATTATAAATATTATGTATTAATAAAAATATGTTTATAAAATTTAATATAAATATTTATACAATTACAGTATTTTTTTTACTTTATGAAATACAAAATAATTGCGTAAAATATCATTTAATATTTAATTAACCTTTCATATATAAATTTATTTAATTTTAAAAAAATAATAAAATGAGTTGAAGAAAAAAATGTTGATTACGTGGAATCGAATCCTGACATCGCTCATAGTAAGCAGACGACTTGCCAAAAAAGCTACAGAAACATTGGTTGAAATTAAAATTTAATTGTATAAAAGCTAAACACGAATTTCGAAGCCTATTTTCTCAGAATTGACTAGCCATTCGGTGGAATTACATTGAGGGGTGAACACCCTAAAGAAGTACTACTATTACACCAATTCTCGAACCCAAATGAATTTCCTTAGTCGTGACCTCTCATTGTAAAACACATCTAGGAAAATTCACTATGATTTGCAGATTATCTTTATTTCTAGCTTCAGCATATCAAATTTTGTCCATCTAGGTCTATCTGTCTTTGTGTCAAAGTGCTCTCGCAATCTCTTCATTTTACTAATATAGATAAAATTAGTAAATATTGAAACATGTAGCCAACATGCACTACGGCAGACGATATGTAAATTTGAAGTTAATAAAATAACTTCCATTAATTAATAAGTATGAAACAACCTTCGATTGTAATCTTCCAAGTTGGTGGCTATTTGAGAATTTGACTAAAATTGGATACAGAAACGTACAAAATAATGCATACCTAAAATAACTTCTATACAAACGTAAGTTAAAAGTTATCCAAAACTTATAAAAAAAAGTTTAGATTTAATAGCAACTCTATCGTAAAGGGTCCAAGTAAAATCTTCATTTAATTCACACATTTAGCAAAGAAAAAAATAGCACCCTGTGGAACCCATATTTCGTTTTTCTCGGAAAAAAAAAATCTCCATTCAATACGGATGACTTTAATTCTCCCAAATTGGTAGCAAATAAATAATTAGACAAATGGTCGAAAGCAAAAACACAAAATAATGTATACCAGAAAGTCAGAAATTAAGTCACAAAAGTAATATTAACTAAACAACTATCTAAAGGAAATAAACTGAACCATTTCAGTTTTAAAATACAACAGAAAAGAAATTGCAATATTAAGATTTAAAGAAATCAAAAATACGGTTTAAAGCAGAGAAAAAAGGCTTAGTTTTAGACGAATTAATATCAACAGCGTGAAGGAACAAACGGAAACAAAATTAATATTAACCTTTAAAAATAGCCACAACAGACGGAATACAAGCAGAATTTAGCGTAGAATCACTGAAACGTTGAATCAAGCTTAGCTCTCATTGAACTATACTCAAAAAGCAAAAATTAAAAATGTAAACACAAAAGGTGTTGACAAAATTAAAATGAAGCTGTACAAAGAATGTTTTTTTTACAATGACATATTCGAAAAACAATTTAATTCTGTTACAAAAAAATCAGCAAATTAATAAATATAGAGATGAAGAAATACAAAAATAATGAAATATATGCAAATATTGTCAAAACACTGCATAAAAAGGATACATATTGTCATAGCTATGAAAAATTCATTCAAAAAACAATTTTCCAAAATTTAAAGTGAAATGAAAAACTTTTTGAGGTGCAAGCCATAATTTTCGCTGGCGGCTAGCTGTTTCTAAGCTTGACCACACTTGAATACACATATGCACTTTTATGAAAGAAAATAGAAGATAAAATGCTTTTTCTGGATATTTTCCTGAAATACTAACACATTAAAAAGCACTTGATTTTAAGGAAATGCTAATTTTCGATAACTGTAACTATTATATTTAACAATGCGTGTGTGTTTTTTTGCATTTAACTATTTTATAGCATCAGTGTATTATAAAGAACGAAATAATCATAATGAGTATCAAATTTAAAATTTTGAGATATTTTTTTTCAATACTTTCCTCATCAACATTTTTTTTTTAAATTTTCAGCCATTTATCAAAGAAAATCCATTCATTATGAGCTAAATAAATGTAGATATATATATAAATTGCGGAAACTGTCTAATATATATACTACAAAGTTATGAAAAAGTAAATTATGTGAATAATTTTTACATTTTTTCACTATTTATTTTTCTTTTAGACTAGGGATAGAGGCATATTAATTATTAAGTAAAATCTTTGAAAAATTCAGTAGTTTCATTAATATGAATTGCACTACTTAAAGATGCATAATTTTTTAGAATGGAAAATGTCACAAGTGTTATTATTTTATAACTAACATTTCTAAAGGGAAAAAAATGAATGTATAATTTTGAATAGGGTAAACTTAAATTGTAATAATTAATTACTCATTTTAATCTAAACAGTTTGGTTAAATTTCTGTTTTAATGCATTAATTTTTATCACATTCTCAGTTAATAAGTGTTTTTTGTACAAATAAAATACGTATTCAGAAATTTTCTTTCCCGAAATTACTCTCATTTTGAAAGATGACGAACGATAATAAGCTGGTACTCCCATTAAAGCACTTGAAGAGCTGTTAACAATCAGGAAAATAGCAACATTAGCACTTGCCCATGAAGGTCAACGCGACGCAAAAGAAAAATTAACGTTATTAAAAATAATGTCCCTTGGAACGGACATTATTCGGGAATTTGACTTCTACAGTCATTCTAGTGAAAAAGAATTATATAATAACGAAACACCAAGTGAAGGACATTTTGAATCGAAACTACTATTGTTTTCAATGTCATGAATGAATCATAAATTCACTTCTCACAAAAGATTTCTTTTGGATATAATAAGAATTTGGAATTTTTTTTTGTAATCGCTTCGGAATTTATCCCTTTTGTTTGAGAATAATATCAAGTTAATAAGGAAAATACAAATTATTCTTAACAGAATATTGCATAAACTACTGTTCAAAAATTGATTAAATAAACAGTTAACTGTTTGTGCCAAATTATATACAATTTGATGTATTCGTAGACATTTTAAAAGAAATATATAAAAAAGGTAATTTTGTCTCTGTTGAGACAAAACAAAAAAAGTATGTTCTAAATTGACAATGGACATTTGACTTTTAAGAAACATTTGCTAACTTTAATTGCGACTGATATTTTCAAGAAAATAATTTTAAAAAATTCATGAATGCACTCAATATTATCCAGTAAAAATATGCTTCAATCATTTGTTGAAACATATATATATTTCCTCAAAATTTATAGGTTATTCAAATATCAATAAATTTAAAAGATTATTTGAAACGAGAAACACCCATTGCTTTTTGGAAAACTCAGTATGGGAAATAAAATATTTATCAAATTTTACACGCATTAAAATTTGTGTGAGTATTTTACAGCACTAGTTGAAGTCAAAGTGTAACAGTAATACATTTTATCAATAAAAAGATTTAATTGGCTATAAAAATAACTCATAAACATTGCTTTTGATAAAGGTTTCCCTCTATCTTAGCTGGGTATTATTTCTGTAAGCTGAATAGTAATTTTGGTTTTTGAAGATCAGTGGCATTTATTGACTTCGTTAGCTGAATGAAAAGAGCTCTTCATTAAAAATGCTATACTTAAAATAGAGTAATAACACAATAATTTTCTTTTCCTTGTTCGACTATAATGCTCCATTTTTATTATCTGAATATTCCAAACTTGAGTATTACGCAATTAAATCATTGATTTCTTTTCTCTTGACGTACGCAAGATGTACTTAAAAATCACCTGATGTCCTTCACAATTATTTCAGAAATAATGGATAATAAGTGTGAGTTATTTCAGCCCAGTAATTTTTCAATTAATAATTTGTAGCATTAGGCATTGAATAACTACGTTGTAAGTTTTTAAAAATGACAACTGATAATGCACAAGCAATTTCAGCTGTAAATCGATTTCGGGTCTGCTGTGAATATAAATATTTCTAGACTCATAAAACGAAAAACAAATTACCGTAAAATCAGGCGTATATATAACGTGCACCAATACTTCCCAGCAGCCTTTTTTTAGATTTTAGGTACATTCACCGTATAACGCACATTCCTTAATGAGCATTAAATGCATTATGTATTCCAGTGCTATTATGTTTGTTATTTAGTCGAGATATTTCCCAGGATTTTGAAAAATAGTATACTTCTAGAACTGTGGCCCTTTAAGTTCATTATGTATGTCATTTCCTTTAAGTAAGTCCCCTCTACGTAGAAGTCTTATTTTTTACTTCTAATTTTTTTTTTAAATTTCTGAAGTTATCTGTATATAACCAGTGTATTAGCAGAAAATTCCGCAGTAAAACCAGCAGTTAATTTCGATCTTATTTTTTTGTATTAAAAATGTGCATTATATGTCGTATTTACAGTGATATAAAACCCAAAGATAATAAAATACGCTAAGATAACAATACACTGTGCATTTGGCGTTGAGTGACATAGGAATAATAATGCTGCCAAATTTAAGATCAACAAACATTAATCCGAAAAAAGTATTGAGCTATTAAAGACACCTTTATCAACTGTTGAATAGTATAATGATTTGTGATATATTTTTAGACAGTGTTGATTAAATTTTACCTGGGATAAAATGACATCGCTTTTTTATTTAAGTTTCAATTCAAACGGCGTCTTCAAATAAAATTACATAAAAACTAATTATTAATTCATAAAAAATAGTCTTTTCATTTCTTACAAAATGATTAAATCAATGTTATCTTAAAATGAAATATGGAATGGAAATATACACCGGATCCAACATACAATAAATTCTACTTTCAGAAGCACTTGAAAATATCCTTACTACTTCCATATTTTAAATAACTAATTCTTAACTCTACTATCTTTGCTATCTATCGAGCGCTGAAGTAATTTTCAATGCACATAAATTTTACTAACTCTGCATTATTTGACTTATTTGCATTTGTTGCATTAAGATACAGCCAATAAGATGCTATAAATAATTGTTATACATTTAAAAGTTTTGAAGTTTCATGCTTCCACATTGCAATAGTGGCTACGCCCGAATTCAGTTTTAAGTGAAATATATGTGAGGTAATGAGAATTAGCAAAGACTTCATTATCTTAAAATAATAACTCTAATATACAGACTTCCAAAAGCTCATTAGAATGATTAATTGGAGATTTAAATCATAAGCTAGATGCGTACAGCCGTTAAGCTATAATTGTTATTATCTGGAACAGTCTGTGTACGGATGGAAACCAAGTTGAAACTAGATTATCCGTTAGTGGACAATGCTAATGTCATGGTATACGAACATTTGTTCTAAGGTTATGAAGGAAATATTTTAGAAATATCACTATAGCTAGTTGCATTTTAAAATTCTTTGAAGTAAGTTTTACAAAGTAAGGCAATTAAAACTGCTTCAGTATGTGGAGAAACAGTTTAAATCAAAATAAATCAAGTAACGTATGTTATAATACATAGTTGCATTCAACATTATTAATGTAATATGCAAAATAGATTTTCCCTGCATCTTTTAATATTTTTTACAAAATTTATTTAAATAAGAATAAAATTTTTGTATCACTATTTAGTAATTCTTTATCCTAGATGTTAAAGTAATTATTATATTGATAGATTTATAAACGTAGTATCAATACACATATGTTGTTTAATCAATGTACTTATATATTTAAGATTCTATGTAGAATTTTAAAAAGATAAAAAAAAATTAAAAAATTCCTTAATATACTTTAAAATATAAAAATACAGCAGATCTAACTCCCCAACCCCTATATAGACCTAGACCAGTTAACATTTGATAATTATGCGATGGTCCCGCAGAAGGTGGGGGAGACGTTGCTTGTTTGTATTTTGTATATATATATATATATTACTAATTTTTATTTAATTGCTTTTAAACAGGCATTTAGAATGAAATAGAGCTACACCAAACAATCAATATAAATCGAGAGAAATACACTATAATAAATAAAATAGAAATTATTCAATGTTCCTTGTTACTTGATCCACGGACTGGAGATTGGGGATCACTGGACTAAAGTATTTTTTTAATTAAAAAAGTAGAAAACTAAGCAAAATTAAAACGAAATCAAATGTTTAAAGAAATTTAAATCTGGCTCTTAAGGAAAATTGTCTCAAAAGGAAGAGACAGCTAAAGGATGTATATATATAACATCAATTTCATTTCCCAATTTAGTAAATTACAAATATAATATTTATATTAAATATATTTAAAATGAATTTATTTCTTTGAAACTTCACAGGAAAAATGAAAACAATTAATTGATTGCTGCGCTCTTATAAGAAAATCCAGGTATGTTTTCCATTCCCCCACACATATTCACTCCCACACACACACATATATATACACACATATATATACATATATATATAATATGTGTGTGTGTGAATATATATGTATATTCATATATATATATATATATATGAATATAAAAGAATTTTTTTCAATATATAATCATATACATATACATACACATATATATAAATTTATACACACATATACATATACATAAACAAAAATATAAAAATAATCATATAGTTATATACCTAAAAGTAGGAAGGAGGCACATAGTATACAAATTCCTGGCCTTAGGAACCAGCCTGGCCTTAAACTATATATATATATATTCATATATATATATATATGTATATATATATATATATATATAGCATATAGCTCATATTTTCTTCATAATTTGTAATACCCCACACATCATACATGCACACATATATAACGCTGAACTTTTCTTCGTAATAATGAATTATTGACGTTTTTTATGTGCAATGTTTTATATTTTTCAATTATAATTTGAAAATTTGCGTCAGTGGATATTAAATGCCAAATATATGCACATAGTTTTAACTTTAAAGAAATACATGTTGAAATAATTTTTTTTAAGTTGACATTAAGAGTATTATTAACCTCTTATATTGACATATATCTGACAGAACTAAAAAATGTATAATACATTATTATTTACATTAATTAAATTTTTAAAACTTAATTGTCTAGTTTCTAGGTGAGATTTTTACCATAACTTGTACGATTATTTTATTAAAGAAAATACCGATAAGAAAACCCCTTTTTCAATGGCCTACTAGAATAGAAATTTATAATAATACAATAAACTTAATCCGCTGTAGTTACAAATATTTTTATATTTTTTTAGCTTTTGAAGATAAAACATAATTACTTGATTTAACCTTATTTAAAATTCTAAGAATAAAAAGGAAATTTTAAATATGACTGATTAACATGCTTTTTAAGGTATCCGACTACGTTCGGAACCGTGATTTTTCAAAAGTGGATAAATGGAAAATTTTCACGATATTTAGTGTCACTCAGATTAAAATACATGCATAAAACTGTTTAAAGGATATTTTGACAAAAAAATTATTTAAATATAATATTTTGCAAAAAATTAACTTAAAATAATATTTTTTCCAAATGTTCTCTTTTATTTTTTCCATATGTTCTCTTTTATTTTTTCCAAATGTTCTCTTTTTGTGAAAATGGTTCTATTACAATAATATTTTGCCTGTAAATAGCTCAGTTTTCTCTACAGAGTCTCAACTAGAAGTTTTGAAAAGTTCACATTATTTTCAGAGTTTCCATCAATTGAAATAATTATTCGCCTTTTTTTCCTTAAAATTGCTCTCCTCTGTTGTCGTAAAATAAAAATAAACCCACTTCTAAGTTATATATGTCAAAAATTCTATTTGAGCCTCTAAACAAAGGTCTGAGCTATATACTGGCAAAATATTATTCAAATAGCATCATTTTTCACAAAAGGAAAACATTTGGAAAAAAAATATTATTCTAAGTTAATTCTTCACCAAAATATTGTATTTAAATAATTTTTTGTCAAAATGTCCTTAAAACTATTTTATGCATATATTCTAATCTAAGTGACATTAAATATCATGAAAATTATCCATTTATACGCTTTTGAAAATCACAGTTCTGAACGTAGTCGGATACTTTAAGGAAACTCTCTGATAAATATTTTTGTGCTCATTTACTATGATTATTTTTGAACACATGAATATTGTGACAAAATGCTTTGCAGTACGCAAACGAGATGTATTATACACTTAGTATTTAAAAAGCTGTGTTATTCTCACAACCCCTTGAACTTCAATCATAACAATAAAAGCTGCATCTTTCATATCAAATAATTTTCCCGAGAAGTATTCTGTTTTTGTTGATAACGATATTTACGTGAGTAATACTACGAGGCTCGTTCAAGATCAAAGAAAAGGAGTAAACAAAAAATAAATAAACATAGATCCGACAATCGTCCACTTTAAGTCACTTAAGCAACCCATAATTTCGCGTTTCCCAGACCGCATCTAGGAGAAGCAACGCACTCTCTCGTTAGTGGATAATTTGAGATATTACGTCACATCCGGTAGGGTACCTCATTCGCTAACAACTGCCGTCTGCTGCTGCCTCTAATTTAATTTTGGCCTTTCCTGCTTAGTGCAATCAGCGCTGTATTATACAGATGGAGCGTGGAAAGAAAATGAGAGAAAAATCTTCCTTCCTTCAGAAGAATGGAAACGCCCATGATAGAAAAGAAGACGAGAGGGAGGGGGGCACAATAAAGGAAATACATGTGTCTAGTATATGATAGAAGTGAGATTGGTAGAGAGGGAATCTCTCAAGGAGTTTTCTACATCAAGGAGATAAAATGTTAGCAACAGAAAGTAGAATGATAAATTCTAACCTAGAAGTGCTACAATGGAATTTTTAATTGAAAACTTTATTTCGTGGAACTGATTTTTTTAAGACTTTTTTCAGAACTTTTAATTAAAATGCTAGATCAGGGTTTAGAAATTCTTTTGGCTCGAGGGCCACAATGTAGGAGCGGAAGATACCACTGAGCAGACCCTTTTCAAAGGTATTGCGTTCATTAGTTAACTTTACATCTCAGAAAAGGTATAAATTGTACCATAAAAATCAATAAATTCAAGTTTAATAAAATAGTGGCAGTTCCGCACCATTTACTTAACGTGCTGATTTCATATTATTTATCCCATTAAGCGCATTTAATTTTTGAATCAGTTTAATGACAAACGTACTCTGTGTCTAACTGTCTTGGCGAGATGCAAAAAGCCTCTTTGCGGGCCTCTATTTGCCCTCTTCTTTATTAGATCTAATTTCTTTTTTTCAAATGCATGAAGCTTTGTGGCTTTGAATTATTATTAATTTTATGATACACTATTATTCTTTATTATTGTAGGAAATCCAAAAAGTAAAGTGTTTGAAATGCATGTTAAAAAAAGAATATTCATTTAATTTTGTTTAAAAAAATGTTCATTTAAAGTTATTTAAAAAAATTATTCATTTGAAAAATATTTATTTAAAAAAATTTTTTTAAATATTCGTTTAAAAAATATTTATTTTTTAAAAAAAAATTAAAAAAATATTCATTTAAAAAATATTTATTTTTAAAAAAAATTAAAAATATTCATTTAAAAAGAGAAAAATCATTTAAACAAATTCAAATAAAGAATACTTATTTTAAAAAAAATTAAAGAAAAAGAATATTTACTATTATTTTTTTTTAAAAAAAAAAAATACCTTTACCGAAATAATTAACATGTACAATGAAAAAAGAAAATTGTAGGATTCTATTGACTATAATTGACTTAAATTTATTTCAAGTAAAATAAAAGACAAATATCGGTTGAAAGTTATGTAAAGAAAATAAAAGAAAATGAAGCTGTATAAAATAATCACTTGAAATATGTACAAAAATCATGTCTGATCCGAATTTAATTAAAACAGTAAATTGGTTAAATAGGTTTATAAGCAAAATATAAAAAGAAATAGGGCATTTCAAAATGCTATTTATGTATATACCAATAGAGAAACATCTGTTTCAAAAATGAGTTGAATTAACAGAAAAATTGTTGTCAAATACTGTTTTAGCATAAAAATTAAAACACACATAAAGAAAAATAGAAGTATGTTTTGAAAATAATTGGGAATCAAAAGATTTTTTCAATTTTAAAAAAAATGTTTTTTTAGCTTTCTTGGAAGTAATAAAAAATAAATGTTTCAAATTTTATAATTTGTTACGTTTTGAGTTTAAAAATGTTCCTCTCGTATATCTTTTTTATTTTTACGAAGTCTAGTAAACTTTTTGTTATGAAGTTAGTGGATTAAGTCCAAAAAAAGATAGTCAATGTCTAGATTTTTCAAAGAAATTTAAAAATTGAAAATTAAGAGATTGCAGTGAAATTAACTTTATATCTTTAGTTTTTAATTTCTAGTTTTAGTCAAAATTCAAAGAATTATCATTTTGTACTTGAAATAAAAAAAAAAAATTCTCATCTTCATATCTCAGTTTCTTTTATTCATATGTGGTTCCAAAATCAACAAATAACTTACATGTTTCAAAAATTCCTACGTTTCTTCCTTTAAGAAAGAAAGAGTGTTCTTAAAACTAAATGAACATAATTATGTAAAATTAAATAATCAAGCATTTGGTATAACCCCCCCCCCCCTGAAATTAAGTAACTTTGAATTTTTTGTAAATAGGGTAAATAGAAGAAGGAAATGCTTACAAGTTTTCATTGAAAAATTTTAATTTTTCCACACATTATTTTACTTCTTTTTTTAAGTAACACAACCTTATTTTTTTAAGTAAATATATTATATTTAATGGAATTGTTTACATAGAAATAAATTTATATCAAACAATTATTCGTGAAAAATGTAGTAAAAAAATCACCCATAATTATCGCACAGTTTTCCTACAAATTGATAGACAAGACTTACAAATTTTAACAAAATTTTGTTTGCACGCATATTTTTCTCGCTTTTGAGAAATTCTAAAATCTGAATAAAAAAAAATATTTGTTTATTTATTTTTGTTCAGAATAGATCTCTCTCTCTCTCTCTTTACAACAATATATTTTAATAAAATTCAATTAAAATACTCCACATGAGCAATCTCACAAAACTTTTGTATATTAAAGTATTAATTTACTTTATATCCTCTCTCCAAGAGTAAATTTGCCTCACCGAAACTATTTATCTTTAAAGAGAACTCATTCATTTGAACCACAGGGTTATAAATCCAAACCTCTTTCATTACGCATAATGATATCTTCGCAAGGGATAATACGTTATCATTACTTGTCTGGAGAATACCGTTTCAAATAATTGAGACATATAAGGAAATTGAGTACATAAAATATAGAACCCACATCGAAAACAGAGTATTATTCAATCATCGAATAGTCGACTTTCTATAAATTACATTAAACTACCAAAAAGCTTCGTAGAGTCAACTCTTACAAGTTCAAATTAAATAGTGGGGAAAGCATTGAACCTTAATTCCAGCGCTCCTTTGTTTAAGAAAGAGCTGATTAGAATCTTCTGTGTCGTACTCCTAATTATACCCATTAAATATAACTCTTCCAAAAATAATTTCAATCGAACTCGGACTGAATTTATGGTTCCGAACTGTTCTGTAATTATAGTGAGCTGCTCTTCATTTGCCAAGCGATTAAACAATGGAGTAGGGCACGGACGAATTGTCTAATCAATTTAGACTTACAATAGATTTCATCTTAAAAAGGAAAAGAAAAAAAAAACTTTTCCAGAAAGTTCAATAGGCTCACTCTTGCTACAGAACTTCCTTTCTTTAATGATTCGGTTCCATCGAAAACAACCACGGTGCATTGAAATCTATAAACGTCGAGACAGTTGAACGTTCCTTCCTCCCCCGCTTTTATACGAAAAAGCGATATCAGAGAAGATTAATTTCATATAAAACATTGCAAAAAGGTTCTTCGTAGTTTTTCAGTTAAAACTCGCTGATGTCTGCAGATCCTTTTAGGGACATATATTCTTTTCAGAAGCCATCAAGTGAATGATTTTTCCCTTTTATATGAAGATGTAATGCGATTGGAGAGGGAGTACTCAATTTATACGGTCTGCTAAGTATATTCATAACTTTTCATGCAATTGTGTAGAATATAGCAAAGTGAATACCAATATTTATTTGGAAAAAAAATTACTGTGAATACTTATACAAACACTATTTGTAATTTATAAAGGTGTTATAAAACAGTCCACAACTTTTAGCTCAATGAACGAATAGCCAATTTTGGATTTAAATTGAATTTAAGGCTTATCTTTTCAATCAAACTTCAGATAGCTTTTATATATGTTCTTTTTCAGCGTATAATTTAATTCTACGTTTAAAATTCCAATAAAATGCTATTGAAATTAACGTAAAGCTAGAATTAGGGATTTATTTGTATTAAAAAATATATGTCTGTGTGTTAATCAATTTTAAAAATAAAACTACTTCAAAAACAAGTAATATAAAAAAATATTTTTAAGTTAATTCCTACTTAGATCATCAAAGAAACATTTTATTTTAGCTACTTTTTATTAAATAGTTACAATTAATATAAATATGTGTATACATATGACAGAATCACAACATTAAGTGGTAATTAATTTTTATTAATTATCATTAAAGTATTGTAATCCAAAACAATCGTGTATATAAAATTTCAGTTCAACTGAATGCTTTAAAACGTGAGAAAATGTTTCAAGTTTTGATACAAGTTGCGAAAAATGATATCAACTGGCTGTATTTGTAATTCCTTAAATAATTAGTTTTAATCAAAATTAATTTTTATTTATTATAATTAAATTATTGTATTGTCATCCAAAATAAAATCCTGTATATTAAATTTCAGCTCAATTGAGCGCTTGAAAATGTATATTATTACTGATTGAAATTCTACCAAGATAAATAAATAAATAAACAAATAAATATATAGAAATCGTGATTTAATAGTAGGAATTGAACAAAACAAAATATTCACTAAACATTTACATCTGCAAATGTTTCCATGCACATTTATTGTTGTTGTTCACAGGCGTAACTAGTCCTAAGTGGGCCCTGTATAAAAATTTCTTGGAGGCCTTTCTTTTCGGATGATAATAAAAAAATGATCGCATTATAAAACATTTAAAAGTGTCCAAATATTAGATATTTTGGGGGCCTTTTGCGTGGCTGATACGATTGTAGCTACGCCCTTGTTGTTTTTTCTAATGCCACCTGATCAACGATGTCAGATCAAGACCTATGAAATCTATCGTGCAAAGGGCTAGATATATGCCTGTCGTTAGCTCAGGCTTTGAGAACCATACAGGTGATAGTACTATTTGGCTCGATTTCATCCTAATTTTAAGGCAGAATATTCTGAAGGTGTCCAGGGGCTTAGGTGAAGGTGGCACTATATTTTTACAAACATCCATGCTTCCTCCAGGATTTGAACCAAGGCACAATAGAAAAGCAGTCAGTGTCACTACCCACTATTCCGGATTGGTGATTCCTCCAGATTCTAAAGTCTATAGATGGCTGATTGATTGATTGTTTAATCATTGTCTCATTTCCAAGGAATACTTGGCCAGAGGGTGATGGTACTTCAATAATTCTGAACTGCGGTTCTAATGACAAACACGCAAGGTTAGCAACAGAAACAAACTCCCACGTCATACCAATGTTAAGTCATGACCCTCTGTAGATTTAACGTGTATCGGCTCCTCTACATAGCTAAATTTAGTACTCAGCAGGATTAAAATCTATGACTGAAATGAATCATTACCGGACGTGAGTTCGCAACCACGATCCCTCAGCTAACGCGGCCAAAGCAATCAAGTGACATTTCAGTCAAAACAACTTGTTAATCATAGGGGCTTTTTTATTTTAAAACCCGCTTCAAAGTACCTTAGGTTAAGTTGATAAGAAAATGCAAACGCGTGTATTAAAATCAAGTACGACAATAACTGAGTTCAATTTCTAACACAAGTTTTACAATAATTTAGAACTGGAGCAGCTTTGGTTTCTTATAGTTTAACCAGGGGTGTAGTTACCGCCATATCATCCGTATCAATGATACGGGGGCCCCAATATGTGAAACTACAATCCCACTAACAGGGTTTTCATATCTAAGAAAGGATTTCGAAGGAATTTTGATAAAGGATACACACAGAATACGCCAGTGGATTTAACCAACAAAATATTTTCCAAATGTATCATTAAATATATTTAAATAAAATTGTCAGCATTAGCTTTTCAGTATTCATTTTTAACTGCGTTTAAATAAAATATTTTTAAAATTTGATTTTCAATTTTAGTTCCTACGTTTATCTCAGTTTTAACATGCCACGTAGTCATAAAAAATGAATTAGTATTTCCAATTTCATATTAAATTTGTGCAGTTTATTTATATGTTACTGTTGTTTTAATTTGTTTATTTAAGTGTTTAATAACAAACCATGTATTATTTATTTTTCTAATATTTTTGTTATATGTATTCATTAAAATAAATAGCGCAGACTTAATGCTGTAATAAGATAATTTAAGAAACAACTTATTTATTGTTTGTTTACTCTCAAGTGTATCCATTAAGGTTGTATTTCCAAGTAAAATGTTTCTATTCATGATGAAAACTTCATTTCATTGTTTGCAATGTAATTTTTACTTTAAAAATATAATTAAAATAGTTTATTATTCAGTAATTCTATTATTTTGTAGGTAATATAAACGTAATTAATTCAAAAATATTTCGTTCCGCGTTTCAATACAATAAACGATAAAATGAAAAGAACAGAATATAAAATTTTGCTCCCCTAAAAGAACTACTATACTTCACAAATATTTACTATAAGGGTTGTTTGAAAATAATTTGCATTATAAATTGATGCATTGTAACATACTTTTGTATTTAGTGTCTTGAATTACGCTTTCAGAGTTCTAAGAATATTAATTTATGTAAAATAAGGATTAACACTTACACACACTTACACGACAATAAAGTTGCTAAGAATAAAGATTAGTTCACAACACTTCATTTTAGATTGTTAAGATTAAAGATAAAGGAAAATCATAAGAAAAATACATAGTAACGTATAGTTTCTTGATTAATCTGTAACTTTATCGGGAATTAGTTTTCATTACTTGAAATATATTTTAACATTGCACAAAATTATCGAATAACATAATGTTGGAAATAAACATCTAGCCTTCTTTTACCTCTATTTTATATCTCATCTGGAATTTTCAACAAATCAAGTACAAGCAGCCCGTGACGCTATTAAGTCATGCCGCTAACGAACGTGCCGTATCTAATTTCCATGAAATTTTGTGTTTACCAGTGTTTCTCAAACTGTGGGGCGCGCCCCCCGCGAGGGGCGTAACAACTTTATAAGGGGGGTGCGAGCATATTGAAAAGTCGAGAACAAAAGATTATTTAAAAAAAATTATTATTTTACTGAAAGTAAACAAATAAAATACATTCTGGCATAGTAAAAAAATAAAATACGCATTTACATTGATGTATTATACTTAGAATAAATCAGTGCAACACAATGTGTTTTATAATTAATTTAACAATACTAAGTTAAAAACAAGTTTATTAATTACGAGTGACCCTATGGGGGCTTGTCCTAAATATAATTTAAAATAAAAATTAACACTTATCTTAAAAATGTTTGTACGGTTTATAATTAAACCTTGACTGTCAATCAAAAGTTTTGCGATTCGCTTCCAGATGCCAACCGTTTTCCACGAGGTACGCGTATGTGACATATTGAGGGAGAGGGGGGAATAAAGAAGCAAAAATAATCTGGAATAAGTAAGTCTTTCGCAAACATTGTCGATGTCCTTTTATTACATTCCAAAGCCTTCGGAATAATTTTACGAATAGCAGTACACAAAAAAGATCCTACTTCAGAAAGACGTATATATACGTCTAGGGGAGTAAACGTATTGGCTAAGTGAGACGTTTATCTACGCCGATGATACTTAAGAGGTTAAAGTCGTATCGTAGTTTTAGCGAAGGGTATAGTATTATTGAATTCAGTACATTGTTATTGTATGAGGGGGGGCGATGAAAATTATGATTGAATATTGAATCGCGAATATTGCAACTTTGAGAAGCACTGGTGTATACAGTTCTTTTTTCTCCTATGACATCAATGCTCCCTTTAATATATAAATAGACGTGATCTGCTTATTCAAGAGATTGAAGAATTATTCTTAAGACTGTTTCTCACAAGGTGTTTCATGATTAAATGTCGCATTTATAAATTTAAGTTAATGAATTTAACTTATTTATTTTAATTTTAATAACTTTAATGCTTAAAATTTTTCAGAACTTGATTAGTGGTTCTTCACCACGTAAATGATCATGAATTAATTTCATTATAATTCAAATCACATAAAACATGTGAGAAAACACAATAATATATCATACGGCACAATAAAACTGAAGAAAGTAATAAGAATACGAATACGGCTCCCGAATGTTTTATTATTGGAGTCAACTTATTACACAGTTTTTTTTCTTTCGTAATTACGCTCGGCATACGTTAATTTTGACATTACATGTAAGAAAAACGCTGATAAGGTTAAAATTAAATACAGCAATAACCTATTTTAAAACGGAGAAAAATCCTCCTTTTAATCGTCAAAGGATTGATGTATTTTGTTTAACTACTCTATATTATGAAAATAACGTCATTAATTACTCCACACTGTATCATTTTCCAATAAACAGATTGAAATTTTCGAACAGTACAATGTACGGAAAATTCTTCCTAGAGAATTATGTCTTGTGCTTAACAAATATTTACCATAGGTTTATTAAAGATAAGCACTATATGAAGCATAAGATCCTTTGAGTGTACCTATGGTCGGTGAAATTTCCGTTATCTTTGCACCAGACCCGCAAATCTGAGCAACTCGGTGAAAACCAATTTAGCTGCAAGAGAATTACATGGTTGCTTGATTGTTATGAGGTAACATCTTCAACAGTAACTACGTGCTGTAACGATTACGGATAGTGCTAAAACAGGAGGTACTTTGGAAAAGTCAATGCCCGGTACATTCACCATGCCCCTCGATTATATCGAAAGCAGTGTCATAAAATTAACATTACGACGCAGTGATGAAATTTCAATGGTTTGTTGCTAAGTTAATCAAACTCTTCTAAAGGAGTACCTTAAATGGCGGAAATCTTCAAAAACATATTGCTATGATTTGATTCAAATATTAAAATTAAATTAATGTATCCGATACATTCAGAACCCTGATTTCGATAAAAGCATATAATGAATAGTTTCTTAGGTATTTAGTGTAACCTAAATTGGAATGTACAAATAAAATTTTTAAGAATATTATTATAATAAAAACTTATTTAAAAGACAACTTTTAACAAATAAATAAAAAGAAAGACGTATTTTCGAAAAATTTCCATTCTTGAAAAATACTTACATGCTAGTAATATTTTTCCCATATATATCTAAGACTTCTATTTAGAGCACGGGTCGGCAACCTATGACACGCGTGCCATATGTGACACGCAGTGCAATTTTCAGTGGCACTCTTCACTACTCTACAAATTTATCAATTTTTGAATGTGTGGAAGTCGATAAATTTGCAATGAACCTTATTTGACAAACATCTTGAGATTTATGTACATTAACGAAATTTGGAAAAAATCTGAAAAATAATTGTAAAGATAAATTTCCAGCTATTTTGCTAATTATTGAATATTATTGCAAAAGAGATTTAACTGTTTGAAGAGAGAAAATTACATGTTTGGTGCTACATATCTAAGTAAATTAATATTTTTTCATATGAAAAATATTTTGAGTTCGCAAATAAATTGTTTAACAACTGAAGGCTCTCAAAATCGTACCCAATTGAAAGTCACAAATTATACCCCCGATTTTGTGATATAAAAGTAGAGCGATGTACCAGGTCCATCTTAAAATGTTTATTTCACTATAATTATGAGAAACACTTATATTTTATGCTGTCCAATTCTTATTTAACACATATGTTACAATTTTACTTTTTTAAAATTTTTGTTGAAGAAATAAATATAATTTATGATGTTTATTTTATTAAAAAACTGTTAATTTATATTCTTCAAAATGTTTCAAAAATGTAAAACTGTGTGGCACGCTGAATCCTATTGGCGGATTGGTTTGGCACGCCACAGCTAAGAGGTTGCCGATCCCTGGTTTAGAGCCTGAACTAAGATTACTAAGATTTTTGAAGTATATCCTATTTTAATATATCAGATTTGAGAAATTTTAACAAAAAACACCGGTTAATATTTTAATTGATATTAACTATGAAAATTATTGAATTCCTCAAAATGCCTAATTTAGGTTATGTAGAGAATTTTTTAAAAAAAACACCGGCTATTATCTTAATTAATAGTTACTCTTAAAATAACTGAATTTCTCAAAATTCGGAATTCAGGCTCTGCAGAGAAGTCTTCACTATAAATGTATAAAATGTAATTATTTCTGGAGATTTTTTCACACAAAGTCGATGTTTTGAAAAATTGTAATTTTTTCTTCATTTTTTGCTAAAGAATTACAATGGAATATTATTTCTTAAAGAAGATTCTTAAAATCATTTTATACGTATATCATAATTGTACGTATCTACGCATATTCATTTATACGCTTTTTACAAAATCACAATTTCAAACACAGGCAAGAACCTTAAGCAAAATACATATTTTCTAAACAGGGCAAAATTGATTGAATTTAAAGTGTGTGCGCAACACAGATGTAAATAATTCCTTCACAAAAAATATTAAAATTTGTTTTTTTAATTTGTTTTAAATTTGTATTTAGTTTTCTTATTTACTTCAAAATAGCAAAGCAGAATATATTATATTATCCTTATTCTTTTCAAAATATTTTCTCAAAAATTATAGGCCATTTACATATCAATACAAATAATTTTAAAATTATATTAAAATAGCTTGTTTCATTTATCTACTTATTTCATTTATTTGATTAATACATTTATCAGCAAAGTTTGCAAATCATGCTTTTTAATTCAAGCAAAGACACACATATGTATTCTTTAGAAACATTACAAAAATTTCTGTTGTTCGTTTTGTTCGTAAATGATATTGAGCACTTCAGTGTGTGTGTTAAAATTAAAAATAAATTAATCAATTTCTTTAAAAGGCAACAGGAAATATTTACTTGTTGGACACAAGCATACATCGTTTTTAATCTTCACTTTTCTGCAACTGGTTAACAAAATTGCATCATTAATTAACAAGGTTAAAATTAATGATGTCGATTTTAGATGGGTGAATCAAAGCAGTTGTTTATCAGAAAAAAAAAGTTTTTTAATAAAGAAAATTCTGGCGGCAATTAATCATCGGAACATATTCAATTTTACAAACTTTTTTTAACATTTGTGCTTTATATATACATCACGTTCTTTATTTTCTCAATCTTACGTTTCTGATAAAAGTTTAAAGTCGATTCCAATTTAAATACTCATTTTCATTCGTAATTTCTTGGCTTGTTTCAACAGAAAGTTTCATTTGAAAGATAATCAATACCACAAAGAATAATTAATCACCGTCTTGGAAATTAGGGCACTAGATTGGAATTGAAAGTTTTATTAATTTTACTAACTGCTACACAGTTACAAATCTCCTTTCTAAGTATATAATAAATTATATTTATTTCCACTTTAGAAAAGGATTTTAGAAGTCACCTTAGTGCCTAAAAAATTAGACTGAAAGCAGCTAACTAAATAAGACATACAAATGTACACACTCCAAAGGCCTTTTAAAGTTAAGTTGTTTTCCTCCGCATTAAATTGCAGAAAGTTAAATATTCGAAATACAATTAAAAGATGAATTTTAAATGCACAAAGCGTTAACTTTTCTCGCAATTAATTACTTTGGGAATTAAAAAAAAATCCCTTTTCTTTTAACTACCATTACCTTTATTTGTAAAGGTAGAAAACGAAATAAAATATTTGGGGAAAAATTAAAAATAAAGCCCTTAAGTACACTGCTTCCTTGGAACTCAAGTAATGGCATCTTGTTTTTCTCCTTAAGCGTAATAATTTGCTTTCATATGTTTCTTATTCCTGAGGGTGTATTTTTAACTACCACGGCCTTTATAACCGCATAAATGGCGCAGAGTTATATAGTTCCTAACCTATCCGTCGGTAAAAACTCTCCATTGTTTGTTCGAGCATAATTCTAAGAAATGATTTATGACTACTTTTTAAGCGGAAGAATAACAAATAAAATACAACAACAACACAAAAATAACAAGAAGAAAATAAAACGGAAAAGAGAAGAAAAAAATAATAACTTTAACTGACGCAAGCTCGTCATCTTCTGCGAGAGAGAAAATAGCAGGAGAAAATGTAAATTTTTCATTATGCTTTCCTTCCTTCTTTTGCGCTCCAGTATAGGCTCTCTCCGTTCAAATAATCAATCTTAGCGTTATTCGGAAACTATGTGGGAAAATAACAAAACGTTACAACCCTGGTAGCAAGGGAGGTGGCTAAGATTAAAACACGAGCAGCACAAAGGGGCGTGAAACTAAAATAAATTGAGAAAAATATTAACTCTTACTTCTTGAAAAATACTTTGTGAATTTTGTTTACTTTCATGCCATTTTTATCAGTCTAACAAGAGTTTCATGAAAAAATAAGTAAAAAAAAATGAAGTCTTCGGCTTTCGTTAAACGTCTTACTTGTGTGGTCTTGTATAGTTCAAAAGACGATTAAAAAAGAATTGTTATTTTTTTTTTGTCTCTGATATTGCTGCTTATTTTATACAAACAACTCTATACGCTTGTGTTACACAAAGTGTTTAGTGGTATTCAATTTTTTTTCAAAAAGAGATAAATCATAGAAAAAGTGTACTTAGATATCGATGATAAATTGTTACAATTTTTTTTTATTTTTTTTACAACGTACATAGTTTTACAGTAGAGAGAGGTACTTACAAAATTTCTCCCAAAATAGTACCTGATCAATTCAAGGAATCAGAGAATATTATAAGTTTTCATCTTGAAAGATTGACAAAATTAGCTCATGGAATTAAATTGAAAGGCTTCTAATAAATCAATATAAATATAAAATAAAGTTTATGAGAGAATTTATAAAAAAAAGTACGAGAGATATTAGAATATAAAAAAAAAGTTTCACATTTTACTTGCAATTTTATAATCAATTCCAATTATTTAGTAAAGTTACATATTGAATGTTATATTATTATTCTTAATAAATGTCTGAAAAATGACTTTCTGCTTAAAAAATATTAAGTTATGGTAAAGTATATAGTTAAAGTTATAGATAAACTTTTTTCACGTTTTTTATATGTTTCAGAGATCTGTTAGTAATGCCGAAAATTTCGTATATTAGTATTTTCTGATGTATATGTACACTAGTCTTCACCCATCCACTCTGTTGGACATATCACAATGTTATATAACTAAACTATATATTGATTTTTTTAAAGTTACTGATATCTTAGTAATAGTATTATGCTTTCGATTGCATCAAAAAAAATATTTTTGCCCTCATGTATTGATTTGAAAAGGACATTACTTGGATACCTAAAACTGTGAAACATAATTATCTTTTATGTCCCCGTGATTACCCATGTTCTTTACAGTTGATTCCTATAAAAAACATTCAAAACCACTCTAACGGATCTTTTTAACAAAAGAAACATCCTTGCAAAATACGAAATCTCAGAGTCTAATAATTGAGAAACGAGATTTGATTAAACCTCTAATAACCCGTGGCATCTATAAATACCTTGGGGTTCAATTTCCTCAAAATTCGTAATCCGCGGATTTCTTCTCTTAAAAAACAAGCATGTTGGAAAAATGTCAAGTCAGTAGATCTAATTCAAAAAGGGAAAAATATTATTTATAATACACCAATAACTTTCCCTTTTGGGGTGGTATTTGGGTAATTCTGCAAACCCCGTATTTAGTGGGTCCCTATTTATAAAAAAAGAAATATGTTTGTTAAATTTCAAGTAGATAGGTCAAATGGTTCAGAAACGGGAAAATCTATATATAACTCCCCTGCAACCAACTCCACTTGGAAGTCGATTTATCAAAACCCGTTCTTCACGGAACTCCACTCAACAAAAGAAAATGACTATCGAGCTAAATTCTATAGGTGTTATATATAGTTCGAGAGATCTCGTTATGAATATGTGTGTGATAAAGTGAGTGAGTGTGCTGCTTTTAAATTTCACTAGAATTGGCCCAGTAGCTTCTTAAAAAGCTCTGAAAATACATTTGCTTAACTTTTGCATGCTAGTGTATAAATAGAAAAACTTATTTATTTCTTTTCTTAAATAGTTTTGGGTTATTTAAAGAATATGAAAATGTTTTTAGCACATTTTTTTTTTCTATTCATTGAAATATAATTATATTTTAATGGTTCCTTAACTAGCTATTTTTCTTATTTCTGGATATTTAAGGAATTTTGTTCTTCATAGTAAAAATCCTGATGTGGCCTAAATTTTCCCACATGCTTTAAAAATGTCCTATTATATTATCACAGTTTATTTATTTTCTTTCAAAATTTATAAATGATTAAAAGAGTTTTAGTAATTAAAAATGTTGAATATATATATATATATATATATATATATATATATATATATATATATATATATATATATATATATTTACAATTATTTGCATTGTGTGTACAAGTTTATAAAATTTTAAACTGATATCCTTGTATTCAGCGTAAAAAAGATACGTGTCCCGTAATATTTTTTTCTTAATTTCTAAATAAAATTGAAATATTTTAACATTTTTAAAAGCTAAAACTCTTTTAATCATTTATAAATTTTGAAAGAAAATAAATAAATTTCCATCACATTGAATAAATTGTTTTAATCATTTACGATATCAATTATTCAATTCAGAACAGCACTTTCTATTTTCAAAAGGTTGAAAAAAAATATTTTCAATAAAATTATTAAATTCGCAAACTTTTTAAATATTTATTCTTTTTACTCGAGAATCTTAAACATGTCATATTAATTAAACGTAACATTTTCTTCTTGTAGGCCATAACAAGTAGACTTTCATATTTCTTTACCGCTCTTTTCATTCCTGAGTGGGTCTCTAATGGACAGCCCATCCAGCCACAAGTGTGAAGTCACAGACCAAAAGGGAATAGAGAAGAGAAGAACTGTTTGGAAGGGAGAATGATCTGTGACGTGCTGCTAACCATAAGCCTTTTCAGTATAGCAGCATTATATTGCGTCAGAAATAATGTTTATGCAGTCCGCATATTAAGAAATTGTTTTACTTAACCACCGTAAAGTCAAAGGATGAAAACTAGTTTTCCGCCGTAAGTTCGTTTCACCGTTGCAAATCCAGTCAGAAAATTCTGACTTTGTTTAAAGCTCGGTTAGATTTAACAGCATTTGTGCAGTTAGCGAAGTCACGAGATCTTTTTAGAACAATGAGGTTGTAGACTTGTATTCACTTTAAAAAGTGGTGAAATCAAGTTTCAATTAGCAATTTGCTTTAAATTGACCTCGGTTACTCCGCATTGTCGGTTTATCCATTGGGCCCTTGGGACGGGCTCCTAGGGGCCCGGGATTGCCCGGTTAAGTTGTACTTAACAAGATTTACTGGTTATCAATTTCAAACCACCAGTGCTAAGGGGACCTGTAGATCTTCTGCGCTCAGGGTTCGAAATTAGCTTAAATCATCACAGACGGTGTAGCTAGCGGTGAATACGGTGATTAAACTTATGAATTTAGTCTACAGCAGAATAACCACTAAAATTCTTTAAAGGAAAAGCCCTTTTTTTAAAGTTTTCTTTTGAATCTTCTCATGTGGTAAATTCCAAATAGGCTTTCATTCTAAAACGTTGTTTCCATCAAGTTAACGCATATTTTGCATTTTTCACATATAAAATATCACCCCGTTCGGTTCATATGTTATTCAAAATGTAATTTTTAAATTTCTCATTTACATTCTAAATACTTAAATATTTTACATTGTACAAATTAAATTATTTTTACACTTAAAGTTCCAAAAATTTATGCAAACAGTTACGAGATTTAAGTGATTTTTTTAAAAATCAAACACAAAGAAGTACAAATCTGTATATATCATTAGATGTTATTTGTATTCACATATCTGATACTTAAGGTTCGGATTTAATGTCACTCAAAAACTGTAGCAATGATATTTAAGCCACGGTCAAATGACTATGGTGTAATTTAGCTCATTTCTCTGACTTCCAATTTAACTGAAGTGTTTTGATTTGCAGCAAACCTCATTATTTCACAATTTGAGCCACTACCACAGAGAGCTAAGTTCCTCCTCCTCTGAACTTCAATTACTCTTAAATATTAAACTTGCTTAGTGATGCGCAAAACTTTAAACTTTGCAGGTTATTGCGAGAAATGATGTATATATATATATATATATATATATATATATATATATATATATATATATATATATATATATATATATTGATGGATATAGTTTTTACTAGCTGTTATCCGCTCGTTTCACTGCATATTTCCTGGAATCGTAAAACTACATATATTCATTCTTTTTAGATTATTGGTATCTAAGTCCTAGCGAGAAATATTTCTATCATCCTCACCTATTGATTTAAAAAGGAAAAACCTTGTTTCTAAAGGAGAAATATGCAGTCGGATCTAAATATAACGAAGTCTCTAAATACCGGGAAAAAAAGTTCGTTACATTAAAAATCCGTTATATAGAGCTTCAACTTTCAATATACTTTATAAACCACATAAAACCAATTTTAAATTCATGATTACTGTATACTAAAAAAGAGTAATTATTCACACCTTTTTGTAAATTAATATTTATTTATTTTATATATCTTACCCATAAAAAGAAAAATTTGCAAAGAAAACAAGAAAAAAAGAATGTCGAGGAATACAATGTATTTTCAACGTAAGTAGAACTTCACTTAGGGTGAAAAAGGATATCGAAGATGTTTCTAGTGAACTGCACAATGGGGGTTAAAGGTTGTACTTCTTGGATGAAATTCCCAGAATTATATTGCTCGCGGCGAATTAGACACCTAATAAAACCTTCAAGATTTAGAGGCCATAACCATTGACCACCATAAAATGTCTTACTAGAGAAACACTTGAAATGTACAGAAATACTTTAAAAATAGGGTAGGGAAAAAATTTAGTTGCAAGATAAAAAAGTTCGTTTTATAGAAAATGCACTTCGCTATAGGGAGGCTATTTTATGAAAAAAATCGTAAAATGTTCTTCGGTCCAGGATAAAAATTGTTTTATAGAAAAATTCGCGATATAGAGGTTCGTAATATGGAGGTTCGACTTCGACTGTATTTATTAATTATATATCCCTCTGTAGCACCTCCTTTGGATTTGATATCCTCAAATGTCATTGTTTGCTGCGGATATCTACTCTACAAAAGAGCTATGCCTTAGAACTCTAAGTCTGAAGGTAAAATTGTTCGAAAACCTGAAATTTTCTTATAACTGTAATACCAATGTAACCGCATTCCATTTCCACACAACTCGTTTTTAGGGAATCTCTTTTCAAGAAAGAAATATATTGGCTGAATTTCAAGTCTATATATATATGGGTGCAATATTTCAAAAACAGAATGTTCTGTTTTAACACCCACCGCAAAATCTCTTAGGATTATACAGGCATTTTCTCTAAACCCTTTCTTTGCAGATCTCTACTCAGCGAATGGAACATGCCAGCCAAATTTTAAATCTGTAGATCTACATATTTCCGGGGATTTATTGAGTCGCTTTACTCCTACATATATATATGTGTATATATATATGTATATGTATATATATATAGAGAGAGAGGGAGAGATTTGTGAGTGTGTATGTGTGTGTTTCAGAATAAAGTGGACAATTTTCATAATACACTTATCATAATTGAGGGTTGCCAGAGCCCTGAAAGGTTGGACTTCTGCTCATTTTAGTCACCTTTTACGACACTCATGAGCTTACTTCGGGACTATTCTCCTCACACGGAACCAAAGAAAAGCTCTGTTCAAACCCAGGAAATAATTATTGCTGCCAGGATTAAATTATAGCCTAGAAATTATGTTAACAATAACTTGACTAAGGACAAATCATTTTTAGGGAATGATAATTCAACCCGATGATTCAAGATCATATGTGGAATGCAAACACTGCCCAGATACGCAACTGGATCCCAAACACCTTTTTAGCGGTCCTTCCATTGTTGGTGCCCTTTTTAAAACAAACAATGACTGTAGCATGAACATTCTTTACTCGGATCGTGTCATGGATGTTGCCACGGCAGTGATTCACGCTTTTGTCAATATCTGACTATATCCTTATGCTGTTTGTTTTTTTATTAAAACCCCTGCACTTTGTCATACACTACGGAAACAACAATAATGAAAAAATTAAAATAAGTCAATTAATCAATAACTTCATGTATATTAAAGAAGTTCCTCATTAAAATAATAACACTCAGAAATTGAGATTAATATATTTAATATACAAAATAATATTTTACGTTATGCATTATTTGTTAAATTGATATTCTCTCTCTTGAAAGGCTAATAAATTATTAAAAGTCTGAAATAAGATGGAGACAGAAATAAGAGATAACTCCTTATTTTAATCGCTGAAGCTATAAAATTGGCCATAAATATATGGATAGACTTTTGAAGTACATTTTATGATGTTTACTGTATTATCTGTAGTTGCTTCTAAATATCCAAGAGTACGTACTCATATTTAAAAAGGTTTCAAGATAAGAAAAATGAATAGCAATGGTATAATTTTAGTGGAAAAGATAAAATAGAGGAAGAGGAGAAAGAGTATAGGTGCGAGAATTGAAATATCTACCAGAATATTCATTTTAATCAGGAAGATAGCTTATTTTCTTTATGGAGGAGTATTAAACTTAATTCATATATCTTCATTTTGTTATAACTTACTTCGAACCTTGTTTTGAGATCCATTAAATATCACAATAAATCAGGAAAAATATATATTCTTCTATGCTAAATAAGTATTGAAAGCCTTCAGGAAAATCATTTTATACATTTTTCTTTGCTAAAACTGGGTTTCGTGATAAACAAGCTTTACACTATAATATCAGAAATAATCCATTTTTATTCCATTTTGTTTTCGAATTTCATTGAAAGAAAAGGATTTAGTATTTCTTTCTCAGTGTAAATAAGTATTTTCCTGAATTATTTTTTTAATCTTTTCAGAAATAAAAAAAAGAAACACTTGAAGAATAAATAAAAAATAAATTAGGTTATTTGCTTAAAATTCGCTGTAAAGATTCAGTCTCAAAAAGTATTTTTTGAAGAATAAATTTTATTTTGAACGCGCTTTTGAATAAAGATGTTCATAGCATTTAAGACGAAAATTAAATTGGGCATCCTAGTTTTTTAAAAATATTGTAGCTTTATAAAATTAAATGAGATAAAATATATCAGGGGCAATCCCTTAAACACATAAGAAAAAATGAATTTTAAGAACATTAATGAATTAAAACAAGAAATGAAGCACTTTTATTATTTATTTGTTTGCTCAAAAAATATTAATCTTTTACATAATGTGGATAATTAGCATTTGCATTTTTGTGCGTGTGGTTATTTTACTAAGCTATTGGAGATTTAATTTAAATCCTTTATGTGAGATAATAATACTAAGTATTTCCCCTTTTTCTATAAATTATAATAATTGAAATATCCAATATATAAGAAAGATGTTACCATTTTTTTTAATCAATTACATAGTTCTTGATTTAAATAATAGATTTTGCTGTAGTATTAGTTTTAAATTTTCCGTGTTCGAAAATAGCATCACATAAATAAAACGTTCAATATTAATTACAAATTTACTGTGTAAAATCTTTATAATGCATAAATACAAATCTAATTTTGTTTTCCAGATTACCAAAATATATAATGAAGAGAATAATTGAACGATAGCAAGAAAAACATATAGTTAAAAGATAAAAGAAGCAATTTATGTTAAAGGATGCACAATATAACCTTCAGAATAGTTAGTTAAGTAATCATTAAACCATTTAAATAAACAACACTTCTTAATTTTCGACGTTATTTACTTACATTCCTTTAGCTCATATAATATATGATTTTAAGTGATTATCTGGTAAATAAAAAGCTAATAATGTAAATGTGAATAATTTAATGTCATTGATTATGTTTCTTTTCAGTTATAAATAACAAATTACTTTTCTTCAAAAAAATCACACGATAATTACATGAAAAATGTCTAAAAATGTCTTTTTTAAACAAAAGCACACAAAAGAAATGCGTGATAAATGTAAATTCCGATTTATGCTCAAATTTTTATTTTTAATAAACTGGGGGCGCAAAAATTAATCGCTGCAATTTATTTTCATTTTCCCTTTTTTCAGTTTTTTTTACACTTGTTTTGTTTACTTGTTTAACTGTACAAGCATTTTTAATAAAAAAATAAATGTAGACGTTATATTATTTTTCATTGTTCTTCTCGTTGATGTTTTACACGAAAAATATTTTTTTGGAAAAAATAAAACAGTGCACAGTTGTTTGGTAGTGTAGTATAACTGAATATATTTTCATAAACTTGCAGATTATCTTGTTTAATTCCTCGCTAAAAATTAAAATAATAATAATAATAACTTGGTATACTGTAAATAAATATATAAAATTATAAAAGCTGTACTAAGCATAACATTTTAAATTACCTTATTATTTCAATATCAGATTACTTTGTATGACATTTAATGACAGACATTTAATGAATTTTAACTAAAAATACGGGTGGGGTGAAATTCATGATTATAATCATATGAAACTCTTTAAGATTAAATATTTAATTTTATTCATATGTTTATTATTCAATGTGGTTAAAAAAGTTTCCTCAAAGAAATTAAGTGCTGTCATGGTTAAATACATAATAAAATATTCGTGAGAATAATTGCAGGAAGTTACACGAGAATTCAATTTCAAAGAGAAATGTCCTTATTTTCCAAAACTATTCCTTAAAATTTATAATTTCTAAGAAATGTAGCCAAGATACATTATTAGCGCCAAAAGAAATGTTGAATACGTTTATAAATAATAATTTGATTTGCACAACACACACAAAGCAAGTGTTAAATATTTTGACCATTCTTTATTTGTAGCCACTTATTTTAAAGCTTCTATACTCTTAGTTTTAAAACATTTATTTCTGTGTAGTTTAATGAAAAGCTAATTTTTCATGGTAAATTTTTTTTGAAAAAAAGTTTCACGGTAAAGTTGATTAAAACTTAATTCATCTTTTTAAAAAATTCGTATTAAAAACATGATACCATTTAAGTTATCATGTTTCAGTTATTAAGTTACTGATATAATCACGGATTACATAAGTAGAAGCAAAATTTATGCATAAATAAAACTTATATGTAAACATTTTACTATAAAAATTCGAAAAATGATTTAAGCAAAAAAATAAAATAATGCATTTATGGTTAGAAATTAGTTTTTAATTGAAAAAAAAAGATAAACATAAGTTTTTAGCCCAGTTGTCCGTAGTGATAAATATAAGCCAGGTCACCGCATGCCTTAAAACGTCCATGAGTTTCATACTAAAGCTGATTAAAACTAAATTTATCTTTATGAAAATCCGTATTAAGAACATGATACCATTTAAGTTTTTTACATTTAATATAATCACAAGCTTACATTAGTAAAAATAAATAAAATTTATATCTAAAAATTTCATTATCGAATTCGAACAATAATTCTAATAAAAAGAAGTAGATATGGTCAGAAATTAGTTTCTAATTGAAAAAAAAGGATAAAGCGTGAATCTTCAAAACAATCCAGAAACTTTTCATAAATAAATCGTGTAAATCAAGGAATATAATATTTGAGTTGCAAAATGCTAAATTTTATCGTCTATAGAAGTACTGCAATAAAAACAATTTCTGAAAAGGCTTTGTAAAAAAATTATTTAAAAGTTTTTAATGCACACTCGCATGTGTACACATATTTAAATAGTATTGTTTTTTCTTATTCTCCAATTCGTTTTTTATTGTTTTTTTATTTCCCCGGGAAAAAATTTTATTTTACTCACAAACGGGAATCCACTTCAAAAGATTTTTTTATTCCTTTTCCTTCATCCTCAAAACTATTCATATTCCTGACGGAATCGATTCAGACTTATAACAACTCGACTCACCTCGATATCTTCCGGCGCTCGTGTTATTCCTAGCGGCAGCCGAACAAACTATCAACAACACCGTCAGAATCGAAGTGGTGAAACATACCAATGTCATGTTGACAGTCACACACAATCGAAGGGCATCAACTGTCTAGGGCAAAGAAAGATAGGAGAAACTAACAATGGAAAGTTTTACTGCCGCATTGCGAAACGTCACACTCACACACCGCCTTGAATGACTTGTCTTTGCTCAGAAAGAAAAGAAAGAGGACGTCAAAAAAGCGGGGCTCCGTGAATTATTGGATATAATTGGAGTAAGTGGTAGATGAGTCACGTGGTTTAGTGCGAAAACGTGGTCTTTTGCATCACACAGAGATCGTAAGTGGGCGAAAGGAGAAATGGTCCAATGGGAGCTATTCTCAAGAGGCTTGTTCCGTTGGATGACGCTTACTAGATGTGTTTTTGAAGGGTGGCAGAGCTCCAAACTTGTCAAACTGTGTTTAACGTATGCATTTAATAGCTCGTGTTTATCACCCGAGAGGGTGTAATTAACACACGCGTGCTTTATGAGTAATTTGAAATGCCGTTCAAAAAATGTATAGAAATTGGAAATGACCGATTATTTATAAGTACAACTTAAAGGCTTGCAAAGCTATGCCCATTTTTTCATTGATAAAATACACGCTTTTTCCGGTATGTGAAATCAAAAAAAATTTAAAAATAAATGGGATTGATAAATGTAATTGTTTTAAAAAACTCTTTTCGGTGTTTGCCAAACGTCAAACGAATTCAAAATCAGTACTAAATATACATAATTAGATAAATATTTAAGTAATTTATTCACACAAATTTGTATTTCGAAAACAAAACAATACAAAATATAAAATATCCGCATGTAAATTAAGCTGATTATTGATTTTGTACATAAAAGATGATTTTAACAAAAAAAAAAAAAAAAAAAAAAAAACGAGATAAAAACATTTTATTAAATCTGAGCATCTCCTATGCGTATACCTTTTTCCTTCAAAAAGTGAAAACAACTGAGAGGAGCATCTTATATTCAGGTTTTAGAATAATTTATTTAAAAAAAGATGAAGTTACAAATTCTATTTAACGTGAAAAAAAATGTTTTATACCTGAGTCATTTAGGTTTAAAATTGCTTTGTTAATTATTCTGCTGAAACGTAACCATGCATTAAATCGTCATACTTTCTACTTTTTGTTTTCGTGTGTTTTAGGGGTGTGACGAAAATAAAAAAATTCTGAAACAAAATGATAGTTTGAAAGCTAAGGAGAAAAAAGGAATTGCTTAAAATGAAAATATGAAATAAAAATAAATCAGTAATGGAAATAAAAATGTATATGCGATGGCAATGCAATGAATCTTGGTCGTTAACAATTAATATAAAATAATAACTGTTAGTATAAAATAATTCGGTGCAAATATACTGAATTCAAGTTTTCTTTCACAATTCGCTTCTACCGGCACAATTTTAAAAATGGTAATCATGCATACTGACAATCAGTTTTTGTAAGAATTAAGAATTACTAATTAAAAAGTGTGACAAGAAAAAAAAAGAAAAGAAAATCATGGGTTAATCCCAAACTTTAAAAAATTTAAGTGACCGTGCACTTTAACCAATAATATTTTTTATATCCCATTATTGATGACATTTTTAGCTTTGATTGCTGCTACTACACAGCTTTAGCAATTAATGTTTCATTTAAAATAAATTGCAGCTGGATATTTATAATCACCTTCGTTAATAGAATATACATTAAAATAGAAATTTTATGCTTTTTTTCAATTTACGGTAAGTCTGTGAAATAGAATAAGTATTTTGTATGGACACAGTTTATCTACATCAATGATCCAATTTCAACGAATTGTACAACTGTCCCATATATTTACGGAATTATTATGAAAATATAACCAGAATGCCATATTTTCTTTATTTCGTGTGTGTAGATAATAGTAAAATACTCTCTTTCAGAGCTCTTTATATGACAAATTCTAGTTTTATTATACACTGTGGAGATCATCATAGTACTAGTTCAGAGAAACTCAGCTTTAAATAATACATTATTTTTCATTTCTTGTGACAGAAAAGTATATGGTTTGTGACATAAGGAAATACAAAACGCAATTTTAGAGTAAGCAAAATTAATCAAAATTACTTTATTCACTTATTGTATAATTTATTTATGTAACGTAATTTAAACATATACAAAAAATAGTATTTATCTCAGTGAAGTAGCATAAAAATATATTTTACCATAAGTTAAATGTGTACGTTAAGATACATATTTAAGATTAATATAAAAAATCAATCTTTCATCGTATTATAGTACTTTAAATTTAGTTAAACTTCTATCAAAATAAGGTTGTAAGTTTTCACACACATACTTAAATAATGACATATAGTATTTTGATAAACTAAAACCATAAACACACTTCCGTATAATTAGCCGATAATAATTAAAAACATTTATTCATTAATATACGAATTTAATATTTATTCGTAAACTTTCACATCTGTCATTTTTAAGGAATAGAATTTTGCATTAAAAGCTAAAAGCCATTTTGTAATTTTAATCAACACAATTCCTTTTCCTGTAGTATATGTTCCTTATTAATAAGTTTTAATGTACTCTTGTATATTTGGATTTACAAAAATAAGCATTACTTATGAATAGAGGCAAGCTTATTCTGAATAGCAAGATTGCTAATATCAAAGATGGAAATATTCCACGATAATTATTAAGAGTCGATATTGGAGTTGTCAAAAGCAACTGTGAAACTACTGTAAGAATGTTAATATGTATTCGTGAGTTAATATTCTTTCTTGATTGCAACTGCAATCATTTCTGATGGTGCATTTAGCATGATTCAACTTTTTTCTTCTTTATATTTCCTACATAGATTTGAGTCAAAATATTTCTCGAAATGTAAGCATTTATACGGTTGCATCTGAGGAGTTATTGTTTAAATGAAGTTGTATATAAGTAACTATAATTTAAATGTTTACTGTAATGCAGTGCTTCTCATACTTTCAGTACTTGCGACCCAGTTTTCTATCATAATTTTCATCGTGCTCCCTACATACAATAACGCATACAATAGCAATGTTTTAAATTCAATGATAATGTATTTGAAATAAAGCTGTGGCCGCGGTAGCCGAGTCGAATAGGTATAGAACCGTGGCTTGTCTTGTCATGAGTTCGAGCCCAGTACCACTAAAGACCCGCCATGTAGGGCAGCGATGTACGTTAAATCTGTCGAGAGCTGAAATGTCTTCCCGTTGGTGTGGTGTGGTAGTTAGGAGAGGGGTGTGCCAGCTCTGGTGTCGTCCACGTCACTTGACCATGGTTCAAAATTACGTGGTCCGTCGCCAAAAGCCCTCGTGTAGCTGAACAGTGCGACGTTAATATTAAATCAAATCAAATCAAATGAAGTAAAGCTACAATTCGTTTTTAATTATAAAACGTTCAAATTAACAAGATATCAAATTTTATGTATGAAAAACCAATGTAAGTGCCTAGTAATTATTAATCTTGTTCTTAACTTAATGTTGATAAATTAATTATCCAAAATGCATTGTGCTGTACTGATGTATTTATAAGATATATTACTTTTTTATTATTTAAAGTGTATTTTGTTTTGCTTCCTTTAACTGAATTTGTAATTTTTTAAAATATTATATTTCAGAAATGCTTGTGCTCCCCCCACCTTGTAAAGTTATCACGCCCCCTAGGGGGCGAGCCCCAAAGTTTGTGAAACGCTGCTGTAATATGAGTGTTCATACTCATAATTAAAGGAGAATAATAAATTCTATCAAATATACATGTTATGATTAAATTTTAATATATCTTAATGAAAATATTAAAATCATGTTTAGAAAATGGGCAAGTGTTATGTGTGTTTTGGAGGTATTGATTTCAAACAAATAACTGGTAATACAATATTTAAATACATATACATGTATGTGTGTTTGTGTGTGTGTGCAAAAGACTAAGTAAACTCACTCATGACTTAGCTGGTCATGAGTGGGCCCCGTATCAGAACTACTTGGAGGCCCTTTTTGGTGAGCTCTCAATACCTTACGATTTATTCTTACACATTTGGGGGGCCCTGAAGCTTGGGTGCCCCGTCTTATTGATACGGTTGATACGGCGATAGCTACGCACCTGATGTAAACATATTTTGAGTTTTAGATGTAGCTATATTTTAATGTTTCGTTTGAAAGTTGTCTTATTCTAAAGTGTATGTCATTCTCTATAGATTTATATGTATAAATTAACATTTTGGCAAATTTGCAATATGTGTAACATCTAATCCATTAAATTGCAAAATCCAACCGCAATTCTTATGAATTGGTTAGTAACAGTTACATTTCATCAGTAAGAAAAAAACCATATATATTTTTAAGAAAAATATGCAGAATTAATTAATTCATAGCATGTTAGAAAAAGATCACAACGACTATCACTCAGAACACGATCACCAATGATTTAGTGCTTAATGCGAAACATTGCGACGCTTACTAATTGCCTACTTATTCCGTAACTGGTCAAAGGACCAGTTATCCAACAAAAACTTTATTATTTTTTTCTGTTTGAATAATGATAATATGAATCAACGTAACTTCATAGTAATATTTCACCAACATTATGGTTTTTTTATGAACAGAATTGCAATATTCACTTAACCCTTTATAACATTCCATTTTGCATGTTCCGTTTAACTTGATTCGGCTTTAAACCCGTTATGAAGTACTGCTATTCCAGGTTTTAACATCTATTTGAATTTTTCCAGAGTAGTTTCATCAATCGAATTGCACTTATTACTTCTTTTTTTTTTCATTCTCGTATTCAGAGTTGAGAGCTATTTCCTTTTTTTTATCGTCTTCAATATATATTCACAACATTCTCTCAGCCATCGATATTTGTAGATCCAGATTCAGCGCCCAATAGATCATTATTATTTTCAAATAGGTTAAGTGCCTCTTAAAAAGTTATCTATTACTGAAGTCTCTCTCCATTTATTCTAGGACTCAGTGCTCCTTGCTTTTTACAAAAAATTTCTAGTCAAAGCGTAACGCTGATGTAACGTAGTGGAGAAATAATCTAATAAAAAATAAAACTTAAATATGGGGGCTGCTCTTTTTAACATTTTAACTCCTAACGTTAAACTCTCAATCCTAACTCACAATAATTAATTTTAAATGGCATTGCTATGCACTAACCCTGGTACATGTTTGTAGAAATTCAGTTAATGTGAAGATATGTCCTGAATTTTAGTTTGATAACCTTATAAATATATTAAGTTTTCTTCAGATCAAATGACCTGCCATGTCAAAAAAAGGTGGACTGTTATTTTTATCAGAATAAACAAGAAAATGATAATATTTAAAAATGGATCACATATAATTAATTAAAATCATGAAGTTAGCGAGAAAAAGAATAACATTATTTGTGATTTTTTTCGGTACTTGTCCGTTTTGCCGGCGCAGGCAATAAAGTCACCAAAAAAGATACAACCGTCGCCAAACAGAATACTTCTGGTAATACTTCGAAGTAAAAAGTTATTGAACTAATATTTATTGGCATTATTTTATGTGTGATTTTATTTCGTTGCCAAGAAAGTCTGATTGGCGAGATTTGCAATAGCGAAACGGAAAAGTAACATTTTTTTTTAAATTAAAAAAATTTACAATAGGTCAATTCACCAGTATCCCGGTAAATATAACGTTAAACTATAACACTATTCTAATTCAAAAGCCATACTTCACTTCCCTGTTGCATTCGAAGGTCGATTTCTTACATTTAATGCTTTATTTTCTACTTCTCTATTTAAATCGATTTTATAAAACGTTCTAATGATACAAAATGGGAAGGTGATAAAACATAAGCGTTTGACACCTCAATTAAAACTAAACAGGAATAACTAAACTCTTCTTTCTTTTCGGGGATTCCTTTCTTTAATTTCTTACAATTAGGAATTCTTTAGCTTTTACAGCGTTCTTGAAAATAAATTAACGATTAACTCAAACTGGCTAAATGAATAAAGAAACCCCTACACAATGGGAAATGAAAGAGAAGATAGGGAAAAAAACGGAAAAGGGGGAAAATAATGAATTTTCCGGAGAATTCTTAATTTAATTCCTGCAGAAAATAACTTTAGTCTCCGCTTACTGAAGCGACAAGTAAAGCATGCGGCAGACACTGATGCGTTCAAATGTAGCGCAGGCAAGCGGACCAATTTCATTTTTTCCCCATCTTCAGTTCCTGCTTCATTCTCAAAGCAACTCTACCGGAAGCGTATGCATAGCTTAACTTCTTATTCCCAACGGACTTTACCCACCACGGAAAAGGTCAGTTGATAAGGACAACTTCCCCGTGAAATATTTAATCGCGAAACTTAAAATGGTGTATGCATTCAAGCTGGTTGCTTGGAGAAAGAATGAACTCGACGCGTTTTCAGTTATGTTGTTTTCTATAGAGTGTAATGAAGACTTTTATTCGTTTTGATTTAATTAAGAGTGAAGTACCACTCCAAGTACTCTTCTGAGGGAAAATGGAATACGATGTTCAGGGGAGGAGGGGGAATTGTCCTTGTTAGTTTCCGTAATTTAAGTTCTGATATTTGAACTGTGTTGCTCTTAAAATTATTTCATTAAAATATAAATCAGTATGATTAATTTAATAAATACTGTAATTTGTCAACAAAATTCAACTTACTGTGTGTAAAAGATATTATTGGTAAAGGGAATTGTTCGTTAAAATTAAAACATATACTAAAAAACTATATGTTTTCCTAAGAAATTGAAGATAAGATTGAGTAAGAAGCATATATTTACTGACATTACTTTACTCGAAGAATAAAATAGAAATTCTCCTTCTTAATTTCAACTCCCGTTATCTTTTAATTACTTAAGAAGTTAAAACTACCCAAACGGAAAACTAAAGGAACATTTAGGCAAAAAATAAACCTTTTGCTCCTATTGTGGAATAATTAGATGTAAAATTTAAATTATTACTTTTTTTTTAATTATTTGCATAAATATAAAAATAAATGTATTTAATTAAGAGAAACCAAAATAAAAGTATTTCTTCTCACTAAATGATATATTTAATTCAATATACATTGGTCACAAAAATTTTAATGCAAACTGCTTTTTGTGTCTAACCTGAAAATGTAACAAGAAATTTTGAGGGGAATTTGTATTAGACATTTCTTTATTAAATAAGATAGATAAATTTGCATAAATATAACTCAAACATAATTTACAAAAAATAAAGAAAGAAATTACATTATTTGCAGAAAAGTCCATTCTTATAGAAAGCAGTGCATTGCATTTTTATACGAAAAAATAACATAGAAACATTACGAAAATGGGTTTCTATAAGGAATGTGTTATCCCTTAACTCTTTGAGACACGAGTTAAAAAAAAACAACTCAAGTTGTGTAGAAGTTTTATTTATTTTTGGACTTACACAAAGTTGGTTGGTTTTCATTAAAAAAAGAATAACAATACAAATCATAAAATAATAATACTAATTGATTTATTTGTTACACAGAGGGACTCAATGTCCTCTGGTGTCCCATGTATAATCCTATTTCCAGGTAGCTCTAAAAATATCCCACCGTACATATTTGCGCATCAAAAAAGTGGAACGTTTTTAACAAAGCCGTGTCTCAGAGTTAACTGTGGCATCGACTTTCCTCACTGCCGATAATGTTGTCGGGCACCAAAATGAGGAGCACAAATTAGAAAAAATGCATAATCTTCCTTCCAGCTCCCATGATGACTTTGAAGAAAGACATAAATCAGGAATATATTAACCAAAAAAATCCCAAGTACGTTGAATCATATTTAGATCTGTACATTGAATTTTCCATTCCACTTGACACAAAGCATGATCCTCAAGTTGATAATCAAGAAGCATACCTCTATGAAGTTCCTGAGTACCACCCATCAGAATGAATTAATTTCAAATAGCAGTGGCATATATGATGACATATTGATCAAAGATATTATCACATTATCTCAAACATTCAGAACCTCTCCTCAGAACACGTGAAAATCAGTTGGATAACCAAGATAGATATCTATCGGAACCACTATTCCACCACTTCTGTAACTGTGTCTTTCAAGAATGATGAACTGTTGTATCTGGTGTTTTGTACTTTTCAGCTCAGCAAATGCCCCAAAATTTTCTTCTGAATAAATCTGGGCGCACTTAAGCACAGTACATAATTCCATGGTGTTTGGACCAAGATGAGTCTCTCTTATACCTGTATAAGCAGTTCCATCTCTTTCAGATGATACAACTCATCGTCGTAATCGTATTGGAAGGGTTTCTTCGCACTGTAGCATAGAAGATTCATATTTCTGATGGAATAAAATTATCTACAACAAACAGAAGTACAGAAATGCTTGTGGTAACCTCATTTCACCGCCTACCGCCTTAACGAATTGAACAAACGGTTTCTCATAAACATTGCTAGACTCTTCTGAATATTGCCAACGAAGTTGTTAATCACTATTTTTCAATTTAACTGTAAACATGGTGTTGCAAAGCTTTAAATTTTGCACATTTTCCTCCACCTCTACATATAATTGTTGATTTCCATAACATAAAGGTAGAATGTTTATATTTTTGCAGAAGTTTTCAAAAAAGTTTTTTCTTTCACTGATATAAACTAAGAATTTAACTGTCACCGACATTTTTTTAACGGTGAGCCTTGAAAAACATAATTTTTAAAAACCAGTGTACTTGAAATACAACTCCCAATAATAAGCAGAAAAGCAACTCGTGTAATACTCAATCGAAAAATTAGAAATGTGTTATTCTAAATGTTCAGAGCGTTATTCGCTGAAAGAAAAGGCGTTACATATTATCGAATTTCCCGTTTAAAGAATGGGTAATAAAATTTAAAAGAATAACACATTTGTTTTTATTATCTTCTATCGAACTAATCTTATTACTTTAAAGTATACCGCTTTTGCATATACACTAATTGAAAATATTTTTCACAAGCACATCCTGCCAGTTAATTCATAATATTTTTTTTATTACTTCATCCTGTTCAGTATCAAAACACGTGTATAAATGTATCGATTAATTCAATGAGCTTATTTATCACAGTTAAAAATCATTCCATGATAAAGTGAAATAATTCAAAGCAATTGAGTTTGTTTTTAATAGCCAATTTTCTTTATTTTAACACATTATTATATATTGGAGACTTTTTATATGATAGAACTAGAGTATATTTGTCTACTTCTTTGTTACTTACTAAGCTCTTTTACGACTTCTACTAAAGAGATCATAAACTTTGTCTCGATGAAATTTACAAACGGTGATATGTCTTCATTTAGAAGAATCAAGTTCATTTTTTAAAACCAGATGTTTTGGTGCTTTTCCGCTTTGCCGGGGAAGGTGATGGAGTCGCCAACCGACGCCACACAGAATATTCCAGCTGATAACCAATTACCACCACATTTTAAGAGCAAGTCACTGAATTTGCTTATGAGTGATGTCTTTTTCAAACCACATCAAAAATAGATGAAAAAACACAATGAGAACTAAGATTTATTAATATTTTTTATGCGTATATGGTGTGTCATTCCCACTAAAGCCTGCTTTGCGAGATTTTCGCCTTTGAAATGGAAAAGTACTGATATATTTAACTAGAATATATTAGTCAAAAAAATCTCCCAGCCAAAAAAAAAAAAAAAGTTCCATTGGAAAATGAAATTATCGTAATGTGAAAGGTACTTCTTACTTAACCCTCTAAGTGGATACCTTCCTCCTGAAAAGTTATTCCGAAAGCGTTTTACTCTTATTTTGCTATTCCTTTCAAAAATGCAACAAACTTCAATTCTTTCCCCCTTTTAAAACTTGGGAGGTTGAAAGGGGACAATTTTATGACCTTTCAAGATGTTAAACCTTTAAAAGGGGGAACAGATTTCAGAAAAGTGCGGCTAATCCGCTTTTGAAAACGTTACTTGAATGCAGAAAAATCTGTGCAGTGCATTTTCGAAGCATCTTTACACTGACGGAATTTTCCATGCTATCCGCTTAGAGGGTTAACCCAGTGCTTCTCAAACTTTCAATGTTTCCGAGCCAATATTCAATCATAATTTGAATCGAGCCCCCCTCCATACAATAACGATGTGTTAAATTTAATAATACTGTAATTTGACGCTAAACCTACAATATGCTTTAACCCCTTAAGTCCCAAACGTATGTAAACGTCTCGCTCAGCCAGTACATTAATTGCCCTAGACGTATATATACGTGTTTCCAAAGTTATATTTTATGTGTAAAATTCTATCCATACAATTATCCAAATGGCTTTGGGAAGCAATAAAATGACATTGACAGTGTTTGCGCCCCCCTCGTAGGGTTATCACGATCCTAGGGGGGACTCTCCACAGTTTGATTGAATTAATCTTTTTGTGACAACGTTTTGGTCAACAGAAAACACTGTAGAGATAGGTGTGTCACATACGAATCCTCTCCAAATGACACCGACAGCCGGATGATGCACTAGTGAATCGTGTTTCGTACTGGCTCTACAGGAACGACCGTCCCAAAGGAACAGTACTTTGAAACGGTCTGCCGTTCGATAAGAGATTTTGAGACAGGTGCATATATGATATACGAAAGGGTTAAGTATCTCATCCTAACAAAGCATGAGATAAAAATTCCTTTATCACACAATATAATTAGTTCATTTTTGCTAATTTACTTTTCACTTTTCGCTTATCCTGTAACCTTCCAAATAACTGCCCCAAGTACTTATTGCTGCATTAAATGTGAATGGAAACAAATTCATGGTGTAGCATCTTACGAGGCGAATCAGACTCGTTTAGAACTTGAAAACAAAAGCAAAACATGCCGCTGGCTCGAGCAACGAAATGAGATTTGTATCATCTAATTAAACAATAGCCTTGGCTTCAAAGAAAGAGGATACAAGTAATTGCGATTCCTTTATAAAGCGTTTGTTAAATACTATTTTAAATTAAACCATTGTTTAAAAGGGAGGATTTAGATATGGTGTATGAAATTTGATCCAAAGTCGGAAGAAACAGATGTAAAATAAAAACTAATCTTTTAAAAAATTAAAATACCAAATGAGTATGGTCTAAATCAGGGGTGGGCAGACTTTTTCAGGTTACGGGCTACTTCTAATGTTTTCAAGGTGTTGCGGTCCAGCCTGTGTTAATGGTGCACACAAAGAGGGGAAGGGCCACCACGGGTCCGGATCCTCCCCCATACTCCTTGAGGGTTTTTACCGATTGATTATAATCCTATGTATAAAGTACGTAAAACTTAACTAAGTATTTGTTATTAATAAGTTCTTATTTAATTCATGCTGATTATGCACAAACACACTTTTATGCACAAATTCCCAGTGTCGTAGGTGTGGTGAGGTAGAAAAAAAAGTCTATAATATTTTAGTAATAAAAATGAAATATGTACTTACTTGCAGGACTAAAAAAACTAACACTTTTAAAACCGCGTTTAAAGCAAAACGCAAGATACAAACATAATGAGATTAAATGATGCATTTATTATCAAAAAGTTCAAAAAAATAAAATAAATAAATAATTTTTATCTAAAGATAATTTTTGTTGTTATAGTCAGTAAAAAACTTAGTCCCCATAATTTAGTCAATTTTTAATATTTTCATATATAATTACTAACTACTGAAATCTTCAGGCAGTCACTCCAAAATGTCTTGGCAGTCCATCGGTCGATCGCAATCGACGTAATGCCCACCCCGGGTCTAAATAATTCAGTACCAAAAAAATACATGGTGAAGAAACGTATCCAATTTAAATCAAACATTTACTTTATATGCAAATTGTTTCTCACACCAAAAACAATTAGAACTGAAACTGCGGAAAAAGGTAAACATTTTGAAATTTACTCTCCTAATACATTATGTTTCAGTTGACATGGGTATTAATCAGTTAAGATACCCGCTTCAATAGAATGCAAGTACTTTTTGGATATATTTTTCCCATGTCAAGTTAAATTATCACAGATTGCGGTTAAATATTAACGAATCAAATCAAATCTCGATTTGTGGTCACGAGGATTATTCCATGATTTCAAAATAATGAAATACTTTTCAAGGTTTTGAATAAAACTCTACGCTTTTATTGAAGGAAGGAGAATTATTGCAAAAAAACAAAGAATATAAGCGATAAACTTTCGTATTATGAAGATCACTTTAAAATATTTTATAATTGATATTCTTTTTATATTTGCCATTAAAAAACATTCGAGAAAATGAGAGTTAAGAAGATTTTTGATACTTGGCATTCTAGCGACCAATAAGTCTGTACGAGGTCCCAACTGGACCCAGTGGGGCTGCCGTAGCTTAGTCGTGCCTAGTCTGCACGAACTTAAGCCGGCGTTGTCGTAAGTTTGAGTCCTAATGCTACTGAACACCGGCAGTGTAGAGAGGCTAATGCATGTTAAATCTCTATCGTGGCTCAAAGTCATCGAGTTGGAGGTTAGGAAAGTGATGATCCGACTTATCTGTCGTCCTCGTCATTTGATTGAGGTGAAACATTACGAGGTCCATCGCCAATTTTTATCGTTTTGCTATCATTTTTTGACGTTATTAAACACGCTTTCACTCTTTTAACCAGTACTGGGTGGACCATTAGAAGAGAAGTAAGGCTCTAGAGCAATGGTTCTCAAACTCTCACTACTGGCGACCCAATTTTCAATCATAATTTTTATCGCGACCCCCCTAAAAATAACAATGTATTGAATGCAATAATAATGCACTTTGGCGCTAAAGCTACAATACGATCATAATTATAAACCGCTCAAATCTATACATATAAATAAAATTGAAGTGTCTGTTTGTAATTTGAAATTAACAGTTTTTTTACTAAATGCATTTAAAAGTATATACGGTACTTATATGAAAAAATCTATTTTTCAAATTTTTGTCTGTCTGTCTATCTGTCTTTCCGTCAGTCTGTTTGTTCCGGCTAATCTCTGAAACGGCTGGATCAATTTTGGCGAAACTTTCACTGGCATATAGCTAATGTTATAAGAAATAACTCAAGCTACTTTTATTATAAAAAAACTAGGTTTCCGCGAAAATAAAATTAAAACCAATGAAATGGTGAACAATATCCGTTTCAAATAGGGATTGTTTTTTTCAATAAGGATTATTTTTCTTCAATAGGGATTGTTTTATTTTGCGAGCCTTTTGTCTCAACGTTTCTAGCAGTTATATCAAACTTTTTTGTTTGATAAGGTTACTGAGACTCGCGATATTTTCCGTTCATGTCCGATCCTAATGATTTTAACAGTCTTCACTTACCCCTTGCTTGCGGCTTCGTTTCACCCTATCTCGTCCACCCCATCGACAGTGTCAAAGGTCACGAGTCCCTCTCCCCCCTGCTTGCAGATTCGTTTCACCCTACTGTTACTAAGACCTGTTTTGAACTGTTGCATCATTCCAATGATTTCATTCTCTCTTAAAAACACTGAGCAACATGAATTTTTCTATAACTTAGACAACATTTAAACTTAAATTAGGAAGTTTTTGGGTTTTACGTCATTTCACTTCTTACAAGGCTCCGCATTTAAGTAGAGGTAAGCCAATTTCACACCTCTATTATTTATTCCATTGCCAAACACGGCACACAAAAACTGCAATGATTTTACAGTCCTCACCCCATCGACAGTATCAAAGGTCATGCGTCCCTCTCAGGCTTTGCTCAACAAAGGAAAAAAAGTAAAACAAAAAAGAAACATTGATTCACAAAGTAGAAGAATGATATTATACTTATAGCATAGGTATTTCTTTAAGTGAAATATATAATTATTTTCGTAAACTCTGCGAATTGAATAAACACATTTTTGTTAAATTCCACGTCGACGAAGTCACGGGTAACAGCTATTTAACATAAAATAAATGCATCAGAAAGTAATATTAACGTGTTACACATCCTGATACAAATTATTTGCATTATTTTAATGCGTTTATTACACAGAATTTGTAACAATGTGTTAATTTTGCTGAGAAGAAGGGTGTTTTCAAAAATCGATCCATAAGGGAGTTACGTGGCGTTATAAATAAAAAAAAAAAACCTTTTTTTATCAGCTATTATATCTACAGACTTAAAATTTAGCAAACATGGTTTTTGTTCAGCTGAGTTATGCAAAAAGTTGTTTTTTTTTGTTTAATTTACAATTCACGTAAAGTTAACTCATTAAAAACTTCTTTATCCTTCAGTCTGTATTACTTAAATTTTCAATTCACTCGTGCGAAGAACGGGTATACCAGCTAGTTAACAAGATAAGAATTAAATGTTGTATATGTTACTTTTAAGTAATATATATTTTTATTTATTTTTTTTATTATTACTTTTTAGTTCGATTCACTATGAAAGCGTGTTTATTAGTTTTTTTTTTTTTTTTTTCAAAAACTATAATTTATTTTACAATTATTTTTACAATACACGATAAAAATCACAATTCCAGTGAATAATTTTAACTAAGAAAAAGCATACTTACCTACTTCCTTACCTAATTTTTTGAAAATTTGAGAAAAAATCCAATAAAACTAAAGAAAATGTTCCAAATGTGCGTGTCCTTAATAAATGACATAAATCACAGACACTTTTCGCTAACAACACAGGAACGTTATTTTTCAGCAAAACTGTCATGTTTTGTTCACGTTTTTTGTAGTTTTGCTGTTCTACAAATAGCATTTTGAACTTTTTCTTCCTTGAGTCTTTTTGACAAGGCGAAGTATTACATTATGGCTTCATAGTTTTCATCATAGAGATCTTTAGGCAGCATTTGAAAATTTCAATTCAACTCAAACGTTTCATATCTAACGCTTTTCTGATGTTTACTTTCGCTGTCTTGATTAATATGCATTATTTCAGTAGGTTCTTCAATTGCTTCATCAGTTTCAACATCCTTCAATAGGAATCACAGATGCCCATTTTTTTAATATGCTGCTCATTTACATTTATAAACCAATTAATAAGTCTTACAACACAGCAATCAAAACCACAAAAATTTCATGGGGAAAGTATAGAATGTTCTAAAAAATAATTGTGTAAAACGTTTTTCATTATGCATTATATGTTTCAGAATACTCATAAAAATAAATTTTCGCCAAATAATTCTTCAATATCATAAGACTCTTTCACATGGAAACAGGCGAAACAGAAATATATTATTTACAACTTCCCTAAAAAAAAGGACGTAGATAACCATACCAGTAAGTTCGAAGGTCAACTTAAGTAATATTTTAGGTTAAAAGAAACGTAATAAAAAAATCTCTCAACGTGGGATTACAGCAAAGCAAACAAAATATATATATATTTTTTATTTGGTTATAGGATCAAAGATGGCTAATGAGCATTTGAAGTGGAATCTTTTATTTTTGATGATCACCAGATGATAAATATAATCTATATCAGTGTAAATGTGTATTTTTTATTATGTTAGAAAGCATTTTGTTTTACTTCATTTCAAAAAGAATTATTTTTTTAAGCGTTTTATTTTCAATATGCTTGCACCTCCCTTGCAGGGTTACCGTACCCCCCCCCCGGGGGGCGCACCCCGCAGTTTGAGAAAAACTGCTCTAGAGGCTTTGAATAACTTTACAGAATAATGTTTCAGTGGTCTATTGAGAGTCAGTAAAACTTCTTTTCATGTTTTAAAACTTTTTTGAGTTTTTAAGAATTTTACAAAAAAAGATAATTCTATCAATTTTAATATGATAATAAATATTTATAATATAGGTTTGCGTAGAGTGGTGGGGCCCAAGCATCTTAAAGTGGAATGTTGATGTATAGAAATTAAAACATGAATCTAAAACAATTTATGTTCATATTCTTAGTTAAATTGTTATCTTTAAGGTTTTGTGTAATTTTTAACATTATATTGTATGCTGTATTTTACATAAATAATGTTGGGATTAAGGAAGAAAATTATTATTTTAACCCCTTAAATGCCATTGACGTACACAATCGTCACCTCTCAACCGTTGGAGAGTATCCGAACGCGCGTATATATGCGTCTTTACGAAATACGATCCTTTTCTTTGCGCTGCTATTTCGAAGGCTTTGGACTGCAATAAAATTACATTGACAGTGTTTGTGAAGCATTTACTAATTTCAGAGAAAAAAATGTACCTTTCGTTTCTCTAAAATACACCAAATCGGCAGTAAAGGTGCTAAAAGTGTTTAATAATGGATATGAATTAAAATATCGCTACACAAAGCTATTTGAATTATAACTCAGCTTAGGCCACAGATAAGTCTCTTTGAAATGGTTTTTCAACGGCGAGTGTGTGAGTGATTATGGACATCGCACACACTAAAGCAAGTCGAGGACTACTGTCAATAGACTGCGTAGTTTTGAGACACAGTCAAATGATGAGAATGATACTTGTATTTCCAACTCATTCTCAAAGCTTTACATAACAAGCAGTTAAAAAAAAACAAGTCAGTTCTTACTTACAAGGTGAGGGCACGATTAAGGATATTCATTTGGGACTTGGGAGTAATAGTAGTACTCCTTTCGGTTGTTCACCCCTCAATGTAATTCCGCCGAATGCCCAGTCAATTGGGAGCCTTCGAAATTCATGCTTATCTTTTATACAATTAAATTTTAATTTTCCGCAACGAGTTCGTAGCTTGATTGGAAAATCGTCTGCTTACATTGCGAGAGGTCTGGGTTCGATTCCACACGATCAACTTTTTTCCTTCAATTCATTTAATTATTTTTTTTAAATTAAATAAATTTATTTATGAAAGGTTTATCAAATATTAAATGACATTTTTTGTAATTATTTTGTATTTTATAAAGAAAAAAAAATTAAAAATATATAAATTAAATTATTTATTAGTAAAATTATTTGAAATATTTAAAATTATTAATAATTAAAAATGTTTAAAATTATTATTCATTAAAATATTTAAAATAAAATGTTTAAAAATATTTTTAATTAAAAATATTTAAAATAATTATTAAATAAAAATATTTAAAATAATCATTAAATAAAAATATTTAAAATAATTATTAAATAGAAATATTTAAAATAATCATTAGATAAAAATATTTAAAAAATTATTAATGAAAATTATTAATATTTAACATCAGTATATTAATTATTATTTATTAAAATGAACTAATTAATTAACATTTATGATAATTAATTGTGTTTAATATTCATTGTAATTAATTTATTATTATTGAGTATTAGTATTGTGTTAAGAAATGTTATTTATTTATAATTAAAACTATTATTAATTTCTTTTTGAAAATATTATTAGTTTATAATTACAAATATATTGCTTATTATTAAAATTATGATTTATTACAGAAATTATTATTAATTTATTAAAGAAATTATTTAAAAAAATTTATTAAAGTTATTCAAATACACTTTTTGGAATTAAATAAATTTATTTCAAAAGGACTTAATAAATATTTTATAAAATTATAAACTGATTAAATTAATAATATATAAAAACATATTTTTGAATATATTAATTATAAAATAGTTAATTTAATAATAATAATATAATTTACAAATTATTTATATTATATAAAATATTTTATTTATATTATATTGTATTTCACATTATAAAACTATTCCTAACTAATTTTTGTAAAGTATCATTTAATATTTATTTTATATATTTTATTATAAAAATTATAAATATATTATTAATATAAAATGTATTTATAAAATTTAATATAATTATTTATATTATTACAGTAATATTTTTTTTATAAAATACAAAGTAAAAAAATTTATTTAATTTAAAAAATAATTAATTGAATTGAAGAAAAGAAGTTGTTCGCGTGGAATCGAAACCAGACCTTTTGCATTGTAAGCAGACGATTTACCAATCAAGCTACGAACTCGTTGCGGAAATTTAAAATTTAATTGTATAAAAGCTAAACATGAACTTCGAAGGCTTATTTCTTCGACTTGACTGACCATTCGGCGGAATTACATTGAGGGGTGAAATCCCTAAAGGAGTACTACAATTACAGCAAGTCCCAAATGAATTTACATCGTCGTGCCCTTTCCTTGTTAGATCAATGAAGAAAAATTTTATTTTAGCTTCTTTTTATTAAATAGTTACAATTAATATAAATATGCATATACATATGACAGAATCACAACATTAAGTGGTAACTTATTTTTATTAATTATCATTAAATTATCGTATTTTTATCTTAAACAATCGTGTATTTAAATTTCAGTTCAACTTAATGCTTTAAAACGTGAGAAAAAATTCTTTTAAAGTTTTGACCCAAGTAACTAAAAATGAAACCAACGGGGTTGTATTTGTAATTCTTTAAATATTTAGTTTCAGTGAATTAATTTTAAATTATCGTATTTTTACCTTAAACAATCGTGTATAGAACATTGCAGCTCAAACGAGCACTTTAAAATGTGCAAAAAAAAAAAAAAAACATTTTCATGTTTTGACACAAGTCGCCAAAATGGTCACTAAGTCGCCACAATTAATGTCAACGTGGCTGTATTTGTAATTCTTTGAATAATTATCTTTAATAAATTAATTTTTATTAATTATAATTAAATTACTGTATATTCATCCAAATAAATCATGAATATAAAATTTCGGCTCAATTGAGCGCTTTAAAATGTATTTCATTAATGATTAAAAATTTCACGAAAATAAATAAATAATTAAATATGTAGAGAGAGTGAGCTATTATATAGCAGGAATTGAAAAATAGCGAGCAGGAGGATGCCTCACAGATTTAACGTGCATTATATCTTTTTTATGTTGAGTCTTCAGTAGAACCAGGACTAGAACCCTCGACATCGAAGAAGCAACATCTGTCATGAGTTCTCTTTCATGGCCATTGTGGCCATGTCAGAGGTATTCCAAGATGCTTAATTGTAAGATATTTGCAGTAGAATATATTGATTTTTTAAAATTGCTTAAACTGGTAAAAGATCTGGGTGAAACATAAATGATCACTCTAACAGAATGGTAATGGGTGTGACATCCCAGCCGGCGTTATTAGTCGATTCATAGTTCGAGACCTAGTGATACTAAAACCTCGCCATGTAAGAATCTAATGCAAGCCTTTACATTGACTTGGGGGTCAAGTTTGGAATGTAAGGTGTCGACTCAAGTATCGTCCACGACAATGGAGCAAAATTACGAGGTCAATGGCTATTAAAGCTCGTGTTATTTCAAAGGTTGACAGTAATTAAAAATAAATCATTCTGATGGTACATTAATAAACTATTTCAATGGTGAACACATAAATAGGAATTCCATTATTTTATAGTCTTTAAATTTAATCTCTAGATTTAGTCTTTAGAATATATCGAGTATTAAATTTCTTAAAAGTCAATTGAAATTCGTAGGAGAAAATAGCAAATGTATCCCTAAGAAATTTATTTCTTAATTTGTCAAGCTACAAGACATTTGAAATTTGACATTTCAGCTTGACATTTCATCTTATTTTTATAATTTTAAAATTGTATCACCTATTATCTGTCTAATTTGTCGATCAGCTGATGTAAAACCTAAACTTATGGACGTGATAATCAACCAAATTGTCTAGTCGGCTTCGGTGGCTTAGAAGTAGGTAGCTTCTCCGCTTAATAAGCCAAAGATAGCGGGTTCAATCCTGACTGGAGTTGATAGATTTTCTGGATGTTAAAATCGTATGCACGCATGTCATTTGATTATGTGACATGTAAAAGATCCCTTGAGTATCATCTTGGCTCTGGTGCTCTCGACAAAATTAAATCTTGGCAATACTTATCATTTGCCGAGAGCTTGAATTAAATTAAATAATTAATTCATGTGTCCGTATTTGATAGCGAGAGTCGCCACTAGATGGTGCCACCACTGAAATGCCTCTTACATTTGAGGACTTGCCGTGTTTTCAAAGGCTTAGTAGCTAATATGGAGCCCATTCGGAAAAAAAGTTACAAATATAATCATGTCCTTAATTAAGATTACAAACATGTGTGTTTTTCGTCATAATTTTAAAACGCCTACAGTAAAAGTGATATAATTTGTATTTTACATACCGGTAGTACAGTATCAAGTTTCAGTTGAAGAAAAGATATTGTATAGCGTAAGTTTTTGCAGAACTACTGGATTGTGACCGTTCAAATATATGGGAATTTTGCCTCCAGTTTTGTGAATATTGCGTTAAAACAAACAAGTTCGTCTACTTGGAATGAGAATGAAGTTGTCATAATCGCTTAGATGATTCCTTGAAATGGACAGCCGTTGGCAGGCTTAGAGCTAACTAGTATCAAGCGGAAGAGGCTCACTGGTTACAAGTGGCCCCTAAAGTTGTCTCCCGATTATGGAATCAATTCCAAACAAGTGATACTATCACGAGAAAGGTCTGCCAAGGTCACGACAGGGCATCAACATCAGCACAAGATCTCTACTTGACATTAAGTGCATGACAGCGTAGGTGGACATCGGCTGCTCAGCTTGCTCGTGACCTTGCTGTGTAGCATAGAACAAGGATTCTCAAGAAAATAGTCTTCTGATGTCTTGCAGAGTCTAGCCTTACGTGCAGCGTCTAGTCTGGTACGTCCCTCTGACTGTTTTCAGCAGGAAAGACTGGTTATTCAAACTCAAACTCAGTGGCACTAAGGTTCATGAGGCCCACGATCTACTGTGTCCATCCCAGTATATTTAACCATCGGGCACTGAGGTGCATGAGCAGATGTCCCAATCAGCTGGTCAGCCTGAAGCAAGACCCTCAATGTTTAAGTCTCCAAGCAAGCCTCTGGTACTCATTTATCGACCCACAGCAGTAGCGATGAAAGGTTGAGTCGACCTTGCCCAACCATGGAAAAAAATCCGTACCTGTGGCGCGAAAAATCAATACACTACCACTCGACCACAGGGCCCTATAAGATTGGCTATTATGGAGCTGAAAGCATCAACCGTGGACAACTCAAGAATGGAAGCATGTTTTTTTCAGTGATGAGTCTGAATATACCAGACGAAATAATTATTCGCGAGTATTCACCTGTAGAGAAAAAGGAGCACGTTTTCATCCTTACTACGTAGCAACATTCAACAGATTTGGTGGTAAAGGAAGCCTTGTGTTTTGGAACAATGTTGAGCAATCGTAAACCATTGGACGTTTTTTTGATGCGGGTACTGTCAACTTAAAGTGATATAGGGGGAAAATTCTGGAAACATATGTGAGGTTTTTCTGGGTGCTATGAGCCCGGGGTACATTTTTATAAACCATAATGCGCTTAGACACAGACTGATGAATTTGCTGATGAATTTCATGAAGGATATTCGCCGTATTTGGATATTCGCCGTATGGACCGACCTTCGAGGCCTCCAGATCACAATTCTATTGAATATGCTTAGGATCGTCTAGGAAAAACCATTTCTCAGCGTTGCTTCTATTCCAAGCTCCCCATGAATCAAAAGTCCCGCTTTTGGAGAAATGGGCTTTTTTGCCACTAACACTTATGATACCATCAAAAACAGTATGGCAGCTCGTTGTGTGACTTGTATAGCTCTTCACAATGGTCACAAACATATTAGACAATCTCTTCCCGAAGTATAAATGCTTTATCTCAGTTTCAAGATTTCACACTTTTTGATATGACTTTTGTCTTAATTCACAGTTAAAATGTTTTAAAACGCACGGTTACGTTGCTATATTCTGTCTGAAATTCTAATATATATTTGTGCTAAATTTCGTGGCAACACCGTAAGCAGTTCATCATTTTCACAGTTTTTCTGTTGGTGACCTTAATTTCGGACATAAATGTAGTTAATTGGCTATCCCAGCAAAATTGGTGTGTCTGGCAAAAATAATAACTTAAAAAAATTAATGAAATAGAAGCAAATGAGAAGATTTAGATGGGTTCACACACTTTGATTAAAAGAGAATTGCTCTCAGGTACTAAATAGCTTAATGATAGAATTTCGGACTTATCTCATGAGAAAAATACCAAATAAATAAAAGTAAAAGTCATCATCTAAAACTCCTTAATGGCAAAAGAAGAAGAAAAATGTGGAATGAAGGAAAATATTATAATGAAATCATGCATGCTGATATTATTCACGTCATTCATACATTAGTCTTTCTTTTCTCAGTATTAAATTCTGTTTGTTATTTAGATTTCACCTTGAGTTTTATCGAGCTAATTTTTTTCTCAATTTTTGCCATGTGTGTGTGTGTGTTTGGTATATATTTACTTAAACTCAGTTATTAATTACACGTTGTATAACGTTAGTGAGTTTCCTTATACATTAAATCACTATATTCGTCATTTTTTCAATGTTACACAAATTGATTTTACATAAACGTATTTCTTGAAATAAAAATTTCAACGAAGTGTGGGATTTTGCACTTTCCGCTTATAACTAACTACGTAGCACTCTACAACCCTTACTTCCTAGATGCTGCTCATAATGAACGAACGTGATGTAACGATATCTTGAAAGTTTCTCTTGTTTATGAAATACTTATGAGATCCAGCAACTCTTCTGATACTGAATATTTCATGTTGACAGTAATAAATATGTATGTTTATGTCGGACTTACAGTTACTTTTTGAAAATTTGAGGAACATTCTTCTAACAAAAGAAATGTGATATGTTGATGTGGGTGACCATGTAAAGTAATTTGAAGTAAAATAATAGAATAAATCGAGTAATTAAAGTGAAATGCGTATAACGCGAAAATGCTTAAGACAAGATATCAAAATATTGGTTAACACAAAATAATACAACTGTCGAGACAAACTACTATATATTTTCTTGCATTTTTTCTTAACACGTAACAAAAATCTCTTAAAAACGAAAAGATTTACCTTTTGAGAATGAAAAAAGAACGGAAAACAATGCGCCCATACTTTATAAAATGTTTGATAAAAGTTCTATGTTATTGAAGTGTCCTAATGTATCATAGGAATAATACGTTGCAGTAGATGATGATAATGTAAGTACAACCCCAATTTTGGCAGACAAAGATACTTTTCAAAGCTAAAAAAATCATTGATGCAGATTCCAACGACAAAAAATGAAATGAATAATGTTGCTCAAATTATGAAGTATAATGAATAATATGCTCAAATAATGTTGCTTAAATTATGTTATAAACAAAACATTTACAAATCAGAAAACACATTTTCTAATGAACTGCTATCTCAACTTCGAAAAGAAAGAAAATTTGGCTGGTAATCAAAAGCTTCAGGAAGAAATAATGAGAACGAAAGAAAAAAAATAAGTTAAAAGGACTTACCGCTACACAAAATCCTCTGCTTCAAAGAACTTCAGCAAGCAAATTCAGGCATCGTAAACGACAATTTGTCGTCAGATAAAGAAAATTGTTTATAAAAAAAGTGAATAAACCAATCTGTCATAAAATGTCTGCAAACTCAAAAACGAAGAAAAAGAAAGAAAACGTTCTTGCTTTTTGAACTTAATGCTACACAAAGGTAGATACAAAACATGGAAACTCCTGATGAAGTACTGTCATCCACATCTGGCTAAACGAAGACGCGAAAAGCGTCTCAATGACACAGCTGTTTTACAAAAGGCAAGTTGATCGTCATATAATATGATATGTGGGGATAGGCATGCATTTTAAAGTATTAACAAAATCATTTTTGATAGAACCAAAGGCTGTGAATTGATGCTAAATACTAACCGAATACATTTTTAAACACTTGATGAAAGAAAGTAAATGCATTTACCTTCAAGGAAACTTTGATTTCACCAACATTCTACACCAAAACATACTGCAAAATCAACTATAAAATGGCTGAAAGATAAAATTGTAAATTCTCTTTCTCATGGGAAATGACTCTCATCATCTCCTAGTTCTGAGTTTTGTGGTACTTTTTTTATGAAGATACTTAAAAAAAACAAATAAATAGATGTAAAGTAAAAACACTCCAAGGGCTTTAAAAAGCTCAGTTCCATAGTTGATATTCTCATCTTAAACTAATTAAGCATTTAATATTTGTGTCATACATTTGCGATTAGTTATGAATTCACCATCTACCTCGTTGGGTAAAAATTTTTCGAAAGTGGAGTCGTCGGAGTATGTTAGTATTTTAAGATTAATTAGAATTCCGAGATTTATTTAGAATATTAAATATAGTTAGATTTCCAAGAAAAATGCATTTTTTAATGTATGCCGAAGTCAAACAATTATTTGGTATTCTAAAAGGATATTGTTTGCGGACAACTTACAATGGAATGATATTATTTATTTGATGAGAATGGAAATCCTTACATTGAAAAAGCGAAGCAAAATAGGGAAGGAGTTTTACTTAGATTAATATATTAGCTAAATGTCCAGCATCTTGAAAACGTAATTGTATGCATATTTTCTCAGCTGAATGTGTATGCTAACTGCAGGTAATTGAAAGCACTGAATATGAAAAGTATATACGTGTAATCCGGGAACTAAAAACCGATAGCTTCCATAAGGTTCTACGCGTGCTTTTGGTGACAGACCATCTGTGGAGACCTTCGAAGTGAGATTAATTTGAACCAAGAACTTGCAAGTCTGTATATATATATAGCTGGCTGAAAACTTAACTAAGGTAAATGGCTGAAAAAGAATTTCCCCTCGAGTCAGACATTATTTTCTTTTACACTTGTCCTTCGTAGTTGTTAACTTGCGGAAGAAAGGCAAAATCACTTTCTTTTCCAATCTGGGAAGGGAAGTGATTTTGCAGTTAAAAGACTTTCGGAGCGATACCAGAGAAGATTGTTTTCCCATCAATTGCAAATAATTAATGCACATAATCTTTTTTTTTATTGAACATCATTTCAAAATTTTTCTGTGTGGGTCTTCAACAGTCTGATATTTTGTAGTCGCCACTATTTTGGATGTTTTAAAGAAGATTGGTGCAATAATATTTTATTTTATTTTAAAGCAACATAATTATGTTACATGTAATATTTCTTGATATAATACATTCAAGAAGCTTCCTTCAACTTAATAGAAATTTATTTGAAATACTAAAATTTAAAAAGAAAAAGAACCACCAGTATAATTTGTAAATTAACAACTATTTCCCTTCAATTGAACATGCAATTAAAACATTTCTTTTATATTTTTCCTGTATTTTTCTTTACTAAAAGATATGAAGGTATACTTTTGATTATTTTGTCGGTCTCCACTGGTAGCAAGATGTCATGAAATAGAACCGCTCTCTTCTAACGTATACTTTACATAAATGCTTTTTTTCCCTACTCGGCAATCGATTTTTTCACGACTATATGCATATCCCCAGTAAACCAAAATTTTATTTGTGAAAAAGTTAATCTCAAGTGATTTTAGTAATTATTTATTGGTTAACTTCAGTTATTTATAATTTTTACAAAGTTTACACTAGTTGTCTAACTCCTTTTTTCCATATTCATTTCTAAAAAAAATCATCATGTCTCAAAAAAAAGTAGTTTTATTATTTTTTTAAGAAATTTAAATATCTCTAATTTCCAATTTGCTTTCATTTAGTAGTGTGATAAAGTTCTCGGAGTAGTCGGAAGAATAAATTAGCATAGATTGAATATATTTGCATATATATATATATATATATATATATATATATATATATATATATATATATATATATATATATATATATAAGTGATATTATTACTTTAATAAAACAAATATTTATAATTAATTATTAGTTTTTGCATTGAAAAAAATAATTTAAATACCTAAAACACATTATAGAAAACACTTATTAAGTCACAGAAATTTCATAATGTCTATGTAAATAATTCTCCAGTAAATTTTAAAATTAATAGTAGAAAAAAAACACTTTTTAGGTTGGGGTATGATTATGTTAGAAAATTTAAAATAAAAGTGTACGTTCGAATACAGAAATTTTTATCAAGTGAATAAAAGCAAAAAATAAATATATATGTAAATAAAAAAATAACTAGTAAAGAAAAAACCGAAAACGTTATTTTGTGTTAAATTATTTACTCTTTTCTCTTTTGAACCCCCAAAATACAGTGTTTAATATTTTTGAAGTTATTTTGTTACTAACAGTGAGAAGTTCAGTTTGTTTTCCTCCTTATCTTACTTTACACTGACACATTTAAGTTCTGATTTAAATTTATTTACTGTAGAGAGCTTAAACACATAAAAAATGTGCGATTTGTTCTCATTGTGCTATGATGACGGATGATATAAGCTGTCTCAGTATTCTCTTTCTTTATAGAAAGTCATTGAAGAAGTGCATTTGTGAACTGAAGACCCTTGACAATACCACATATTTTTTTCTTAGAGAAAATAAAAAGAAAAAAAATTCCCTCTTTTTCAGAGAAAACTTTTTTTTGTTGACCTAGTTATACTGTTGTGTTAGAAAATGTGTACATTTTTTAAATCACCGCTTGCAATGCACAGCCAGTTATTCACCTATTGTTTCATCTGATTTCTAATCAGAGTAATTAAGTAACTTATTACTTAGAATTTTAAAGGGAATCATAAGTCCTAAAGGAATTAATGAAAACTCTATTTAAAATATTCACCTTACCATTTCTTTAATTCTAATAAACTTACGATATGTTAACTTTCTAGCAATTTTGTGCTACATTCTGTTTAAATTCAGGACAAGCCTTGCAGCCATTTATTCTAAAAAATTAAAGATATGAATATATTTTGCAGCTTAAAAAAGATAAACACAAATATTTTATTTGAAATAATAAATAATTCATGAAACAATAAGTCGTATGCAAATGCAAAATCTAGTTCAATATCGTATGTGCATACGAAAATTAAATGAATAATTATAAAATCTTTTATTTTTCACGCAAATGAAATTCCTAAGCTTCTATCAAAATAGCTGATTCAATATTTGGTGTCTGTTTATTTATTTACTTGTTAACAAATATAATTGGTTATTGTATATATTTTCCATTTATTTTCATTTAAAATTATTTCATCTTAAAATACAATGCATTATTTTTCATTAATTTATTCATTTAATTCTCACATCAGATTCATGTTTATTTTTTATTTTATGTACAAATTTAGAATGGAACCTTTGTTGTGTCAAATTAAAATATGTAAAAAAAAGGACATAACAAATTTGCAATTCGATGTGCTATAATCCTACCACAGTTAAACAAATATTTTGTTTCATCTACATTTAAAAGTGCATAACAGAATGTATCAATCTAAAATATTCACGGTATATTTTCGTGTATTGTCCAAGCATTTTTGAAACTTTTTTTCTTTGTTAAAATAATAGGGTTGACTTATATATATATATATATATATATATATATATATATATATATATATATACACTCCAAAAAAATATATGCACCCAGAAGAAATTGAGCTACATTCACGAGATTTGGTATGCATGTAGTGTATATGAAAATAAACAAATGATTAAAAATTCAGAACAAATATCATTTTATTAAGTGGTTACAGCTTAAAGGTTAAAAATCAGTATGTAGTAAAGCCACCTCTGGCAGCTATACAAGCCGAATTCGGCGTGGCATCGATTCAATTAGATCACTTATGACCCCTGTGGAAGATCCTGCCAGTTTGCATCTGAGCAGTTAATTCTCCTGTATCTCGGGACGGCTGCAGTTGCCTTCCCAGCGCGTCCAGACATGCTCTATTGGCGAAAGATCTGGTGACCTGGCAGGCCATGGTAGGACGTCATATCCTTGAAGACATTGTTGGGAGAGTCGCGCAGTATGTGGTTTATCCTGTTGATAAATGGCACTTGGGCGACTTGATAGCAGGGTAGCACAATCGGCGTTAAAATATCGTCCACGTATCTGCGAAAAAAGGACCACTAAAGATGATCGTGTGTCCCAAGAAATTGCTCCCCACACTGTCACACCTTGTGAAATTGCTGTATGCCGCTCGACAATAAATGCCGGATCGGACCGCTGGCCGGTGCGCCTCCAGACACGTGTGCGGTGGTCATCATCACTGAGACTGAATCGGGATTCATCACTGAAGATGACACGTCTCCAGTCTGTCACACTCCAAGGATTGCCCGAGGTCGGCAAAATCCAGTCGACACTGCCTATGATGTGGGGTCAGTGGTAAGCGTCTTAGCGGACGTCGGCTCCTCAAAAGTCGTCTCCTTATGGTTTCTCTTGATGGCACTGGATGTCTGGAAGGAGGTAAGTGGCGTTGAATCGATGCTAGCGACGTTGTTGGTGCCGAAGTGGCCACTCTTCTGATTGCACGATCCTCGCGATCATTTGTGTTCCTGGGACGTCCTGACCCTCCGCGACGGTACACTCTACCTTCTGTGATCCACTGTTGCCAACACCGAGCAACTACCATATCGCTCCGACCGAGGTGGCGGCCGATACGTCTATTCGACCAACCTGCTTCTCTGAGGCCTATTATACGGCCCCTATCAAAGTCCGTCAGCTGCTCTACTGCCGCCGGTTACGTCTTAGAGGCATCCTAAGTCTCAATATCGTCTATCAAAGTCATCAGATTCGTTTGGATAGCCGTACGGCGCTCGTACTCATGCTTTTAAACTCTCCCAGTTGCGCAACCAATATGCGCATAGCACATAGCCTTTTCTCATTGGCTTCGAAATTTTAATCATTTGCATATCTCTTACCAGACTACATTCTTGCCGAGTTTCGTGATTGTAGCTTGATTTCTTCTGGGTGCATATATTTTTGCGACAGAGTGTATATATATATATATATATATATATATATATATATATATATATATATATATATATATATATATATATATATATATATATATATATATATATATATATATATATATATATATATATATATATATATATATATATATATATATGGGCCGTGGTAGCCTAGTGGTTAGAGCATCGGACTCCAGACCGGAAGGCCTGGGTTCGATGCTCGATGTCACCAAATACCCTCCGAGTGCACACGGAGTACGTGCTCGTTAAATCAGTGGGTCCGTAGTCTTGTGGGCTTATTCACTAGCGCAGGAACTGGAGAATATTTCCCTCCCCTTCAGTTCACTTGCAGAAATTGTGGAGGTGGAGATAGAGGTCGTGTCGCCATCTATCGTCCCTTCGGGGAAGTTTCGCTGAGCTTAAATCGCACTGTCACCTGTATGGTGCTCAAGGCCAACGACAGGCGTACCTCTTGCCCATGCCACGATGAATTTCGTGGGCCTCGTTCTGACTACGTCAGACAGGTGGCATTAGCCACAACAACAACAACAATATATATATACTAGCTGGTATACCGGTTCTTCACACGGGGGAACTGAAAAATTAAACAACACAGATTGAAGGATAAATAAGTTTTTAATAACTTAATTTTACGTGAATTGCAAATTAAAGAAAAAACGCTTTATTCTATCTCAGCTGAACAAAAAAAAAAAAAAAAAAAAAAACTTTGTTAAAATTTAAGTCTGTAGATCTAAAAGCTGTTAAAAAGGATTTTTTATAAAAAAATTATAACTCCCCGTAACAAACACTCTTAAGGGTTGATTTATGAAAATTCTTCTCTAAGCTGATCTCTGCTCAGCAAAACTAACACATTGTTAAAAGTTTTGCGTAATGAACGCTTAAAATAATGTAAATTATTTATATCTGAAAGTATAATACATTAATATTACTTTCAGTAGTACTTGTTTTATGTAAAAATTGTAATATTCGCAAGCAACGCCGTTTCTTAAATTCTAATGGCGATTCAATGAAAAACATCGCGAAATGTTAACGATAGAGTCAAGTTGGCAAATGCCTACCTACTTTCATAGCTCGAGCTTTATTAGAGCTTTGTATGACCCGCCATGTAGGGGAGCGATGCACATTAATAATTTATCCAAACGCATTATGATTTACTGCAGTTTTTCTCAAAATATATTTTTTTGGATCACTAGATTTAAAATTAAGGGATATACATAAACAAAATACTCTACTTTGGAAAATGTAATCCGTTACAGCTAATAAAATAATTAAAGATACTCCACTGTAAAATTAATTATATGCACCGTTCACTTAAAATAAGTATTCAAATCATTTTCTAAAGTCTTCATTAACATACAAAAACATAAGACTCTAAAATTTTGACATAAACTATTTTTTCGGGATAAAAATAATAATCTTTGCAATCCGCTGAAAACGCAATATCTGCTACAAAACTATTCGCCTTCTCCAGTAAAATACTCATCATAGAACCCGTGCTGCCATATATCTTGGAAGAGAGGATTTCAAAGAATATTCCTGCTAAGTATTGGTAGAATATTCCTTCTATGTTGGTGTGGTGTGTTAGTTAGGAGAACGGGGTGCCAGCTCAGGTGTCGTCAACGTCATTTTACTATGGTTCAAAATTATGTGATCCGTTGCTAAAAGCCCTTGTGTAGCTGAACACAGTGAGACGTTAATATTCACTCACTCAAACACTCCAAAAAATACAGTACAATAGTTATAATTATTTTTTTACTTAAAAATGCAATATCTGTGTTAGCCTATTCAATTAAAATTTATCGTTAGAGTTAACTACTAACCACAAACAAATTTTGAAAATTTGTCTAAATGATACAGCGTGAAAGAGAAAGTTTATTTACTTTAAGTACCAGAACTGATAAAAGCATTTATTTTGAATAAAGATCAATTTCTTACTACCAAATGTGCATAATAAAATCATAAAAAAACATTAAAATAATGAGAGATTTCTTACAACCTCTCCCTTCAAAACTTAGTTTTATTCTGAAATAAAAAAAATAGGCATTATGCTGATCACGGGAATTAATTAGAAGCGAGCGCCTTGCGTAGCCAAAACAAAAAGGGGTCTTCACAAACAAAAGATAGATAGATATATGCTGTGGAGGGCTTTGTTTCCTTGCAAGCCAGAATTGCTTGCAGATGGCAGAATTTTTTCCTACTTACTTTACAAATAACATTTTATTTTAAACACTTTATACAATACCTTTATAAATTATAGCATATGTGTTATTCTGATGTATAAACTATATTACTGTAAAGTTTCATTAAAATTGATCCAGTTGTTTTTGCGTGAAAGACCCCCAAATATCCTCACAAACTTTCGCATTTATAATATACACTGGTATGCAAAAATTAAGGACGAAGTCGAAAAATTAGCATATCAGCTGAACGAGAAGGTAGAGCGAACAGAAAGACCAATCAGGAGATCAAGTAAGGTGATGTACGGTAGCACATGCGCAGACATGCAGGTAGACGTAATGGGGGAGTGTCTGAGTAGAATAAAGCATGTTGTCGGTGTAAGATCAGTATTTCTGGCAAAGAGATTGCACGCCGTATAGCAGTTAAAATCACACCGAGTTTCTGCCTCAGCGAGAAATGGCGAATAATCAATCTGTTAGACGACATCTGGATGCTTTTACCCGAGGTCGAATCATTGGGAAGTTGGAGGAAGGCCGCAGTGCGACAAGTGTGGCTGCAGAGTTCGGAATTGCTCACAGCATCGTTTCACGACTTTGGAGACAATTTCAAACTACAGGAACAGCTATCCGGGGGTTCAGTAGTGGTCGTCCACGAGGAACCACACCCGCAGATGACCGGTACATTGTCTTACAGGCCAGAAGAAACAGGCGGCAGACAGCGGGAGAAATCGCTAGACACACGACACAAGCGACTGGACGACCGATATCGCGTTTTACCGTGGCCAGAAGACTGCACGGTGGTGGTCTGTTTGCACGACGCCCTGTACGATGTGTACCTTTAACGCCAGCCCATCGGAGAAGGCGTTCTCTGTGGTGCCGGGAACATCGGAATTGAAGAGACAATGAATGGGGACGAGTACTCTTTACAGATGAGAGCAGATTCAGTTTGAGTAGCGATTCTCATCGCATACTCATCTGGAGAGCGGGGGAAGCCGCAATCATCCCTCGAACATCATTGAAAGGGACAGGTATGGATGTCGCGGTGTTCTCGTTTGGGGAGGCATCATGCTTGGTAGTCGTACAGACCTTCACATCTTCGACGCAGGTTCAGTCAACGGGACCCGTTATTGTAACGAGATTATTCTTCCATATGTGCGTCTTTTTAGAGGCGCTATGGGTCTGCAGTTCCTCTTCATGGACGACAATGCACCATGTCATCACACAGTAGCTGCCGAACAGCTCTTAGAGAGTGAGGATATTGAACGTATGGATTGGTCGGCACGATCTCCGGATCTCAATCCCATCGAGCATGTATGCGATTTTCTAGGCAGACGCTTGGCAGCTCGTACCTTACCACCATTAACGATTCGGGAGCTTCGATTGGCGCTGCAAGACGAATGGGCAGCAATGCCTCAACAACTCATTGACACTCTCATTCTCAGCATGGACAGACGCTGTGAAACCTGCCTAGCAGTCAGGGGAGATCATATCCCCTACTAAAGACCGGATGTTTCTTGCTGGACACCCATCACAGGGATGTTTCGGCCTTCAGTCGCATTGCGCTCCATGCTACATTTTCAATCAAGCTTCTTTTTATCCCTCTGATTTCTCTTTTAGTAAGTGTTGCTTACATATTACACATGTCCTTACGTATTGGGGATCTTACGGTATTAAATGTGTTGATTTGGAAGGCTTTTGTATAAAGTTAAATTGAAAAAACCGTCTCGTCCTTAATTTTTGCACACCAGTGTATATTAGATATGTATCTGCTGCAGAAATGTCATTATGAAAGGTTTTATTTAAGAAAAAAAATCAACATGTTTTATTAGTAATGCGTAAGTAATTCCGATTTTGCTTTTGATCTGAAAGAAAAAGATAGTCATATACATCCTTCGAAATTGGAATCAGACCCCAAGTTTTTTTAATAAATCCAGAAGATAACAGTCAAACATTGAGATTTTTTATTGCATATGATCATCATATGGCGATTTTTTTTCTAAGATTCGAAACTTTGATCACCAATCACTTGCAGTACAAGGGATTACTCTTTCTGTTGCTTTTCCAAAAAAATGCCCTAGAAAGTAGAACTAACATAGCATTCATGATAACCAATGAATTGAAAAAATATGTGTTAGCTTAAGGTAGCATAACTAAATTTCTGGACGTCGGCGTCTTAGTTAACAACAATTTGATTGGTAAATAGTACAACCACTTTACCTACTTGACAATATTTTCACCATCATATTACACATATCTGAAAATTACACATTTCACCCCATTTCGGATTATAAAGGGTGTTTTTTAGAGGTATTGAACTTTAAATTGCAATAAAACAACGATGTATTGTTCGATTGACATGAATGATTTTTATAGGACTGCAACGGCTGGCTCGGATGTAGTCCAATCTGGACGTCCAATTTGAGATGACTTTTTCCAACATTTGTGGCCGTATATCGGCAATAACACGGCGAATGTTGTCTTCCAAATGGTCAAGCGTCTGTGGCTTATCTGCATAGACCAATGACTTTACATAGCCCCACAGAAAATAGTCTAGCGGTGTTAAATCACAAGATCTTGGAGGCCAATTCACAGGTCCAAAACGTGAAATTAGGTAATCACCAAACGTGTCTTTCAATAAATCGATTGAGGCACGAGCCGTCTTGTTGGAACCACAGCTCCTGGACATCATGATTGTTCAATTCAGGAATGAAAAAGTTAGTAATCATGGCTCTATAACGATCACCGTTGACTGTAACGTTGTGGCCTGCATCGTTTTTGAAGAAGGATTCCACCAGCCCAAAAAGCGCACCAAACAGTCAGTTTTTCTGGATGTAACGGTGTTTCGACATACACTTGTGGATTAGCTTCACTCCAAATGCGGCAGTTTTGTTTGTTGACATAGCCATTCAACCAGACGTGCGCTTCATCGCTAAACAAAATTCGCTTATGAAAATCGGGAACAACGGCAATCTCGTTTTGGGCCCATTCGACGAATCTACGCCTTGCTTGATGATCGTTTTGATGAATTGAAAAACCAAACTGAGAATAAATCACTTGACAGCTGTAAAATCGGTCGCCATCTTGGAAAGTAATGCCAACTTAAACTTCTATACCTGGAACAAAAACACTCTTATTATGGGTTATATAATTTTTCGTAAACATTTGAAGAGAAAATGTCCTCTAGGCTCATACACGGATTGCTTTGTATTGGGAAATATGTTATATATATTTATAAATATTTTCTCAATGTTTAATTTTCAAACCTTGCATTTTGTGTCCCATCTTATTCTTTATTATATTACAAGTTTTATTACATTGATAATTCAAAACATTTGTAAATTAATTATAAATCATGCATTTCATTTTTCATTCTTACAAACGAAGTTTTCACAAATATTCAAAGTCAAGAAATAAACGTTTTGTTTAAACCGTTGTGCGATATTTATCTCTGCACTATATTCCTTACATCATCTGATATGGTTTTTTAAGACACGAATTTCCATCACATCCAAATTTCTTTGCGGGAAAATATAAAATATATATATATATATATATATATATATATATATATATATATATTACAAAACCTCAATCTCACTTATTTATTTGTTCCCCAGCCTTATAGCTCTAAAGCATGTCGTCTTTAGGACTCAGAATCAATGGCCATTTTGAATTCTAATATTTTTATTTGACAAATACGGTCTATCCGTTTCCATTTAGAATCTTCGCATCGGACAACCAGTGATGGAGTTGCAGTGAACAAATCACAGTCGCCTTTCGTGACCTTTTCCTATTGTGTTCTTTTATTTGATATTAAACATCCCGAACTGTAGGAATTTCGACAACCTCATCCATTTCCTCACAAAAGCCGAAATCGCATCTCTCTGTGACAAACGGTGAATTCCCTTTCCTTCCCCTCCCTCATCCCGGAAGACTCCAAGACACTTCCGTAGGGGGAATTGGTGACCCGTGACCTCATGTGCCATTTGTTTTCATTGCATTATCAGAATTTTCAAAACTTACGTTATTCTTCTATTCACCATCCACGCCATTAAAGTGCACAGCTGAGCATCCTCGGGATTATGGATTTGTCAGTAGGGAATGTTTTCTTGGAGAGGGAAAATGAGATATTACGTATCTGCGTTTATAATGCGTGAGAGCTCGCGAATAGGGGTAACGCGGAACTCTTCAGGGGGGAAATGCGTCATTATTCAAAGAATTTTCGTTTTTGGAGCTGTCATTGGGAATAGATAGGGTGTTGACCGTGCTTGTATATATTTTTCTTAAAGAAGAAGCTGTTGAAAAAGACAAAACTAGTCAGGGATCTAGTTTTTCTTCCAGGTGGGATATAGTTGTAATGGGTTTCACCTAGATGTATCATTTCCAGATGGCAGTTTGGATGTCTGCGTTCAACAGGAATTGCTGTAATAAATATTTTTTGACGAGGAAATATCAAAAACTAGAGAAGTATATATGAAGGGTTTTTTTCTAGTTATTTATTTATTGGGTGCTCGTACGTGAAAGTGGTAAAATTTTACTGCTTCTATCAGACAGTGAATATGGTGGCAACTGGTCTAGAAAGAAACTTATAAATATTGTGAAAAAAGTAATGATGTAATGATTTATAAAGGAAAAGTACAAGAAATAAAACAGGACATTTATAGTATACAATTTTCGAGACACAATATACTGTTTGTATAGTTAGAATATATTAAATGTGTTTTAGGCTGGTGCGTATGAAATGTTGGATTTTTACGTGAATGTACAAAACTACATATATTTTTTCAATAATTTTTTTATTTAAATAGAATATGCTCCATTTGCTTCAATATACCTTTACCAACGATACCAACGAGATTTCATTTTAGTGATGAATGTCTTAAAAAATTATGTCGTATAGAATCAATAAACACTGAAATGAAATTTTTCGAGCTACCTTCATTTTAATACTGTTAATCCCGTAAAAATTGTTTTAAATACTTTAAAAAGTGATAGTCGGTCTTGTGAAAAAGTTGGGTATTGCAAAATTTCGTATTTCCATTCAATGAACTTTGCAATTGTTTAGTATGACGAATGTGTCCGAATGATGTCGTCGAGAAGCCATAGTGTCCATAATGATTAACAAGTGATGGAGGTATAATTTGAAATTTTTTTGCGTTCATGAATGTACTGGCACTATTATAGATTTAGTTGAATTCGTTCCCACCAATGTTTTTAGAGTATTATTTTTCACAGACGCTTTGTGTCTTCCACGTGGTTCATTTTGTAGCAAACTGAAATTTAGCAGACCAAAGTTTTTCAAAACTACGCTGCAAATTACGAGATGTCTAACACAATTCTCTCAAAATAACTGGTTTATATTACATGTAGCTTTTTCATCATCATTATTTTATAAAAAATTCAAGAATATCGTTTGAATTCAAATCTTTACGAGATTCAAAACAAATAACAAAAAGGAACACATTTGACTATTGCCATGTACAGAGTGTTTTTTTCCAGGTAAAGAAGTTCAAGTTCGCATTTTTCTTTCCAAGATGGTGACCGATTTAACAGCTGTCAAGTGATTTATTGTCAGTTTGGTTTGGCAATTCATCATGAATAGACTCACGCCTGAACAACGCTTTCAAATTGTGCAATTTTATTTCGAAAATAATGGTCGATTTTCATAAGCGAATTTTGTTTAGCGATGAAGCGCACTTCTGGTTGAATGGCTACGTCAACAAACAAAACTGCAGCACTTGGAGTGAAGCTAATCCAGAAGTGTATGTCGAAACACCGTTACATCCAGAAAAACGGACTGTTTGGTGCGCTTTATGGGCTGGTGGAATCCTTCTTCAAAAACGATGAATGCCACAACGTTACAGTCAATGGTGATCGGTATAGAGCCATGATTACTAACTTTTTCATTCCTGAATTGAACAATCAAGATGTCCAGGAGCTGTGGTACGAACGAGACGGCGCAACATGTCACACAGCTCGTTCCACAATCGATTTATTGAAAGACACGCTTGGTGACTGCCTAATTTCACGTTTTGGACCTGTGAATTGGCCTCCAAGATCTTGTGATTTAACAGCGCTAGACTATTTTTTGTGGGGCTATGTAAAGTCATTGGTCTATGCGGATAAGCCACAAACGCTTGACCATTTGGAAGACAACATTCGCCTTGTTATTGCCGATATACGGCCACAAATGTTGGAAAAAGTCATCGAAAATTGGACGTCCAGATTGGACTACATCCGAACCAGCCGTGGCAGTCCTATGCCAGAAATCATATTTAAAATGTAATGCCACAAGATTATCCTTCGAATAAAAAAAATTCATGTCAATCGAATAATACATCGTTGTTTTATTGCAATTTAAATTTCTATACCTCTGAAAAAAAAACACCTTTTATAATACGACTGTAAATGTGGTTATGTGAGAAAAAAAGAATAACGAAAACAGAGAATCAAAAGTTTGCACGTAAATAAAATTTAACATTTCATATACAGATAACATAAGAGCTCGTAAAAAAATAGTCGTGGTACATACATATGATGCAAGTATTATGTAAAATTCATGATATAATGAAGGATAATAAATTTTTGACAGCTGAACTGTGAACATTTCATTGGTAACAAGGATTTTGCAATATAATATACGTACTATTTCAATCAGTGAAAATGCTTTCTGGTCAAATTCAAGAACATATTTATTCCTCTTCCAATAAAAACATAGCTAACACATAAAATAAACATTTAATGAAAATTGTAATGCTAATAGAAATAAAATTGATCGATATTTTCTTTTGGAAATTTTAATTTATTTAGTTGTATTTACTAATCGATTAGTAAATTTAATATTTAATATACATCAGCCATTCATATATTTTACAATCATTGATTTTAAGTTGAATACTGGGATTAGTTATATAACTTACAAGGGTATTATATTCGAAACAAATATTGAAAAATGCCTTGCAAAAAACGTTGTTGACTTAGAGAAATTTAGAATTATTAAACAAAATTTTAACAACAATTTATTCATTTTAGTGTTTTTCTATTCGTACAATCAGATAAATTAAATGATATTGTTTTTAAGATAGAGGAAGCATAGTGAGCTTCATAGTTAACACAAAAAGGAAATTTCTTAACAAAACCTTTAATAAGTGAATTTCATTATGCATTCAACGATATCAGTTTAAGTCACAACGATTTTTATTAATAATATTCATTTACAAAAGTAAATATAAAATATGAATAAATAAGTGTGATATAAATTTATCATTAGTGAAATCCTTAACATTATGAGAGTAAAGAAATATATAATTAAGATTCCCAAATAATTTTATGTAAATAATCAATTCATTTACATCGCATTTAATGGAATGTTAGATCAAAATATATCAGTTATTTTTTTTATTTATATTTCATTTACAAATGCATATATATAATGTTACATAATGCACAGGATATCAAAGCGTATATATTATTTTTCCAGAGAAAATTCGAAACTTTAAGAAATGCTTAGCGTCATTCGCAGAAAAAAAAGTACATGTAAGCTAAAATAAGAAATGAAATTAACACCAGATAAGTATTCTATTTTTATGATAATTACTGCGTGTTCAAAGTTGAAATTTTTTTTGAAGTACAATAATGGTTTCAATTTTTTTCGGACTTTCCAGAATTATTGCTTCCTGCCTTAACTACCGTTTTGCACGCATGGATTTGATGAATTAACTTCAAAAAAATGACTTCAATGATAATTATCTTCTATTCGTTAAATGTTGGACTGTTTTCAGAAATAAATGAAATTAAAATAATTCGCTTCACTTCCATTACTGCTTTTGAGATATCTACAATAGAAAACCACGAACTACTCTTAATAATTACTCCAAAACGACTAAACACCATGCTAGAACTTTTCGACGACATTTCACATCAGCAAACTACTTTTAATTTGTTTTAATCTGATGAGATCACATTCAAGGAAGCTTAGTTTTATTTTAAAAAAATCGTATTTTAATTTACTAAGTTTTTGAAGTGCAAGTAATCATTAGTATACAAACATTAATTGTATTATCAGCAATGGAAGAAAATACAAAAGAGAATGTCACAAATAACAAATAGACTAAAAAATTTTTCAGCCATGGGACTATAACCTTTCACGTAAAAATAAGTCTGGGTGTGTTAAATAACTTTGGAGCTCAGAATGATTAAACATCTAGCTATTCTTTGATCATCATATGTGCATAAAATTTTTTCCATATTACTTACCATATACATTTAAGGTAATCGTTTCGATTTAAAATGTAAAATAACATTTAAAAATGCTATTTTTAAATAACACATTGTTTTTCAAATATATCATTGATAAAGAAAAAAAAATCGTTCAGTTTTGTAAATTGTATTTTTTTAAATAAACAAATATTAAATAAAAAATGAATACAATTTAAAACCCATTTACGTAAATTTATTTGTTATATTAGAAAGCAGCTTGATTTTTAAAATATTGTAGCTTTGAAGAAAAATTTATGTCGCAAGGAGCAGTTTGTATACAAAGAGAAAATTGCAAACATGAATGCAGTTGAGATAAGAGAATGCATTGAACTGTACTGAATTTCTTCAAAGTCGAAAGTTAAATAAATATATAATTTTAAAAAAGTTCATTTCAGATAAGTCTTATATTGCTAAGAGCTGGTAACTGCTTACATAATTTTTTTCAGTCTCTAAATGCTTTTTTTCTTCTAAATCTAGCTATTTTTTATGTCTTTATCCTTAAAAGGACATTAATAGTATAAATTAAAAATAAATTATTAATCTTTTTATAAAGAACTGTGTAAACCTATGGTAATCATGCATGATTAATTCGAATATATTGGCATTAAATTTATTTTAAAAGTGATTAATTACATTTACATCAATGGTTCCAGCATATTTCATTCAGTGATCAAAAACTAATTATGCAAATCATCTATACGTTTCATAAAAAATAATAAATGAGAAAAATAAAAGATTCAGTCTAAGCTTTATTTTATGATTCTTGTTATCAACTTTTTCATACCTGAAAAAATCAGACTATTATTAAATATTCCTGATCAGATTTAATTATTTTTATAGTTAGTGGGGCTTCATTAATATTCACGTAAATTTCAAATGATACGTTTGAGCAGTTTTAATAGAGTCACATTGTTTCCAAAAACAAAGCCCAAAAAATTAAAACAAAAAATGTAGTTGACCTTTTTTTATTAGCAGATATGAAAAAAGAAAAAAAAAATGTTTAATAAAACTACATGCACAATATTTTTTTCTGGAAAAATAAGTAACACAAAGTCTTGGTTTCTTATAAAAAAATTAATCACTTTCTGAGGAAAAAAAGTGTCCGCAATGTAGTTAGTGGTGAAACAAAAAATATATAAATAAAATATAAATCAATAAGTAAATTTATTTATTCAAGATAGCTCCATGCTTTTTACAAAAATATGAATTTTTTCCTTATTTAAATGTATAAAAATCATGCTTTAAAAAAAGTAACTGGATTAGAGAATTATTTTGATGTAAATATATTTTATTTTCATATGTCAATGAGCTAAATATATGTGACGTCATAATCACTTGATAAGTATAATCACGTATTTCCAGCCAATCAGTTCATGTGTTTTATTGTGTGTGTGCGTGTTGCCAACTTTTGTATTTTACAGAAAACTTCTTTTTGAAAAGTACCTTAAAATCCAGCGTATAACGTGCACATATACTTTTAAGGTGATTTTTCAAGTATATTCACGGTATAACATACACTTTTTTACGATGGAATGTTAAATGTATATGCTCAATACTCAAATATAAGTTTTTAAATCATTTATTTGAGGTACTGCCCGATGTTTTTGAAAAAAATGGTGTTCTCTTAGAATCCTTTATTAGAATTATGTCAATTATTTTAAATAAACAGTAGTCAGATCTATGTAGAAGTCTAATTTTCTTAAGCTCCTCTATTTTTTTTAATTTTTGAATCTATCATTTTTATATGTACCCGTGGTAAAACGCTTACCCGTATCGATCTTATTTTTTGTGTTAAAAGTGTGCGTTATACGCCGAATCTTAAGGTACATATTTGTCAAAAATCATACGGGTTAAAAAAGAAAAAAAAAACGTACTTGATTTTTGAATTAAAAGTGCACGCATAATAATATTTTTTTTTTTTAATTTGCGGAAGCTTTTGAAGAGTGGTAGTACTTAAATATCTTTACGCAATTATCAAATTTCAAACTGTGTCTAACTTACAAATAGAACAATTGCAAGTGTAACATACATTTTTGAATTTAGTAGATAACACATAACTGCATTTATCATGTGACCATTATGAATTATATATAAATATACATGCATATATATATATATATATATATATATATATATATGTGTGTGTGTGTGTGTGTGTGTGTAAAAGTTCTTTATTTTCTTTTGGAGGAATATCATTATCGATATTTTCCAGGGATTCACGAAAATGGCATTATTTGCAAGTTTCATTCGATTTGCAAAATTTATTCGTAGTGTAGCCATTTTGACTAGTACATTAGCTTACATCCCTATCAACTTACATTTAAATCTCTTAATTTTTAATAAATTAGAATAGGAATTAAGAACAGGATATTAATGTCTTTAAAATATTTGTAATATATTACAGAGGAATATATGTGTTGTCTATTATTTTGAAGGCTTTTGAGGTTAACTCAATTTTTACATTAGGATAATTCAGCAGTGGAACACGAGAAGGACTTGTTTCCTTTTCTAGAACAATTCCGTAATTAACTACGGCCATTGTCAAGATCAATATGAGTAAAGAGAAATGTCCAGCTCCTTTTTGATGGAAAACAATCAATTGGAGAAAATAGAAAAGCTACCATAACACAGTTGCAGTCATTCCCTGAAGTTCCAGATATATTTCAATACATCACTATGAGTAATGAAAAGAAAACAACTTTTACCGTCAAACATTTGGTGACATTTGCAAATGTAAGGGAATGTTAAATTCTATGTAATTCAATAAGTATAATATTTTTGAAAATAAATCTTTTTTAAAAAGTATAAGTATTTACGTAGAACCTATATCGCACTTTTGAAATCTTAGTTAAGGTAGAAAAAGAGTAATAAAAATAAGTTATTACCAATTTTTTGGAATACGTTAGACTTATTTTTCCTTAAGCAGAACTAATTATAGATTGAAAATGCTTAGAAAATAGATATTCTTTAAACTATTGTTGCAGTTTCTACTTCAAAAAAATTTCAATATTCGAATTATTATTTTTTCTGGAAAATATTGATTAGTAGCATTACTTAAAAACTAATATTATAATGCTTTAACAAATTTTATATCATTAATATGATTTATATAATACGAATCGCTTAAAACATACACAATGAATTAATTTTTTCACTTAATATTTGTTACACTTATATATGCAGTCGGACCTCAATTTAACAAAGTCGCTAAATCCCGGAAAAAGTTCGTTATATAGATGTTTATGTTTTAACATACATTATACACTGCATAAAGTAAATTTTAAATTCATAAACACTTTATAAAAAAGTAACAATTCAGACCTTTTTTACATTAATATATGTTCATTTTATACATCTTATCCATCAAAAAAGGAAGAAATAAATACTGCAAGGAAAAGAAGAAAAAAGAATGTCGAAGAATTCACTGAATTTTCAAAATTAAGAAACTAATTTTATACTCAAATTAATGAATTTTTAGGATATTTTATAATTTATAGCACACATGCATTATTTTATAATTAGAACACGGAGACACGGGACAACTCCATTGAGAGTGACAGAGAATATCGAAGATGTTTCTAGTGAACTGGGCAATCGGGGTTAAAAGTTGCAGCGTCCATAACTGTTGCTCTCGGCGTGTTAGGATCTAATAAAACCAGTTAAATATATATGACTACCACAAAATGTGTTAAAGAAAGAATAACTTGCAAATTTTCAGAAATACTTTATGAAAAAGGGAGAACAAAATATGAACCATAAAAAAATTTCGTCATATAGAAAATGCACTTCGCTATAGAGAGGTTATTTTACGAAGAAAATCGTTAAATATTGAAGACTCCAGGAAAACGTTTGCTGCATAGAAAAATTCGCAATATAGAGGTTATTTATATAGAGGTTCAACTGTGTATATTTGTTTATTGAACCAAGAAAATAATCCAATTAAAATGAAACTAGTTCGGATAGATTTTCCAGATACATGAAGATATTAAAAGTAAAGACTGGAAAACTATTAATTCTTCAGTAATGAAGTGTAATATTCTGGACATTCTCTCAATTTTTCTGTTTTCTACTCCTGCAAAGAAACATGCTCTTTGCCATTATTCTTTAAATTTATTGCTGATGTAAGTTAAAATTAAAAAAATAAATAAATTGCTTTGTAACTTTTCTTAATACAAACATGAAAACAGATGGTAGAACAATAAATAATATACACATAACAAATACACACCGCATTATACACAGAATAGTAGTCCAAATTTCGAAATTTTTAAATTCTTTACTTTTATCAGAACCATATAATATTTTCCAACGTGTTGAGCGCGAGCACACATTAAGTACTTGCATCTTTTATACGCATTTTTACATAATTTAACCTTCTAGTCTTCAATATATTTGTAAGTACAATTAGAAAATATTTGATTTTTAAAATATGAACAATTAACTCCGAATTTAGCATTAGATAATTTTAATGAATGGAATTCAAAAATCAACTCGAACTAAAGCTGTGATTCAATAAATCTGTTATAATCAATCGAATCGTGACTTTGCAATTTTTTTTTCTTTTCATATTAGAAATTTTTTTCATATTATTTCATTTTTCATTTTTTTTCATATTTCATAAAAGAATGAACTGTAGATTAATTTAAAAAAACAGTTTGTGATAAGAGTTATAATGATAACAAGCAAAACATTATACATATATGTGAAAATTTATTTGATATATTGTGTTTTACTTTTTTCTGAAATAAATATGTATTTTAATACAATGAAAGTGCTTCTTATTTTACTTATATTTAAAAGTTTGCTTTCTTATGGAAACTGCCTGATGAGAAAAGGTAACTTAACTATATGTATATGACTGTCTCTGGCCATTATTTTACATTATTAATAATACACAAAATATAATATTTTCAAATATTTTTCATTTTTTGTACTTATTTTTTTTCTTTTTAACATTCAGTGCAAACATATTATATGTGAGAATGCCGTAGAATATATTTAACATTAATTATATTTTTTACAACTTTTAACTTCTAATTATAAATATTAACTTTAAGCTTCAATACATTTTAATTTCTAAGGAACAAACAATATGCGATGAATTGAATTATTGTGACACATCACAGATTCGTATTTACCCAATAAAATTAATTTGTTGCTAATTAACAAAATTGAACTATTTATTCTTCTACTTTAACATATATATGCTACAAGAATCCAACATAATTTGACTGTAGTAACGCTTTTCAAAATACTCGACTAACTAAATATGTTTCTTTTAACGCATTTTATACAAATTGCAACAAAAACTGAAACATATTATGACTTTTAGTTTGCTTAGGGTTTGTTCTATTGTGAATAACTTAAAACGCTTTTTTTTCTTCAGAAAAAAATAGACATTTGCTCATTATAAATTCTTTAAATACTTATATAGGATTTCTGAATTTTGTAAATATATTTAATATATTAATTATGATTTCGACTGTAAGAATGTTTACAACTCGAGTGTACGGCAGTGTCTGGAATAGAATGTTGCTAATTATACAGTGCTTGTTTTTTTTAGTTTCTTTTAATTTAGCTATAGCATGTGTCAACTAGTATTAACATTCTTGTATTTTAATTTGCAGCAGTTTCTAAGAAAATGAAACTCAAGCAGTGTTTATTTCCATCATGCAATTCGTTTAATAACGCATTAAAATTATTGACAGTTTTGCATTTTAAAGTCCTCAGCGACATAATCATTTCTTAAAAATATTATAATTGTATTTTTTTAATCTACATTATTAGTGTATGCTGAAAAGGAATAAGAATAATAATAAAGATAATAATAATACAGATAATAAGAATAAAGTAGGAATTATATATATGATGCGAAAAAAATAATTGGAAGTATTATAGAAGAGATAAATTCACAGAGAGAGTCCAAGTAAGGTATATATATATATATATATATATATATATGCATGGAAAACATTATCTAATATTTTCAACCTTTTAAATTACGTTCCCAAACAAATTTTGAGATGGTTCAATCAAGTAAAAATTTCTGCTTTACATTTACCTAAGTGTATTACGCATTATTAATTGCTGTTAGATGTCAGATTCCTTACTAAATGATTATGTATTCATATTTCATTTTTGCTCAGATAGCTATAACCTCCAGAATGCTTTATTATGTCTAGCAAGGTGGCGGCGCAATATTTGATGACGTAGTTGTTCTAAGATATAATTCTCCTGTGAATAGTATTGCGTCTTTATCTTTTGTTATATGTGTTACATTGATTATCTAGTGAAAATGAAATATCCAGGTGTTAAAAATAGATTCCCGTTATTTTAATTTAGTTTTGGCTTCGCCTCTTCCTTTTAGTATGATACGGGATATTCTGGTAAAAATTATGGACCTGTTCTACGAAATAAAATTGGCATTCTAACAAGAGCTAGATGAAAAGAGATTAAAAGGACGATGAAAGATATTCTAAAGTAGAATGTGAGCTACGCAGAATGTTGAAGGTATGCAAAAGAATGCTAATGGTTACATACGTATTTGTGTGTCTAATGGTGGTGGTGGTGGTGGGTACTTACATTTATTTTCTTTAAAGAATACACGATTTTTGAAGACATTTGGAGACAGACCACTGGTCTAGGCGATCCAATTTCAAGATTATGTTTACTTAAGCATTTATGCCTTTGAATAATGAACTGAAAAGTAGAAAACAGTAAATGGAAGATTTAGATTTATACCTTAATCAGAAAAAATTATGTGGATTCAAAAAGTTTATAATACGAGGCATTTCCGGCATCTACTAAGTACCTATTTGTTCTGCTGCACCCGCAGATGTAGTATTGGAGTTCAACCCTTGCGCACATGTATCTTTGGTCGATTGTCAGTGCAGCAACGTCATTACAGCCGCATTGCTTTGTTTTTACACTTGTGGACGAGTGTTCAATGTTCAATATGATTGCCGATCCCACTAACTGCGATGAGGGCGTTCGTTCTGTAATCTATTTTTTGAACTCAAATGATGCTAAGCGAGTTGAAATTCATCACTAACTTGTAGAGGTTTTTGATGAACATGTAATGACGAATGGAATTGTAAGAGAGTGGATTTGACATTTCAGTGATGGCGTACATATTCAGGACAAAGCATGGATGTTGTCAGTGATTGCTTGAATGAAAGAGCGAATGAGAAAATTCGTGAAAATAGACTATTCGTAACAAGATTGCTTTGTGATAAGTTTCCTCAAAGGGCTGTTCAGTAATGTCTCCCTTCACCGGCATTATCTTTCCTTAAAGAAGGTATGGGCAAAATGTGTTCCTGATAGAACAAATGCATGAACAATGATGGTAACTATGTATAAAAATAGTTCTCGGTATGTTTTCCATGTAAACATTAACTTGTTTTGAAAAAAACATATTTTTATTTTTATGCGAGTTTTTCCAAAACGATACTTCGTTTCTGGGCACGCCTCAAATTTTTAATCAGTTGTAGGGGAACAATGTCTCGCAAAGTATATATACAAATAATTTGAGGAATATCAAACATAGGCTCAAAGATTTAAAAACTTCAACTCCAAGGTGAACAAAATTGCTACAAAATTAAAATATCAAGTGCCACATATCATGGAAATAGTATTTATTAAGTTAAATCACCATTTCTAACTGCTAAAAGAGTTTGATAGAAATCTTCATGAAATGCTTAGTTTCTGGAATGATTTTGAGGAACTACATGAAGATATTTAACTATTTTTTCTAAGAATATTCTTTGCGGTAAACTGCATTCAATAGATAAATATTTTACAGTTATAGTTCTCTTTCTTAAGAAGATAAGAAAAATATTGTATTATAAGGGACGCGTTTTATTTAAAACGAAATTATTTTTTCATAGTTGTATACCTAAAGTCAAATGTATTGTTGCGCCATTAACTTTTACTATGATTTTCTTGGTAATATTTTAAATTATTTTCAGTCCAAATTTTGCTTGACTTAAAATTTTTTTTATACGATTATGAAAATGTCTTGGTTACTTAAATTTTGTTCGTTATTGTATGGCATGGACATATGTACATAAACTAGTTTGCCTCCCTCAAATTTATTTATAATTAAAAAAAATCGCCTAAGATTCAAATTGAAAGATTTTTAGAGTATAGACATAATTGAATTTGAGCAAATAATAATTAAATAAAAATTTTCTACTCCTCAAAATTTTTTATGGGAAACAAAATCAAATTGCCTTTTTATAAATAAATTGAAATTCTTAAGCTGATTAGTTTAACATAAGTTTAATTCTGCATTAGAAATAATTAATTTCACTTTTACTCTCCAAAGAATATTTCACAGAACTTTTTATTAAAGAAAAAAAAGTAAAAGTTTTTAATTAAATACCACGAAGCTGTTTAACTTTATATTAAGCAGAAATAAATGATCTAATCTTATTAAAACTCAGCTCTAATTACTTTTAAATACAAGTTTCAAATTCTTATGATAAACAAAGGATTGATAAAAATAACCGAAAATAACATTATTTTTCTCTTGAGTTGAATTAAAAAAAAGTAGTGGTATCTGACAATAATGGAAACATAATTTGTTTCAAAACTTAATCACATTTATAAGTCTTAATACTTTAAGCCAAGGTAAAAAAGGTAGTGAGCAAATGAACACAACACATAAAGCTCTCTTGCGATACCATGAACGTCAAGAGCCGTTGTCAAACGCCAAAACAAAAATGAATTAATTATTCGAATGCCCTCTACAACGGTCGGGAGAGAGCTAGTGAAATAATAACAATAACAGCCAAAAACTTTTCTGCTTACGCTAATAATTAATGAAGTTGGGAATAGAAATAGAAAAGAAGCAGAGAAAAAAAACGAAAAGAAAGGGAAAAAAAATAAGAGAACATACAATCATTCATCCTGCGAAATACTTCAATTCATGCACTTTGGCGAATAAGAAAAAAAAAAAAAAAGGAAAAACATTTATCGCCAAACGGCTCCTGCTTAGCGCATTTTAAGAGAAGGGGTGGAACATTATTTCCATTAGTTAAGTACAGATTTCATAATTTGGAAGGCTGAAATTAAATCCCATCATATGCTTAATTGCTTTTTGCTTGCCATTTCTTGACATCTTTTTGGTGTGGTTTTTTAAAGCATAGAACATAAAAGAGAAACCTTATTAATGTGTAATTGTATTTATTTCATTAATAGAGAAAGTGCAATTCATGGCCCCTTTTCGTCTTCTGTCGGTACTAATTGGAACAATAATGTTAATCACACATAAATCGGAACTAATGGTGTTTGATAGGATTTGTTTTTGTTCTTTTTATGATTCATTAATTCAGGATTAATAATCGCATATGAAGTATTTGGAATCAAATGTGTGAGAAATATTGCAGACATTGTAAAGGATTTATTAGTTGTTGTTTTTTTATAAATATGGCATTGTATTTATGTTAGGTATATGTAATAGTCAAAATGATTAATGTTTTCATACTTTCTTGTTATTACAATTATATATGTGATAATTTACATTCGAATTAAAAACATTTTGCGTGATGGAATCAATTAATTATTTGCAGTAGTGGAGAGATAAGTAGCCTTGGAACATTTAAATTCCCATTTATTTAGTTTCATGAAAGAAAAACACTCCCAAATATAAACACACACAAAGCAAGACATAAACTCGAGTGGTTAGATAAAAGTAACCTCTGTTCACTCCCGAGATATCGGCCATTTACAGTCATGGTCAATCGAAAACCATTAAAATCACATAAAAGTCTTTTTATAAAAAAGCCTTATAAAAATTATATAAAAGCCTTTATCGCAAATCACATGATTTGCTCACATGATTTGCGATTGCAGATGAAGTTTCAGTTACTGGTAGACAATGTTATGGTTATTTCCCGTTAGGCTGGTAAATTAGAAACTAATTACTACTTGAAGTCTTCGAGGACTCCTTACCATAATAAAATAAAATTCCTCGTGAACTTTACGATAATTTATCAATAAAATAACAAAATCTTATCTGAACACACAAAGAAAATTTTTAATAAGTATATCAAACATAATATTTTAAGTTAAAAAATTCTTACTACTTTATGAGTAGATTTAAAACACTTTGAAATAGCTTAAACGTCTACTAGAGACCAATGAAATATATATAAGAGGATACATTTTAAGTTGAAATGTATCCTCATTATTCAAGGTCAGTAGATATGTACATAAATCAAATGTAGACAGCATTCGTATGCTTAATCATGATTGATCGTCTGAACGTCAGTTCAACTCATTTAATCGTATATGGAATGCCACCATATCTTATATCAGTGCCTATCACAGATCTAAACCTTTCAAACTAAGATATATGACATCATTCGAGTATCACATGCATTATTTTAAACATCAAGATATCAAAGTAAGAGAATTAAAATATGCGAAAGCTAAGCTCATTAATCAAATCAGTATAAATCAGTTTTTTTAAAGTTAGTAATATTACATTTTTTTGAGTTTTATTGTAACTTTAAGTTGCTTATCAAAAGGAAGCGTTTAGATCAAAATTATTTTTACTATAATATGAATTGGGAACTTTTTTAGCTGTCCGCTATATATAAGGTGACCAGTTTGTTTACAGTGAAAAACTAGACAGTAAATTTAAGGAAAAATTACAACGTAAATATATGAAACATTTTATTAATTCAAAGAAAAATACACTATAATTATGCTAATATCCTTTTTATTTATTTACAAAAAAAAGTATTTTTCAATTTAATGATTTTTTTAATCGACATATATTATTTTCTAATATATTGGAAATTTCGAAGCAAGAAATATCCTTCATATTGAATTTTAAAGTAAATCCTCTGTACCTAAAGTACCAACATTCAATCTTGATTTCTCACTTATACAAACATTATTACCAATTGTAAAAAAAAAAGAAAGTCTTTCAACTTTTTTGCTTTAGCTCCAGGGTGGCACAGGTTCCATATGGACCTTTTGTTATTCACAAATAAATTTTAAAAAGGAATATGTTCATTTTTGAAATGGTTAAGTATTCCCCCCTTCCTCTTTAATCAATTTCAGCATGTTTATTTATACCCATTGTTCTAATTTATCAGAATTTAAGTATACATTCAGTTTTCTAATTTCTTCAAACAGACAATTGTTATTAATTTTAACGAAATTAACACATTTCTCTTACGATAAAAACTCAAACCAGTTTTCTATATTTGCGTGCAATTAAGTAAAAACACCTTGAAAACTGTTGCTTCCTGTGCTATTTGTTTCAGGCCATTTTTCAACATATTGGAAACATGTTTGGTTCATCTATGAATACAGAGATTAATAGATTAGAGTTTTAAATATTGAAAAAGAAGACAAGTAGGATGACACTTTTCGGGGAAGGGATAAAAAGAGGACTGTCCTCCTAAAGAAGGAGAATTGATCTCCTTACTATATAATATGAAACTTAATTAAGAACGTAACTCATACAATACTAAAACTGCGAGTTTTGAATTAGTGTGTGTTTTTTTTTCTAAAACTCTATTCAATTTAATCACTCATTAACATGTTATTTGCCTTATGCCAGCAAAACATATTATTAAAAAAAAACTTTTAATATGCAACGCAACTCTATTTTATATAAAGTGTTGGCATTTAATTTAAATAATTATATAATTTTAAGACCTGAACTTAATGCAAATCGGTTACACCTGAATTTTTATTACTATGCAGTCTAAAGCCTAATTAGGAGAGTAACATGCAAACTTGCGCATTTTCTTTTTATGGTCTTTCTTTATAGAATCATTTTAAAACAGATAATGTGATGTACTGATAACGCGTGTTGGCTAGAGATGGTAGACTCAACACTTTATGCTGCATACTTAGCAGTGGAAATAAAACTATATAATTATTTTCTTTTATTTCATAATTGTACAAAAAAAATCAGTAATGTATCAATTAAAATATGAACTTTCAATGTGTTTTTCGGAACAAAATTATTTGTGTACAAAGTTTTGAAATATTAATACGTGGTAAGGTAGAATTGTTTGTTCTTTAAATTCTTGGGAGAACAAATGAAAATTTATAAATACTTTAAGTATATCTGTTAGACCAGTGCTCCGCAACCTTTTTATCTCTGCGGACCTGTCAACGTTTGTTAATTTTACCGCAATCCACTGCGGGGGAGGATGTTGATTGTTTATATTTAAGACTGTTTTGATTTAATAATTTTACTTTAATTGTATTTACTCGTGACTTCTAAATAAAATATAGCTACGCCAAAAATGAATATAAAGTGATTTAACAAAGGATATTAAGTGATTTTCATAAAAAGTAACCCAAACCTAAGAAAAATATACCACAGTGAATAAAAAAGAAATAATTTAAAGTTTCTTGTGTGGACCTGTAGTATTTGATCTACGGACCAGTACCGGTCCGTGGACTGGGGGTTGCGGAACACTGTGTTAGAATATGTAAGATGAAATACAAAAGCATTTTATTTCATTATAGATAATCTATATTAATATAACGAATTTTTTGCAATCTTCTAGTCTTTTTAATAACTGACTAAAACATTTTAAATTTAAAAAAAATCATTCAAATGAATTTTTTAAATTTTCTAATATTATGGTAACTCATAAGCTAAAAAGTAATAGAATAATAATTTTGCTTAAAACTGAATTTACAAAGTGTAATGTATTTTAAACAATGATACAGTGCCCATATGTATTAAAATGATGATGATAACTATTAAATAATAAAACGAATACAATAAATATCTCAATAATAGTGGTTTTATTTTCAAACTAATTAAAATTATTACAAACAAGTTTACTGAAGGTTAAGCTGACGAAATTTAAGGGCTGACATTATTCAAACTAGTGCCCCCCTGTAAACTGTGTATTCAGAGAAGTTGTTTCCATACTTATATAACTAATGGAGGTTTTATAGCTGTATGGTTCCATATCATTTGATGAGAAATACTTTTCTTAAGAAGATCTACAAACTTCTTGGTCTCTTATGAAGATATTACATATTTTTCATAGAATGTATTCTTATTCAAAAACAACATCCAAGTAACTAAAAGGTACACCGAAGTCAAGGATTTCTTTATCATACTGCAAGTTGTTATTCAGGGATGTTGAAAAGAATCCAGTTATTCTGAAAATGTTGAAAGATAATAAGGTCTCCTTTGTAAAACATTTTTCCTAAACCTTTCAGCTTACATGAAAAGTTCAGCCTATCCATCGTAACAGCTCTCATCTACCAATAATTTTTTATCCTTATTAGTTACCAAACTTATGACAGACTTTCAGCAGATATGCAGACATCAAGAAAGTTTCCATGTTAAACACACTGTCAAACTCTACTACTAAGTTCACAAACAAGAGATGTAATTTGCATTGATTCCTTTACAACGTTCTACACATCAAAGTATTGCGACTGAATATTTAAAGAACTTTTATCAAAGGAATTAGAATTTTTGTAACATTTCAGTTAATTGTTGATCATGGATTTATCTTACATTTTTCAAATACATTTTAGAACCTTCGTGAAAGGTTTTATAGTTTTCGCAGATGTTATACACATTGTATTTCGTATCGTATTTTCCCAACACATTCTTTGATAGAATATTTATATTATACTGTGAACTTAATTATTCAGTTATAAATTATAAGAAATGAGCGTGGAAGAAAATATGTGCGTTAATATAAGTTAAGGTTATTACTTTCAGTTGTTAAATCGGATTATGTGTTTAATGTATGATTAATTCAGTTAAAAGTTGTTGAACAAAGTTTTTTAATTGGAATTATTTTGAAAAGTGTAATTCTGAAATTAAATTGCGTGGTTGTTTGTAAAAAAAAAATCGTATTTAGGCGTATAGTAAAATTTTATCATGTTGCAAATTATCATATATATTAGTTGTTTTTTTTAATTATATATTATCTTCATTATTTTTATTTTACGTCATTAAAGAAATTATATCCAAAAGTGTTCTTGAGAAAACATAAGTTAAAACTGAGCTTGTTTAAGTTAATATAGTTCAAAAAAGGTTTGCATGCCTCTTATGTTTAAATTAAACAAAATGCAAAATTTATTACAATTTATAAAATTAAAAGAAAGAAAAATAGCATGCGAAAAGGAAGGCTAGAAAAATGGGATTTCCTCCTTCTGTTTAAATTGCTTCTCATTTTTTGTTTAGTTCTATAAGGTTACATGAGCTTCGAGAATATTAAAATCGTACATATATGTTGTATTTATGAGAAAAATGTTCACACACACACATAAAAATTGGCTGTAAAAAATTATAATGAAAAATAAATAATACTTTTTTCAGAGGTGCTTAAAGTATTTATACTTTAAATTTTTTTTTGAAAGAACAACCACGCATTACACTTTACGTATTTTTTTTCTTGATCATAAAAACGGGTTGTATTTACAACTTCTATTTTTATCGCTTCCTGATACTTTAATTGATATTTTGCATAAGAGATCAATTAAAATTTTTTTAGATATAATGTGTAAAATTTAAAACTTTAACCTGAGGCCATTTCGCTGTACTTCAAATTGTGAAAAACACTTAATCACACCCAAACGTTTAGTAATTCAAGTGATGCCATGGAAAAAAAACATGTTTTTAATTAATTTATATTTGTTCCTCCAGTGTAATATTTCACTTTCTTTTATTTTCTAGGGCGCCGTTTATGATTAAGCGCTCACAAGCAAAATATCAAGCATTTTTTTTCTGTTTATAAACCGTTTAAATTTTAGAAGAAAAAAACATGTACTGGATTAAAATATAATACATCACTTTATTATCTAAAAAGAGTTGGTTGAAGGGCTCTATATTTAGAAAAGAAAAATATAAGCTATTTTATTAAGGAAAATGAAAGAAATGGTGAAAAAGTGAAGAAATTTATCACACTCATGTGTATCATTTATTAGCATATACGCTATAAATCTCACCTGTGTGAGAATGATTATGCTTTGCTATACTTTTACATAAGCTGCTACTCTTGTTCTTCAATTATGAGTTAAAGTAGCATATTAACTTGATGTTTAGTGATTTAAGAGGTTAAAACTATCTTGGAATTTATATTCGTTATTTTAAATCTCTCACTCTAAGTAAAATATTTTACTTTTTATTTTTCTTTCGTACTTTCAAGTGAGTTGGTAGTTTTTATTTTTAAAAGTATTTTCTGTAGTTGGAAATGTTAAACATTTTTAAAAGGAATAACTTTTTACAAAAAGTAGTTTTAACATATTTCTAGATTTTCTAATGCAGGTATTATTGTATTTTAAATACGAAATATCATATATTATGGATTTCAACTAACGAGAACTTTCACCACAAAAAATAACATTGAAATTTACGATTGCGTGATATGCACCGAATGGAAAAATGATAGCTTTAAAAAAAAGGTGAAAATTAACATAAAAATTAAATGTCTATATATGTTAACATATTTTATGTTTAAAGGAAATGACATGCCTTATGAACTTTCATTATTGGATAACATTATATTTGGCTTAAGTTATATTTTCAGGCACATCGAAATCTGTTTTATTTTTACTATCACTGTTACTCTGTGATTCATAAAAAAAGTAATCAACTTCCCTTCTACCTAGATTATTTGAGATATACTGCATTTTTAAATGATTTTTGAATAATGTCATCCTTTTATTATCCACTCGCAGACTATTTCTGTTCTGCATACCTTTTGTAAATTTATTTTCATCTTCTAACACCTTTTTTCTTGTGCTTAAGGATTTTAGTTCTGAAAGTATATAATTGTTCAAAGGCCTGGAATAATATTTCAACTAAATGACTTCAAAACATAAAAGTTATTATTACTTACCAAAAAATTAGCAATGGCAAATGTATATTTTAAAGTTCTTCGTAAAAAAGGGGGTGTTTGTTAAAAGCCGTAATATACAGTATGTTGTTAATTTTGTATTTAAAGACTGTATACATAAGGCCTATAAAAGGTAGGCATGTAAAAACATATATTTTTATAAAAAAGGTTTTATTATTACTTTTATAAGAAATTATAATTATTTTACATAATAGAACGCATTAAAAATATTAGTTGAGAAAAGGTAAACTCCTCAGTGACTAATTTTACTTTTGAATTTTAATTACAAAAATCTTATGCTAAAAATACTGTTGTAATTCATTCATATATATCTCATTCATCATTTGTTATTTTCAAACATAACCATTTTCTTGCAATAACTTTGAAGCCCTGTACGTACGACAAAGAGAGTCTACAATTCGTCTTTCTCTTTCTCTTCAACTACTATCTATTCCTCACTTTCACGTAATCTCTGATTAGTTTTCGATTACAACTAAAAAGAAGTTAAAGAATAGGTGATATCTCCGACGTAATTGAAACCTTTGATCAGTATTCGAAATCGTGACATCAGCCCTAGTATCTAATTTCCACTCTACAAAGAACAAAACATCTTCCAAACATCGTTGAACGAGCTAGACAACACAATATCTTTCCTTAGATAAGCCGTCTGCTCGCACTGCATTTTGTCCGTTTTGTTACTCCTTTCTTTTGCAAACGAAATGTTGGCTTTGAACATCGTCAACTCTTAATACAGGGGCTTAATCGTTGAGTCTTTTATCCGTGTTGAAGGTTCATTCTTACAAACTAAGCTTTTAATTTAGCTTAAATGAGGCAAAGAATAAACTACGCCGTACTTGTGTTTGTAAAGACTCCAGTGTTTGAAGATAAATAAAAGTCAAGATGAAAGACAGAAAAAGATTTGAGATCAGTCTTTCGTGAAAACAGGAGTGCAAATAAGCGTATTATGTCTCTAGCTTATCTCAAATTTCTTATTTATCTTTCTACTATTTTACCAAATGCTTTACTCGAAGTAAAAATCAATATCTGCGTAATTTTTATTCCTTTTTAAAGCAGTAAAACTTAGCAGAGCTGCTAATGTATATTACATATACATTTTTTTTCTAAAGAAATATTTTCGTCCTTCGGCAAAATTAAACTAGGAACTTCTATTTACGCGGAAAACATTTTTTTTAAATAATTATTTTTTTAACAGACATACTTAATTACATATTATTCTTTTTAAATGTTTTGTGTTGTGCGTTATATCGTATTACAATTGAATTTTTAAAATTAAAAAAGTAGTTTTTTTTTTTGCAATTATAGAAATTAACTTAAAGAACTGTAATCTTAATGAAAAATCAAAAGAAAAGAACAGTTGAAGCGATAAAGTTCTCAGGAAACTATTAGTACGGAACTTAAAATGCATTCTCTTAAATTTCATGAATTTCGTGTAATCTCCCAAAAATCAATTGTGGGATATGAAATTCATAGAAAGCCCATAGGATACACACTCAAATGTGCAGTTTTATCCTTCCTTTTATCATAATGCCCCTTCCCTTAATAGGCACTCCAGAACATCTTCGATGGTTTAATTTTCTATCTTTTGTAAAATTATAGCGTATCTCTATACCTCTTTCTACCAATTGGTACTTGTCGATTGAAACGACTCTCGTCGATAAGTTGGGCGGATCTGCTTTGTCGATACACCACTTTGTCTCGTGTTCAATACACCACTGTAAACTATTCTGGCTACGGATTGATGTCAATGATTTACAGCATTCAAGGCGTTGGGTCAATAGGTAAACTTTATGGGATTGTCTGTGCAAAGTAAACCAGACAGCTGTCATAGGGTTATGTATGCAGCTTCTGAACAATGTTGTCAGTTGTCTAATTTATGTTTCCTTTTAACAGTCAATGAATATAGGTCACCACTTCATTATAGTTTATCGTTACTAACCAACCCCAACCTTTCTTATTGCTGTATCTATCCTTCAGAAGGCTTTCTAAATTCATGCTACATCACTTTTTGCGAAATCCAAGTTCAAGGTCAAAACTTGTTGCACTACATCCATTTTTAAGCTTGCCGATCATTTTGCCATAAAAATGTACAGATGATTCCTTATAACAATAAAAAAATTATTCACTTGCAGTGAAAGTTAAAAATGTGTATTTCTTTATTATTTTTAAATTTCTTTGCAATGCGTGCTCTGAACAAATATTTTGAATACCCTGTTATTACTTTTAACTCCCTGTTCCTGGTTTTTGCACATTAATTGCCTTTATTTACTGTATTGATTACACGTATTTCACATTTTTCAACAAATCCATGACTGTGTGCAAAGACGGTTTTGATGCTGAAGATTTGCCTACAAATGTATATATGAATATGCCAAAATTTTTAAAACTTAAGTTAAATATCATATTTAAATTCAAATTTATCAGTTAGAAGACATTTTCATTATTTTAAAACTGAATATTAAATAAATTTTTAAATTTATTTCCTACTTCACTGTCTTAAATATTAGGACAGCAATAACTAAGTATTTTTTTTAAAATCAAATGGAATATGATATTAAGTGTAAATACGTTTCACAATCTATAAAAATAACATACCTTATAAACTAAAAAAAATAACAACTCTAAAGTACAACTATCATACTTAAAGTAATATTACACACACACACACACATCTATATATATATATACAGTGTTCTAAAAGTTTATCCGGCATTGAATTTTTTCACACTCATTGGAGATGCTAAGGTGTCGCCCCTTTTTGCATAAAGTAAGGTTGATGCGATTGCTTGATTTTTGTTCCGTGTCTGTATTTTCTGGACTGTGAATGAGGTAATGTTCCAGCTATTCATCGTATTTTTTATTTCTCTCAAAATAACAGAACGAGTCTAGCAAAAAAATACATCAAACATATTGGCACATCTGTGAAGAATGAGAAATATTATAGGCGCCCACAAAGCACCCAGAAAACAGTTTGTTAAAAGGAAATTACAGTAAGATGATACGAGATATTTCCGACGAAGATAAAAAAATATTCTGTACAAAAAATTTTGCATTAGAATTTTTGAAATGCACAGGGTGGACGCAAAATTTATGCACGAGCTGCTGCCACCAAAACAGAAAGGACTCCGTCCTCTTGGCAAAACATGGAATTCTTGTCAGCCTGCCTATTCTAAAAACATTCATTCATGAATGAACTGTTTCTGAGATTGAGTTCACCGTTGAAAGATTTTTCGCTTTGTAATTAAGGTTTCCGACTGGGTTCGTAGACATAATTCTAAAATATAACTTAAATAATCATTTAGTTGTTATTTTGTAATTAAGTATGTTGCAAAACTATTAAATACAGCAAAAAGAATTTTTTGAAAGCTTATTTTTAAAAATATTGAGAAATTTCTACCAAAATATTACAAAAAATGGCTCTTTTGCCAACAACTCTAAAATAATATATATCACTAAAATAAATAAAATGTTTGCAGGAATACAATCATTTAACGTTTAACTATGCTTTATACTAAAAAAGCTCAAACTCTATTGTAAAATTATGAAAGACAGTTGTTCAACATGAAAAACCCCAGAATGTTCTTAAAAAGTTTTTTTTCATAAAGAAATACATAAAAAAGTACCTTAATTGAAACATTATCCTTAGCTTTTAACAGAAAACATTCATTATAATACAAAGAAAAACTCATAAAATTTTATAAAAATATTTCATTTATTTTAAGAAATATCACTCTTACTGTTAACCATTATGTTCAAAAATAACATTCTTTACAAAATGCAAAATATGGTTTATATTGTCAATAAAACTTTTAATGATTTATGAAAGTTTTCAAACTCTCCAGATTTGTATTTTGTGCCTAACTGACCATCATACTTCAAACTTTTACAGTTTTGAAGTGCCTTTCTTTTTACGAGACAGTTTCTTATCTGGTTTAGAATGCCTCGTAGAATCAACAATTCTCGTTTTCTTGAGGTACCAAAAATATCCTTTCATTTCAGAACATAATTTCATTCCTAACTTTTGAAGTAGAGATAATAGACCAGCAAACCCAGAATTAAAAAGTGTCACTGCGATATAATTCTGTAAATTGAGTGTTTGTTGCTCAACAAAGTTGTCTTTCGGGATTATACTCCACACAGCATTGTTAAGACTTTCATTGCAACTCTGAGCTTTCCCGTGAAGACATTTTCTTAGGAGATTTTGATCGCAAAGTTCCTTATAAGTCTTTTTAACAGTATTAAGATATCTGGTCTCCGTTTAATTACTGAATTTGGAAGATTCGTTAATATTTCTATCGACGTTTCTCCAACACAAATACTGCTCTCTGGAAATAATCTCTTCTTTTTGGCATCATTGGTCTTGTTCTCGTCATGGCAACTTTAATTTAGCTAAAATTAACTATAACTGACTCAGAATTAAAAGTACGAAAAAAAGAAAGCTTATTATTTTAGAAAGCTTATTAAATAGGCTACAAAAATAGACTATAAAATAAACATAGATTTTTTTTAAAATGGTGATTTTAAACCAGTCAAATATCTTAAAAGAAATAATGCTTTTTGCAACGGCAGATATGAATATCCTCCTCAATGCAGCCTTCCAGAAGTGATTTTAGTAGTGGTAGGATTGATTTGCAAAACTTGTAGGGGCGCAGGAGGTTTACTATAATAGAGATACAGGTCCCTGCAATTCCATTATGTAGGTAGTTTATTTTTCCTGATCAAAAGTCGAATACATTGAATACAGTCCTTTTTATGTATATATAAAGAAAATGCAATTCACACGCAGAAAAATACAAAATTATTTAAATAAATATTTTGATTAGCACTTACAGAAACGACAATTCATCAGAATTAATACAGGAAGATAAACATAGTTGTCTGAAAAGCATACCTGTAATGAAAAAAAGAAAATAATTATTATCAGTTTTTCGTTAAAAATTGCTAAAACTAATAAATATTTTCTGAAACTACATTAATTTAAATTTATTTTAGATAAAATGTATAAATGCTTCTTGAGTTATAATGAAAACAAGGAAAAAAAAGCCTTAATAATTATGGTTAAAACTTTTTTATTACTCAAAGAATTTTTCTTGGTATAGCAAACGTTATAAATAATAAGAACTGTACAAAATAAACATACTAAGAACAAAATCACTCAAAAATAGAATGGGTGACTGCAGTAACGATATTTCTTACAGGTTCTATCAACGCCTTTTACAAATCCTCTTGGGAAAATTATTTCTTAACGGTTGTTTCTTTATAAAAACGCTTCCCGTAGTTATATGTAAATACGAGTTAGTATGTAAACTCAAGAAAAGTCCGAGAAATATAACCAATGATCATTATGCTGATACGGAATTTAGATTATGAGATTTACCAAGAAGACCGTGGAGAGATTTTAGGAAGAGCATTCAAAATCTTACTGAACAAAATGTCTCGTCATTCCAGGATGAGTACCAGTACATCAGATCTGAGAACAATAAGTGATCCAGTTTATTGTTATCGATAATTAGATTAGTAATAAGAGGACCACTTCTTTGGTTTAACTAACCAAGTATCAATAGTAAATTGAAAGTAAAATAATGTGGTGTTGATTTTAATATAAACTCTATTTATTCTGTGTCATCAACTTAAACCGGAGAGCACGGGGTCCAAATATTTTTACACGAGTTTTTAATCTAATGTAATTATTATGATGTAAATTACTTGTGTTTAATGGATGCAAAGAGTACATATAAATATGTAAATATTTAACTGAAAATTTAAAAGAAATTTAAGTGTTTTTTTAAAAATATTATTTATAAAAATCTGAAAACTCTCATAATTTTACATCTACTTCTTTCAATCTAAATCTATATTTATACCTATTCTATGTGTCTCTCTCTTTCTCTCTCTCTCTCTCTATATATATATGCATATATATATACAAATATATATATACATACAAATATATATATATATATTTATACAAATATATATATACATACAAATATATATATATATATTTATACAAATATATATATATATATATATATATATATATATATATATATATATATATATATATATATATATATATATATATATACATAATAGGAAAGGAAAAAAGAAATCCATTATTGTTTTCGTAGATTTCTGAAGTGTCGATATCTCGTGAAGTATCGTTCAAACAATTTCAAATTTATGATCGTTGTCAAGCTAACATTTCACTTTAAAAAATTACTTGTTGTTTTTGTTTGGTCCATTCAGTTGGGAGTTACAGGGTGCTAAAAATGGAAGTCAACAAAGAGAAAATTTGGAACAGTTTACAGTTTTACTTTGATAAAGGCGAAAATGCAAGCTAGGTGGCTGCAATTTAGAATGGTGTTTGTTTTTACTGTAACAGCTAGTTACTTGCAATTTTGGTTTCGTCGATTCCATTCAGGCATTTCTGATGTTAAAGTTGCCCGCAGCCGTCTACGAAAATGTCGTTAAAATCGCAGAAATAATCGAAGTTTACCGGCATGTTAGCAGTTGTAGCCTCTCCCGGAAACAAAAGGTTGACCATAAAAAGGTTTTAAGCCATTTGAGCAAAGTTGGATTCAAAAAGAAGCTCCATGTTTGGGTGTCACACCAATAAATACCAAAAAAAATGATTTATCGAATTTCCATCTGCAATGCCATGCCCAAACGGAATGAAATCGACCCATTTTTTAAGCGGGTGGTGACTGGGGATGAGAAATGGGTCACATACGACAATATTGTGCGAAAACAATCGTGTTCAAGCGTGGCGAAGCAGCTCAAACGGTGCTCAAACCCAGACTAACATCCAGGAAGGTTCTACTGTATATTTGGTGGGAAAAGGAATAATTTATTGTGATTTACCAAACAATAAATTAATATACCTACTGACAACAAATGGACCGTTTGAAGCTAGTGACGGACCAGAAATGACAAGAATTGGCCAGCAAAAGAGGTGATGTGTTCGATTAGGACAACGCCAGGTCACACATGTCTATAGTGACTCGCCAGGATCTCTGGGAGCTTGATTCGAAAATTTTAATGCGTCCAATGTATAGTCCGGTCCTGGCACCAAACGATTACCACGTTTTTCTCGCATTGAAAAACTTCCAGAGTAATAAGAAATTGGGATCAAGAGAAGATTGTGAAAATTGATTACTGGAGTTTTTTGCCAATAAAGGCCATGACTTCTATGAAAGAGGCAATATGAAGCTACCTTTAAAATGGGAACAAATGATACAGCAAAACGGTAGATATTTGACTCAAATCGGAAAATTCGAAGCATGTTAAATAAACTTTTGAATTTCATGCAAAAATAATGGAATTATTTTTCTCCAAACGACTATATATATATATATATGTGTGTGTGTGTGTGTGTGTGTGTTTAGGTTGTGGCAGCGTGTTGTCTTTATTTGTCGATTGTTAGTAGGTTTTCAGGAAAAACATCTTCAGTAGACGTTCATCTTTTTTACTGGGACACACAAATCAAAAGCTTAAGACAAAATTGCGGCACATTTTCACGTTGACGATACAAACTGGCGACGATTACAAAGCAAAGCGGACAGAGAAACAAGCAGCAGAGACTTATCCGGGAACAAACCACAAAGACAAAGAGAGCGATCCCACAAGGATTTCCCTTTTAAACTTGCAGTGACAAGCGTGTGACTATTATGAAATTGTAGTTCTGATTGGATTGAATGAGGGGGACAGGGATTTTGGACTAGTTGATTATGATTAAGATTAAAATGTTAATTTTGAACCGAAGAATTAAAGCTTGTTTAAATATTAGTAAAAAGAGGTGCTAAAGGGAAAATTAGTGTTAGAGGGAATTATTACATATATATATATATATATAGAGAGAGAGAGAGAGAGAGGGAGATCCCCCCCTTCATTAGGTAGAGCGATACTACCAATGTGCTATCTAAAATTCTTAGCTTTCTTGCAAAATGAATGTTTCTTACAGAACTTATAGAGTGGTTGAATTAGTAACATGTAGTTAAAGTCCTTTGCTCTAATTATCTTCATGTGTTATGTGTTTCATGTTATTATATTATTTTAAGCGGAACCGAATGCATACAATTGCTGTTTTCTTGAGATATACACTATTTTTATTTTAACTCATTAACAACATTTTTTATTATTATTAAATTGCTACAATACATAGAGAAAGGAAAGATTCTAGTATTACATATTTTATATGATTAATTTTATTACGTATATATAAATACTTCTGATTTTGTCTTACATGTTAGTTCTCGTTCTTTCAAACTTAGCTGGTTTAACAAATATCCATAAAAAATTATAAACATTTTGATTTTCCGTAGGTTCAAATTTTGGTTGGCTTACGGATTATCTATATTTATGCTTTGTATCTTCGACATTACATATGATACCGAATTTAATGTAAGATATGTATTGATTATAGAATCAGTGTTTTATTAACGAATGGAAGAGCTGAATTATTCCATAAACTATTCTCCAATACATGCTAAAGAATTTGGATTGGATTATAGACAGGATTTCAGAGATGTTAATTCACATGGGATGATGTTTCAGTCACCAATTGCTCTTTCCAATTTTAAGCTCGAAGAATATTTGCATTTACCTCTTCAAGCTTACATAGTCCGTTTGAACATCCTTTAATGAAATAATTTGGAATTCAGATAATCCGAAGACTTCATTTAAGTTACATAATGTTATTAAAGGGAATATTTCATAAAGTTAATAAACTTAAAATGAAATGCTATTTCGAATGCTTATATAGTGAATAATAAACATGACTGAATCAATTACTTAGCTTTCATTTGGTCAACAGGTCTAGTAATTTTGATCTAAAGTTAAGTATGAAATAAACTTTAACATGTACTTTATTTTGCTTTTTTTACAATTTATATTGCATGATACCATTGAAATTTAACTGAATTCTATATAATCTTTAGTACTTAATATTTGGGAGAACAATAACGTTTCGAATATGGAGAACGATGTGTTTGTGATACGAGCAATATACTTCCACAGTCCCACTTTATTTAGTATATCATCCATGTTTTTATGTTGATGTGTGATCATGACCGACGACTGGTGACGAGCGTTGTAGAGTCATTAAATTTGATCATTAAATATTCATGATGCAGAAGAAGAGTTGATTAACGTCACATCGATGGTCAAACTGTTCACATTGGTGTAATATGAAAATTTGTGTAATGGGTTTCTAGCTCAAATCGCATCAACCGCAGTTCAAAATTACGATAAAATAACAGCCCTTGTGTGGCTTCAGACTGCGAGTTTTATAAAAACAATCATTTTTAATTTCCATGCATTTGTATTTATAAGAAAAACGTTCCTAATGATTTCTTATGAATAAGATTACGTGAACCTGACATAGTCATCTCCCAGTTTATCAATTAGTGAAATTATCATCTTTCAACTGATTAGCTTGAAATATAAGAATAGAGTAAAAAATGGCATGATTTCTTAAAAAACATAAAAGTCATATTTAGAAGCCACATTCCATCTTAAAATCCCTTTACTTTATTATCTTCCTTGTTAGATTTTTAATGCATTGATAATAATGAGTAGTAAGTAATATTAAAAGGTATATAAGTAATATAATACTAAATGCGAAACCTCATGAAGAATTTCACAATAAATCATTCATAAATTTTGATTAATATGTAAATGGATACATATTTAATATTTTCACAATACATTTAATTATAGCGTAAAAATTAAACCATTAAATTCAGCATGTTATTAATTTATGCAAAGCATGATAAATGATAAAACACTCATAAATAAAGTTGATGTATTTATTATTATTCATACATATATAACAAGTTACTAATTTAATCATATATTTTCAATAGAAACAGAGCATGAATGTAAATACACCCAATTATATTTGCAAATAACTTAGCTCTAATGTAATTTTATATTTTTACTTTCGTATTTAAGATATTCGTACGCTCACCGCTCACGCGCACAAATTAGTGAATTTATGTTGCCAAATACTATTAAATGAATTGACAGACGAACTAATCATGAATATTCCAGCCACTGCCTAAGTATTTTATAAATTGCGTAGATCCTAGCTGGAAATTATTCACCGTACGAATATTTCAGAAGGTACGTGGTAAAGTTTAGTTGTTAGAAACGAGAAATTCCAGCTGTGGATAAACACCATCAATATTTATTCTTCTCCCAAAGGAAATTTTCTGAAGCATAATATTCTGTGAACTTAACAATCCCCACATTTTACTGGTTCTCTTTAAAGTATTAGAATAATTGATTTTGTAATACATTTAGTGATTGCAATCCATTTTGTAATTATGAAACAAATAATGCAACGTATTTTATAATTTTCTTTCTTAGTCTTTCTTTCTTAATCATTTGACTTAAAAATTTTCTTTTCCATCCTAGTGGTATATTATTTTATAAACACATTCCTTAAAACTTTATGATCTCTAACAGTTCTAGTGTATTGAAGCATAAGTATTCTTTTTTTTAATTTTAAATGATAAATATTATTACTTCGAAAACTATTTTAAGACATTAAATTTAATTACCTACCTCACTAATTCAATCATCAATGACATTTAGTGTTTTTAAGGTGACGCAGTACAATTCAATTGATAAAAATTGCTCAAAAAATCAATCAAGTTGTTTTTTTAACCTAAATGATTTGATATGCATTTTTCTACAATATCACAAAATTATAAAGTTTTAAATTGAAAAAAGGTAGATTTATGATAACTTTTAATATAATTTTTATTCACATCTAAATGTCAAATATAAAAAATAAACAAAAGTATCTCAGAAAGAAAAAAAAAGAACAAGTTTTGTCCTTTTTAAATACAAAGTTTCTTTTTCGATTATGCCAAATGCGTTGACATTGTTTTTCTAAATATTACTATTAATATATGTAGCAAAAGGTGTATGCATTTATGAAGCAGGGCAATATTTATTTATTTTTAGAAAAGTAATTGTATTTATAACTTATATTTTTTCCCATGAATTTTCAATATACAATCGTAAAAGAAGTATTTTACAAACATCAGTGATGTTATAACAAACCCAATGCTAACTTTTGTAATACATAGTTTGATATTCTTTTAAATCAAGTTGTACGTCCATCAATACGTCCATCATTTAAGGGGGGAAGAGTAGCATTTTAAAATCACTTCATGAACTTTTAAATGTTTCTTTAAAAAATTGATTAGTTAGATTTTTGGTGTTTTGAGCCCAAAAACTACATTGTACAAACTATTGTATTATTCATATACCTAGGAAGAAACCAAAAAAGTTGGGAAAACTATTAAGTCCACGATTTTTTTTTATATAGCGTACCATCCACCCTGAAAAAGAGCAATTTAACAGTTTTCTACTATAAACTATTTGTGTTTCCCTTAATTCTGCTTACCACATTCCAAAACTATTACATACTATATTTACATGCTATATTACTAACAAAACAAAATCTGTATTTATTATTTATCTGTACATATACTTTTAAATTTGACAATTAATGTGTCACGAATTTGTACGTTTCAATTTATAAACAGCATTCATTTTGCGAACATCCAAGAACTTAGGAATGTTCAAATAATTAGTGTAAGATTAAGCTACCTTACAAGATACAAAAATTCACTTAACTCTCATAAAATGGAATGTTCTCAAGATTATAAACAGAGATAAGAACTTAAATTCCTCATGACACTTTCTGAAAGTGACTAAACAAAATCGAACTCACTTCCAAACTACAACTGAAAACCCTTGGATTTAATTTCATCCACATGCACCTAAAATTAAATTTGAAAGGGCCAGTGATGGTAATATGATGGAAATGGTTCTCTTTTCACACTGTCTCCATTTATAAGAAGAAGGGAAAGGAAGAGAGGAGTTCTCATTAAAATTCAGTCACGATACAACTAAAAAGAACACATTTGCTCAGGGTAATGTTTCATTTACCATTTTTAAACCCTCATTTCCATTACGCGTCACGATGTGATAAAAATCGCATAAATACTTTAAGGGATCCTGTGGTCGGCTGTGAAAGAGAAAAGAAAACTGAATTCTCTTTAATGAATTTATCCAATGGCTCTTCTGTTTTTTCTCATCGTTTTTATGGATTCCGTGTCGCCGCAAGTAAATCTGAATTAAATGGTAAAAATGAAGGCCGTAGTGGGATAAAAAAAGTATTCAGAACTTCTGAAGGGAAAATAGGTTTTAGCATTGAAACAGGCTGGAGGGAAAAAATTCTATTACTCTTTAGGGGAGCAAACTATGTGAAAACGTGCCATGAGTGTAGTATGAGGTATGACTACCATATCGCGTGCTGGTTGGATAGCTGATTGGGTGAAAAATAGCATGTTGAAGGAAACGACAATTTTCACTTTAGCTGCATAGTGGGTAAAAAGATTTAAAGAAACTAAAAAAATGATTTTTAACAGTTTAAAGCAGTTTATTGGTTACTACTGTTGATACTTTGAGTTATTTCTTTAGCAAGTTCTTGTTGAATGTGCATATAGTTATTGTTCATAGATTGCACTGAGCAAAGTTTCCGTAAAGAATTCTAGATATTTCATAAAAAAAAAAATATTAAGGATAACCTGCTCGCGGAAGGATCTAAACAGTAAATTGGTCTTGTAGTTTATCTGCGTTTTTGAGACAAATATGTAATACCTTTCTAATATGTGAAAAAGTACATGATGATAGTAACATAGTTCCATATATGCGTCATTTCTCACAAATACTTAACAATTAACAATGCCGCAGATAAACGACATTGTATTTATGTATTGACTACTTTAAAGCCTAACTCTTGCTATTGTGATTATTTTATAATAGATTTTTGCTTTTTTTTCAAAACTAATCCTTCAGTTTCAAAAACCACCATACATAATTATGAAAGTTTGACATATGCCTCTATATATGTGGGATAGACTATTAGTAACAGTAAAGCGATTTTTTCTGATTATGTAAATTCAAATTAGTTTATTTAAAAACACAACTTTTTACAAAAATATATTTTTAAAAACATATTTTCAGAACCAATGTTTGTGACTTTTTCTTATTTTTGATGATATATCACTGATTTTCCTCTTTTTAACCCTTACAGGATCATAAAGTTGCTAAGAGTTAGCATTAGGAACTATTTAAGTTAGTTTGCTTAGACGTAAAGTAAAAACCATAAGTAAAAACCAAAACTTAACTATACGTAGTTTTTTTTATCTATGTACTTAATTTAATTTGGAGCAATGTTTAGTTTTAACAAGTATTTGCTTTCACTTCTACAAATTCACTTTATTATTGCAACAGAAATTAACCAGATAACATAAAGCATGAGAGAAACACAGTAAAATAATATTACACAACACATTAAAAAAAACTTAAATAAGTAATAAAATAAGTATACAACCCGCAAATGTTTTGTCATCAGCTCCAATTGTTTGGACAGTTCCATTTTCTCGCTAAGCATTTCAGAGTTTTATTTTGACATTTTGTATAAAAAATGACAGATATAATTATAATTATAAATGAAAATCACCAATTTTCAAAGTGGTAAAACTATTTCCTTTAGTGAAAAGTTAAGCATGAAATCATTAAGATTATCGTAAATTTATTGTTTCTTTGATTTGTTATTTTAGAAACATGTGTACTTAATTAAATTTTGGTATATTTCTTGATAATCGAAAAATCAATGGTGACCCCCTTGTGTGCACCACTGGATTATAATGATCAATAATATAAAAATATCTCGAAGATATTAGAAAAAAATATGTTTTAACCCATAATATTCTTCCCCTAAATACATGATATTAGAAATAAACTGTTTGAAGTCAGGTTATGGTTAAAGTCACGAACTTCTCAAAAAGTTATACGTGGAGTCTCTGGGTTAAATCTTATTTTTGCATGGAAAAGCGCAACAGGAAAAATAAGAGAGGGGTCCTGTACAACTTAGAAGGTCAAAATTACAGCTATAATGAAGGTTTCAAAATAATGACAGTGATGAATTTTTTATTTTCAATTATTCTTCCGCTTGAATATGGGATACTTCTACATATTATTTTTCCCATATCATTTAAGAAGAAAACAAAAGAAAAGACGTTTCTTAATAAAATTAGGATGCAGAATTTTGTAATAAAATTCCTTTATTTATATTCTGTCTTTTAGAAACCTAAAAACGAATGATGCAACATTAAAACGAAGTATTTTGAATAGGATCCAACTCAGAGAAAAAATGATGTAATTTCACTGTCACCACTAAATATGCATACTTATTTCTGTTTCGTGTGAGATCGAAATCATCTTGACAGGAAAGAAATAGTTCTTTGTCATGGAAAGAAAGATGTCAAATCTGTTATTCAAATAAAAGAAGTGGGAAAAGAGAATTCAAATTTTAGAGTGAGAAAAAAATATTTCAACGTTGAGACACCAAATATAATTCAAACGAGTTATTTGAATAGAAGGTTTTCTTTTCATAAGCAATTGCTGTAAAGAGTTTTGTTCAATATAAATATTTCATATTAATCGTACCTAATTACGGTCAAATTATAAAATGAAGCAAATTTAAGTCACAAACAAAAAAATTGCAAATATTGTAGCTAAGTTTTTGAAATTTCTAATATATTTTCGATGTTTTTAATTCAATTCAAAATATAACTCAAAAAATTAAAAAAGTTTACATTATTTCTTTTGTGATATTTGAAATATAAAATTTATAATGTACTCACAAAAGATCCACATCAATTATATTTACAGAACAAATATATAAAATATTTTTCGCAACTAATTTCTTTTTTTCTTCAAATTATTTACAAAATAGTAAACATGAACTTTTACACTGTTATTTTGTAGAAGACATATTTTCCGTCAAATCGCATTACTTTATATGAACAACTGTACTAATCATATGTAATTATAGACTATGTAATACACACACATATGTAATACTCGTACGTGCTTTTAAAAATATAAAATTACACATTTTAAATTACATAATTAGTATTGACGTTGTTGGAAAAAGCTCTGAGCGTTATATTTTTATAGTATATTGAAAAACAACACAAATTATTTCTTGAATTTCTCGTAATCTATGATAAATTAAAAACACACTAACTTTTTCCATATTTTACCTAATCTAATTTTTACTTATAAAGGGGAATTTTTAAATAAAATCCAATTTAAAAATGAAATTTATCCTAAGTTTTAGTTACCAAATTTTCATAATTACTAATTAAAGCATTAAAGAAATTAAAGAAACATTCTTATAATATTTGATTATTTCATTCTCTTGTACTTCTAATTTAGTCTTCCATGCCCTTTATTTCTGATAATAAATAAGAGAAATAATGTTTTAATTATCAAAATAAAACTCTATACCTAACAATTTTTACTTTTACATGTATATGTGATATAATTAACATGATTCATAAAATGTTACTATTTTCTCTCTATATATTTACATATTCCATTATGTTAAGCTAAAGTAATGGCAAATTTAAATGTCAAATTTATCTCTCTTAAGTGAATGGTATACACATATTTGCTTCTCTCATTGAACTTTGAATGTAAACATATGACAGAACAGTACAAGAATTGAAATAACTTCCAAATCTAATCTTAAAGGCAAATAATTCATTCCCTTGTAATTTATTCCTCAAAAGACGAAACTTCATGGCTCTGCAATAGCGTAAAATTTAACAAACCGAATTATACTCCAACGCGCGCAGTACAATAACCTATGTTTGGGCAAATGACTTATTCTGTCCAAGTCTTACAAATTTTCTATTCACTTAGCAATACTTTAGGCGAATATTTGAACGTCCCTTATGTTTCACAGAGGGGTGAGTTGTGATCCTTTTGCACGCACGACTCATCCGAAATCATTTTTGCCCGTGTGATCTACTGACCGCGACAGATGCCGTATTTTCCAAGCCAGCCGACTCGAAATAAAACACTGACCAAACAAAGCCTCGAGGAGAATTGGTGCAAAAGTAGTCATCTTAAGGAAGAGGGACCATTCCGAAAGTGTGAAAGGACTTTAGAATTATTTTGTGCAAGATGATCCACAATGCAAATGACGTTTGCATATCTTACATTATTATATCTTTATATCTTATATCTTTACTGTGTTCTCCAGATATATCTCCTCCAGGCAACCACTTGCTTCGGTCATTGGTATAGCCTGTCTATACGTTCATTCTTACAAAAAATGTTTAAAAAATATCCATTCATGGATTGTCTCTAAAGAAAGTTAGTTCTTTTAATTTATATCTCATACGCAATCAGATAGGGGTATTAGAGATTAACTACGCTTTGAGAAATGAATTGTTAACATTTTTCCCGGTTAAACCATAACTTCACAAACAAACAAAAATATTTTAAAACTTACTTCTATACCTAATAAGCGCACAGAGATTAAATTTATCTAAGGATGTGTTTTTATTCACAGCAACATAATTGTAAATTACTCCAGTACTTATTTAGATTTCATTACAATACGATATTTATAGAAGACCAAAACGACTATCAAGAGAAAAAGTTTTGCAACTCACTGTACGAACACAGACCAGCATTACTGCTCGGAATTTATTATTATTATTTTTTTTATTTCTCTCATTGTTTACGGATAACTTTGCTAGCATTATTCTTCAATATACTGGCTTAGAAAACTCTTCGTATATATAATAAAACTGCAAAGACATCTTCTTTGGAATAACGATACAATTTTTATAACTTAATTAAATAAGACAATTACAAATGGTCTCAACTTTGTTTATTTAAGACATATTTCATTAATTTATTCCGAATCAATTGGAAATCTTTTGTTTCATTAATTCAAAAATATAATTTTATAATTCAATAATTCCAATGGAATATGATTCCAACTAGCGTAAATTGCTTTATAATTTAATTAGATAGTCCGAAATGCCGGTTAAAATTGTTTACGGGAAATTAAACAAAAAAATATTAAAGAACATTTTTTATCACTGCAACTGAAATATAAATTAATCAATTCAATTTTACATTTTATCATTTCTTTTTTCGTTTATAATTTCTTAAGGAATACACTACGATTATTTAAAATTATTGAAATTTTTATTTTATATACGTATGAACTGTAATTTAGTGAAAAATATTTTAAGAGCACTTAATCTATCAAAGATTTTTTTTCGAAGTAACTTTTTCTAGTATTTAAACGTAATGAATAATGACCTTATTAATAAATAACATACACTTTATTAACCTAACAATATCTTTTGGAAAAATGGTTTCGCTTTTTAAAGTATTTAAAAATATAAAAAAGTCATTAAATTCTAAATTTATAAAATTCAAAATTCATTTAATTAAAAAAAGTCACGTGAAAAATAAGTGTATAGATTTTTTTAACGAACAAAAGAAAACATTCATATAAATTGTGTTTGTAATTTTAATTAATATTTATAATAGTTTAATAATAAGTCTAACAGTGTTATATAGCTTTTATTAACTAATTGTACAAAGTTTATTTTATTACATTATTGTCAGTATAATACCGATACAAAGACTATAAAAAAGTTTTCAGTTCCAAACAATGTATTATGTATTTTATTAAATAAAAAATGATTTTTCAAGAATCAGCATTCCAGCAACCCACTTTATTACCTTCGGATATATAAATTAATTAATTTGTATGAATAACAACTAGAAAAGAGCATTAAGAAGGGCATTTTAACTATATTAAAGTTACACTTTTAAATATTTTATTTATCACTAATTAAAATATTTCGTGTGTCTTCGTACTGTAAGGTACTCTAATGTATCAATTTAGAAATAATTTTTTTTTTGTTTCCACATCTGTGAATTTAAAAACATCGTCCTCAGTTTTTTAAAATCATGTTTAGTTACAGGATACCGAATATTTATTATTGTCTAGCAAAATATTGTTACGAATTTTGTGTAAAATAGTGTAAATAGTTTGTATTTGGATGTGTAATGCAATTTATATTACTCTATGTTATATTTAATTAATGTTAAAATTGCAATATTCGCAAGCAACGCTGTCTCTTGCTATATAATGGCGATTCATTGGGAAGTTGGAGATAGAGCCAAGTGGGCATCACTTTTGGCGATCAAGTTGCCGACTTTGGCAACCCTGTTGGTGATCATTTTTGGTGAGCTTGGGTCCCTCTGGATTCTTCTGGAAATTTGTAGAGAGATACACTAATTTCAAAACCTGTGACACAAGCCGATCTTTCTCAAATGATCATCGAGGTCTATAAATAGGGAGATGCTCACCGAACATTAGTTAGTCTTGTGCTTTGACAAGCCTTTGATTAGTATTGCTTTGATTAGCAATTAGTAGTCTTGCTTTGACCGTGATTACCGATTAGCTCAGCTGTTGAGTAGAACGAGCGGTGCTTGTGAATAATCTTTTACATGCGTGTATTTTAGACACTAATATTGTGTTCTTTGCGCAGTAGAAGGCGTGAAGTCATTCTGATTTTTTTGTTCTACTAATTTTGCTGCTGAATCCTGTATTTCGAGGATTGTTTTTTCGAAAGTAAATTTTCATCGCTCTTAAAGAATTTGCCTTGTTCTTTGTGCAAAAAAATCTTCGAACCCCAATAAACGAAACAATATACTTTAAAATTAGCTTTGTCTTATATTGTCTCAATGTTGAAATTATGCTTTTAACTTAAAATATTTAATTTGATTAAATTTTCATGTAGTAGTATTATGAGAGTAAAAAATAAGTATAATAAAATATTTGTACTAATTTTATATCTCATGAAATTTTATGAAATTTCTTCATAAAAAAATTTCATTGTGAAACTGGCTTCGGGTAAATGGTTTTATAATTAGGTATTTACTTTAAATATGACTATTCAAATTGGAAGCTTTATATTTTTTTTTTCATTTTGAAATTGAAGTAATCGAGAATGGTATAAAAAGAACAAATGCTATTATTTTGCATATGTTTAAGTAATTAAAAACCAATATTATATATTTTCAAAAAAAAAAAACAGTTTACGGAATGTGTTCTTGCAATACAACACACTACAACTAAGTATTTAGTTATTTAGTTTTGCAAAATAAATATTTGTGTTTTATTACGAGAGCAATTCACAATGTTTTAAATAACATTATTTTGCCTTAAATTGTGTTTTTTTATGCAAAAAAAACCCTTCAGTAATATGAAAATTCATTTTATAGATAAAAGTAGAGTAGCAAAGTAATGATTCTCATCATACAATTTAATAAGGTAAATAAATGGTTTGTTACTGTTAAAATGTGTTTTAGATGGCTAATTTTGCCTTTATTAAATATTCGTCGTTAACAAAAGAATTACAAAAAAAGCAATGGAAATAGCTTATGTAATGTTTTCTTTCTGTTCAAGATTGATATCGGTGATCGGAAGTATTATTAAAATTGATTTTAAAAATAAAATATTCAGCTTAAAATGCTCTGCCATAAAGTACATAATCCGATTATTCAAACACAAAAGGTCTGCCACGGATCCATTCTTCTAAATATATATATACATTTGTATTTTAGCATACAAAATGCTTTATCAGTAATCCTTACCTGTATAATACTTCAAAGTACATGAGCTTTAAAAGCTTAGAAAGAAAAACATTAAAGTTCTTTGAAAAGAACAATTGAATAAAGTATTTTGGAGTAGCTTTTTTAGAAGCACTACTTGAAGTATAAGTCGATTCTTAAATTTATTTGAAAGCATTTTTGACCTTTTTCTCACCGTTCTTTTTTTTTTTATTCTTAATAGTAGCAACAAAAATAATTCCAAACTGCTATATTTTAATATGATTAAAACAATCAGCTTAGTAATATTTACCTATGCAAAAGTATTAAAATGGTAATTATTTTTGTTAATATGCTGATTTTTATTGATATAAAACGTAAGATGATTGAGTTACTTCTTTTACTTTTTTTTTAAGTTTCTAACAGACTATTTTTAACAGCGAGATCCATATGACCACCATTGATATTAATTTTCTGAGATAATAAGAATTCATTTACTTATTTTTTTGTTTAGTTTATTAAAAATAGCATCTTGAGTAATAAGATTAAATTCAGAGTGATTCATTTTAAGTTATATCATGAGAGATAGAAATAAGTAGTTTTTTCATATTATTTAGGGGAAAAAATTCTATTGGGTAAAAAGACATAGTTATAAAAAATCTTTTAAATTGAATGGTACATTATACTTCTATACAAGTTTTAGACAAATATTTATCAAATGGTAACAGAAAAGGAAAAATAATAATTAATACATTTGTTTCGGTTAGCTTCTTAGTCTTAAGATACATTAAGTTACATTAGTTAATAGTTAATTAGTTAGTAAGATACATTAGTTAAGTTTATAAAAGCATGCTAGAGATTTGATAATTTTTAAAAAACAGCAACGAGGAATGATTATTATTTAGTTAAGTTATTTCTTTTTAAGCAACATAGTATATATAAAAGGGGTCACTTCACGAAAATCCATGAACAAATCGATTTTTCAATTTTGATTGAAACATAAAATTTCACTCTTTTTCTTTCTAATGCAGTTTAAATTTTGCTCTAGCTGAATTAGAAGTATTTTTAATATTTTTTAAAAGTTGTTTACATCTGTCAAACCCAAAAACCGCTGATTGCCACGCCCTCTTAAATCAAAACAAAAGACACATGCTACTTTTCAGCCTTATCAAATGGTTTAAATTGATTAAAAGAATTTATTTTTGATAAGCAACTCATCCAGGAAAGAAGTGAAGTGAATAGTTGTAGATGTTTGTTTACTTACAGCCTATTTTTTACCTCCTTAAATGCAACGGATTTCTGCTATCATGCGCAAGTGTTTTACATCAAAAACATTAATAAAACGTTTACAAAACGTTTTTAAACTCTGTTAAGTAATAAAAATGTTTAAAAAACGAAAGAGTTTGGAAAGAAATGTACAAAAACCCAAACTTTTATGGATTTAAATGTTGATAAAGTCAGACAATTTCAACATAAATAAATCAGCTTTAAAATCTAAGTCAGGTAAAGTTTAATAAAGAGTATGTTTCTTTTTTTATTCATTTGAATGTTTCTGTGAAATTCCTGACATTGTACTGTTCTTTTGTGCTTTGAAACAACATTAATTACATAAAATTATTGTAAAAACTAAGGTATTCACATAAATTTTGGTCGCCAAATCTAGGGTTTGGCTAGAAAATTGCTAATATGTTGTGACTTTTGTGGTCTTATTCAAACATTTCTTAATACCAGGTTTACTAAAACAGTAGTTGATCAAAAAGATACAAAATTATATGAAGTGGACACAATAGAATTTTATATGCTATGAGGTCTATTTAAAAGAAGCAGTTGCAAAAATATTTTGCGGAGTTATGCATTTGTCACTTACACCATAGTGGTTTTTACGATTCCATGCATACATTAAATAATGCGACAGAGAAAGTAACCAAAGTTTCTATGGCTTTAGCTGCCGCCGAAACAATATTTAATAATGGATAACCAAATGTACCAGTGGGTATCAATGGTACCTGGCTAAAAGAAGCTATATATTTCTAAATGGTGTTGTTACGGCAGTTAGTTTGGACACTGGGAAAGTTGTTGATGCTAAAATATTATCGCAGAAATGTTCATGTAATTTTAACAGTGATGTACATAGCAATGAGTGTTCGGCAAGTTACATTGAAAATAGTAGGGGAATGGAAATTGAAGAGGTGCACTTTTTTTGTATCTCTCATCGCTCGCAGACATTACACAATTTACGATATACACAATATTTGGACTATATGGGAACTCTAAAGCATACAAAGCAGTTTTAGAATCTAAAGATATGTCAATATTGAACAATTAGAATGTGTTGATCATGTTGAGAAAAGATGGGGACATGACTTAGGGCCTTAAAATCAAAATTAAAAGACAAAAAAGCTTAAAGACAAAAATCTGTAGGATGCCGTAATGGCTTGACAGATGCTGAAATAAATAAATTGCAAATTTACTATGTTTTGGCTGTTTCAAAACAACTCGGGAAAATTTGTCAGCCATAAGGCAAGCTATATGGACTATAATTTTTGATAAAATGTTCACAGGTTTGAATCTACGACACGGTTTATGCCCCATGGGATGTGACTTGTGGTGTAGATATAATATGTCCATACTGAAAGGTTATACATACAAGCATAAACACGACTTTCCTTTTTGTAATTAGGAATTGCATAAACAAAGTATTTAGAGATCACTAATCTTGAACATTTATCTGGATGCTTGCTTGATAAACTCAAAATATTAGTGAAAAGCGGAAATAATTTTTGGTGTATAATTCCAAAAACTGTATTTGTGCAATTGGAACCTTCAAAAACTATAGTACATGAAGCTATATACTTATATAATCATGGCTTCATTACCAAATTAAAAGTTTTAGATGTATTAAACATTCAACCCCTGAATTTTACAAATGTCGAGCATTGCAAAAAGTAGATCATCCGTGTATTAGGTAAGCAGAATAGTCATTTTTACAATGAACCAAAGAAGCTAGAATTAAAAACAAACAATTAAAATGTAGGCAAGAATATGATCTTGCAGATGACACTAGCAATCCAAGTTATCGTTCTGGTATGCATTAGTTAATAGTTAGTTTTTACTTTAAATCACTATTTCTCAAAAGTGTAAATTTCAACACAAAAGGAACATTTTTGAAAAAACTACTTATTTTACAGCCCTGAAACTTTGCACATATCTTAACACTATACAAATAAATATTTTAATGAGAGATTTTGTCAAAAAAAGTATTCAAAAAATATTTATGGATTAAAATGTACAAGAATTTTCATCGTTTTAAAAATTTTGATGTGTTACTCCACATATGAATTTTTTTTTTAAAAAAATTAATCAATATTTTGAAAAATGCTCCCATTAAAATAATAAAAAGAATACAATGAATACACACAAAAAATTCATGACTGTGCAACCAGCCAATTTTTTAAAAAATGTTCCTTAAACTTGGTCATTTTTAACATTACGGAGATAGGGAAAATGCTGCGAAGTGACCCCCTTAAATATAAAAAAATGTATAGAAAACTCAAAACAAGTATCAAGAAAAAATGTATAAGTTTTTTGAAAAATTTCAGTTTGTATACCGGAGTAAAAAGTGCCATAAAATTTCTAGACTTTGCAGACCACGATTGGAAAAAACTCTACACTTAACCGACATATCAAAAATCTACTTTCATTGGATACTCTAAAAAATTTTAAAAATATTTGCAAAAATACTTCAATATATCTCTTTTCCCTCTCTCTTTCTCTTTTTTTTTATCTCAAACTTTTTTTCTCTTCCTCCCTCTCCTTTTCTCTTTCATGTCCTATCATCTCTCCCTGTATATATATATATATATATATATATATATATATATATATATATATATATATTTCTTGAAAGAGAGACAGAATGATCATCATTTATTAATGATATGTTGTGAATTCAAGATGTGTAAGAAAACTGTTAATGGTGCTCAAGTATATTAAAGCACTTTTGAGCTAGTGGTTTGTAGGTACATTTCTAAACTTCTGATTTTTCTTTCAATCATACTTAGTTATATACATTTTTGGATATAAGTATATGATGAAATAGAGATTTTAAATGTAATGTTAGTTGGAAAAATTATTTATGTAATTACTTCATTTGAATTATTGTTTTTTCAAAAGGGTATTAAAAAAAAACATTTAGTTGAAAATTATTTAGGTATATATTCTAAATCTTCTTACTAAAAAAATGGCCTTTTTTTCTCATACATAACCACATTTGTAATTGCAGATAATTACTTTCAAACTATTTCTGAGTTACCTCTTTTGTTGTTCATCTAAGTTTATAATCAAGAATTTCTTAACTGCATTCCTCTACTCTACTACTAAAATTAAACCCTTCAAATCTTGATGATTATTGATAATTATAAGTCCATCTTAAGAAAAATGTATTTCCATTGTCATTATTTGATTGTTAGGAATGTAATGGAATTTTTAAATTGTTTAAAAATAATTTTGAAGTTAACTTCTTACGGCACGGTAGGGAGAAATTTCCATTACGCGTTACCACGTATGGTTAGCAATGAATGTAAGATATATATAAATGAAGCTCTGAATTTTCCCCTCGTTTTAAAAAACGACATCTAATTCATACTATCTATCTCAGACAAAAATTAATTACAGAATGGGAATGATCATTCTTTTCGTCACGATATGGTATATTTTTTTTAACAAAATAATCATATTTTCTATTTTTTACGATTTTTTTCAAAAATGAGTCAAAATTGATACGCTTTTATAAAAATGGTTTCTAAATCATCCCCCTTTAGTTTCCTTTCGAATTAATGAATTTATATTTTATTCTAAACACGTTCATGCTTTTCTCTTTTAGAATCAGTTATAAAAAAAATGAAGAAATCTTTTTTTTTTGCGATTTTTCAAAAAACATTCAAAATTTTAATTAAATATTTAATAACTTCATTTTTTAAAAAATAATCTAACGAAACTTTTTTCCATATGTAGAATAGTATTATCCATAATCTGTTCAAAGATTGAAAAAATAGACTAAAAATTACGGCTTTTAAAATTTCTTTTGTGTTTTTCGTCTATTAGCCCTGAACTAGCACCCACCCCCCTCTCCTCATTCAACAGCAGCTTTAACAAGCATTTCCTCTTTTAGCTTTGCGATAAATACTTTGTTCTGTTTTTACGTTACCTAGAAGTAAAAATATAATCCATTTTATGAATTAAAAAAAAATTGGAAGTGAGTTGACCCGAAGTTGGCATTAAAATGGCTCAAAATCTGTCAAAAATTAGTTTAAGGTGAGTTTGTTGGATATACAGTTTTAAAATTCTATTAAGGAAATAATACAAACAATCTAGTGTTTTAAAATTTAGTGGGAACACAACATTTATTCCAATAGTTTGGCAAAAAAAGATTGTGTTTACTAAATTTTCAATCGAATGGAATTTCCTAATCCAGTTTAAGAAGTGAGTTTTTAAATCATATATATGCTTTGGTGTAATTAATTTGATTGTAATGAAATTGTTATATAGTGCTTCATTAATTTGTATTTTAAGACTACAGTGGGCAGTAAAATTTTTTACAAACATGCCCCAAATTTTTACTGGCTCTATGTAACTTAGAACTAAAATCATATAAAAAAAATTGGTGAGAAAAAAATGAGTATAGTTTTTAAAAAATTTAAAAATTTAAAAACGTTCCATGCGTTTTGATTTTTTTAAATTTCCTATTTTTACCTGATTTAACTTCTTTAAGCAATTCTTTACAAATGTATTCATAAGCGTACGCACGTTCCGTTGGTGTGTGCATGTGCCACAACAATTCATAAATCTCAAGGCAACACATACTCTGAAATTGTTTACGAATACGATCGACGTCACTCTCAATCATTATTATACATTGCTTTATCACGTGTAACGAGTATTAAAGGATTATATATTACGAGAAAAAATAAATATAAGACATTTTACCATTGTCGAAGACGATCGTCATCAACAATTCATTTGCAAGAGGAGATTAAACGACTTTCATTGAACAAACTACAAACTATCAATGAATGTTTGATTAATTTCATAACGAACATACAAGGTTTATCGATTTTTTTTTAAATTGTATCGATTTTTACTTTTAATTTTACAGCTCACGCTGTTGACTTACAAGATTCAGTAATAAGAAATTCAATTTTTTTAGTTTTATCAGAAACTTGCCTGGGCAATGAAAGTGATATATCTATTCCAAATTTCAATTGCATTGTGAAGAATAAACGACCAAATACGAGAGCAGGAGGAGTGGTGATATATCAAAATTCTAGCGATGCTGTTAGCATTATAACTCCATCCATGGAATGTTCCGTCAGTCGATCCGATATTTATGGTACCATACAATCTTCATTGGGAGATTTGTGCTTGGCTAAATTTGTAATAGATAATGGACAAAAAATTATAATTGTAGCAGTATATATTACTCCGAACAAAAAGTTGGATGACATTATCGAGTTCCTTCATCGATCATTATTACCATATACATCAAGAGGTTCTGCTTTACTTAATAGAAATTATGATAAAATACCTATGGTTTTAAGTGGAGAATTTAATGTCAATTTTGCTTTAGACAAATCTCTACAATTGATTGAATTTTTAAAAAACAATTTCACCTTATCTCTACAAAACAACAGAATAATATCAACGACAAAATCAAATACTACGATTGATGCAGTCTTTTCGAGATACTTAAACGATATTGAGTGCAAAACCTACATTTATTACTTTAATTACCACAAGCCTTTGATAACAAAAGTATGTACTGAAGCATCCATAAGCATAATGGAAATAGACTAATAATGATGATACTTTTCTCAAAATAGATACAATATTTTTTTTTTAGTATTATGAATTGAAAATGAAAATTTTGTCTATACTTATACCTTTTCCATCCTAATTAATTTTTTTAAAATACAGTTTGAAATAATAATGATAATAATAAATTCGTTAATTATATATAAAATTACTTCAAAGAATAAAACTTTATTATACAATTCAATACATGAAAGCCAAAGATTAACTTCAACGCGTGTCCCACACTGATACACGCTTTCTTTTTTTTTTCAAAATTTCTTCTTTGAACGTAGCTTTTGTTCCAAAATTCAAATAATTTAAACGGAAACAAGCATCTTATATTATGTAATATTTATCTAATTTTCTTTTATATATTAAATTTATTTTTTGATACTTAAAAAATTATAAATACTAATAACTAAAAAATATTTCAATGTTTTCAGTTCTGATTAAATAACTAATTTTTGAAAGTATCCTAATTGAATATTTTTTTCATACTTTTGATGTTCTAAAATATTCCATCAAAATCATTAAAGGTTTTTCTTATCCCTCATACATAAGATGCTCGTTTATCGAATTCCATTTTATATATATATATATCCTTCCACATACTACTTATTAATGCGACGCCGGTTAACTTATCTTAATTTAATTTATTCATATTATCCATTTTATAATACCCAGGTTCTAATTTAACATTTGTCACACTATGGCTTAAATTTAAACATTATATCTTTAATGACAAATAAAACAGGACACTAAATTAAAAAAGCCGTTCTTTAAATTAACACTTAATTTATTTACAATAACATTTAAATTACGTTAATTACTAAAGATATACATGATTACTTAACTGAATTAGGATCTGAGAGAGAGAGAACATGGTGTGCCATCTCGGGAGTCTCCAACCTCGGCAATTTGTCAAAGGGTCGTCAGACCAAAATCGGTGATAAAATTTGTGTCAGAGAGTGATAAATTCGTCGTGCAAGCGCTTATATTTCGCGGCGGTTTTACCCCTGTATTCTGGAGGGGATTATTTCTCGAAACACAATCAGCTTTTCTGATTGGTCTGAAGTCAGCGGAGGGATATCTTCCCGCGGTCCATAACTCACCCAAAACGCGGGAAATTCCCAAACATCCCATACCATGATGTATTTTATGGGTACATTGCCTTCTTCCAGGCGTGGGAAACGCGTCACCCTTTTCGGTGGGGGTGAGAGACACTCCCAAAATTCCTCTGCTTGTAAACAACAACAGGGTCTGTATACAAATTACTTTTGTAATCCTTATGGAAAGGCGGCCCCCATCACTCCTCCCTCTCTCAGATTAACAAAACCAAAATGAATAATAATAAAAAATTTCAGTACGCAAACGAAATACAGAATTGGCCTAAGCGTCGGCAAATGTCTATGTCAAGAACAAAAATTGTAGACTCCTGGTTCACTATAAGCTGTCCACGTCTTATGAGGGGGTTCTGTCCATGTTCATCCATGATGTTGGCAGCTCCATCGTCGCTCAGATATTGCTAAAGAAATCCGCTAAACTGCAAAAAAAAAAAGAACAAAACCTTGTCTCCCAGGGGAAACCATATTAGTAATGAAACAACAGTTATGAGAAAAAAAAATTGAACTTGGCCCTTTGTGACAGCCCTTGAAGACTCAAACACCAATTTCCAAGTCCTCTCACCGCTCACATAAAATGAAAATAAGAATGTTAAAAAAATACAATCAATTTCTGAAGTTCCTAACCTATTCCGTGAGGAAAACCAAATTAACTATCAACAACTATAATGACGTTAATGTACGAAGAGGAGAAAAAAAAAATTTACTGAATGGATCACCCAAACAATTCACAAAAACATCAGACACAGACGACAAATAGAAATAATTAAACAATCACAAAAGAATCGTGTGCCACTAAATAGCCAAAAAATATTAAGACAAATAACACGTAAGAATACAAAATTGGCGTATGTAACAGCTGCGCAACTAATAAAACAACACTTAGGAGTGTTTGAACAAAAATACATTGATAAGAAATAAGCACGCCAGTGAAAACATTTACATACAATTCAAGCGTGGCGCCCAGACTTTCGAACACTTCATAATCGTTTAACATCGAAATCTTGACACGACCAATGTGAAGTGAAAGTCCCAGACCATCAAAAAAAAAAAAAAACTAGCAGAACTCTTTACATACTCAAGCGTAAAAATTTCAATGGTTCACTAAGAGCATTGATAATATTTAATGAAAATAATTAAGTAAAAGTAAAAAAATTAGAGATTGAAACGATGAGTGTGCATAAAGTGGAGAAAAAAAATTTTGTAACTTCATAGAATGTTGGTAGCCTAAGAAATTAAAAAAAAATTCACTAAAAGCATTGATTTACAAATAAAAGTTTTTAAAAATTTAACGGAATTAATTCAGATTTGCAAATTAAAATTCTATAAATTAACGAGTAGTATAAAACGGTGAAAAAAAATATAACCTCAATGAATGCTGAGTAGCCTAAGAATTTAAAAAATTCACTACAAGCATTGGTTACAAATGAAAGTTAAAAAAAATACTGTAATTAAATTTAGAATTGCAAACTATGAGTGCGCATGTGATCAGTATGCACCCCAAAGTGTACAAAAGCAAAAACAAACAAAAACATAACATCCCATTTCCTGCGATATGACGATCGCCGGCAACCGCCAACACAAAACAGAGTGCAGAATATAACTAAAAAATTGCAAATCCGATTGTAAAAAAAAACCATATCGATTAATATTGCTTAAAAGAAACTTTAAAAGAGAAAAAAATATTTCTTCCACCTTCAATACATTTGAATTTCCATTTGAGAAGCTAATTCGAAATCACAAGTGCAGTTGAAAATTTCAGAAAAAAATTTAAAAAACATAAAATTGATATGCAACCCAAGTCATATGAGGCGATACATACAGAGTAAAGTAATTTAACTAAAGAAAATTATTTGCAAGTGTTACACACAGTTAAACAGTTTCCAATATAAAAAAATATCGCTTAACTAATCAACATAACTTTTTAACAATCCTCGTAATACAATGTATCCTGAAGTCAAATAATATAAAAAAACTAAAATTGTTTCACTATACGCTCAACAAATATACAAACACGAAAAAAAAAAAAAAACACACAAGATCCTCGATTTTACAGCAATACCGCTAACTCAATTCATCGAAAATCCTCTAATTAATAACTCAAGTACAATTCTATAACAACAACCCAAAATTCTCAGTAACCTTAAAAATGATTCCTCGATAATCCAAAATTGCCTTTACCTCCGATCGTACACATTTGAAGCCTCAACAACACTAACTAAACTTATCTGCAACTACCGAATAATCAATTGACTGCTCCACAATACCATTAACTAAAACCATCTATGCTCATCAACTTGTTTACACAAAATCTCACATACTCAATAACACTTAACTAGACTTATATATCTTCAACTTTCAAATAATTAATCGACTTCTCCACAATATCATTGAAAGCAAAACCATCTATGCTCAGCTTATTTACACAAAATCTCACATACTCAATATTCCCTTTTGCCCAAAATCCGTAACTCAAAATCTCCTTCTGTACATCAAACAATTTTCTCAAATAAACCATGACTTTCCCTTCAATTCAATTATCCATTTCCATAAAAAACAACCATCGAATAAACGTACACCCGCAGAACACAAACTCAACTATCTCCATAAAAAAAAAAACCTTCCCAACCATTCAACAAATTCATCAGTGCAGACTTTATCGATCTCCTTCAAATAACTGTCTCAAAATATTCCACGAAATCTCTTAACTCAAACTTATGTAACTCCTTACAAGTAGTGAAACAACAACAAAATTCACACCCAATCCCATTTCAACATTCCAAACTCTCATAGCAACAGCACCGTAACTGAAAAACAGGAAACAAGGAAAGAAACGCAACCCATCGGAAAACAAATTGTCGGGCATCACGGGCGTCGAGAGACAGGCCATAAATCAAGAAAACCCACACCGCGTGGACATGCTGAAGGGCACCCATGTGTGACAGGTTAAGAATCAGGCTCACCCCAGCCGCGAGACCTCTTTGTGGGGGGTCACACAAGAAAAAAATTGCAGCTGAGTCACCGGAATTGGACTTCATGCCGTCTCAATGTCAGCAACGATTCGAAGACTTCTGTGGGGGGGGGTCCCACAAAGAAAAAAAGTCGGCGGAGTCACCGGAATTGTTCACGCCGTTTCCATGTCCCGCCTTTATGACGGCCATCCGAGAGCAGAAGAAGAAGCAATTAAAATAACTGTACCGTACCAATCTGTGCTTGCTGGTCATGAAATGCAAGGTTGGTATACACGAAAAACCTCCCGAGGAAGACAGAAGAAATTCAGCAGCTCTCCTAAAAGTTGGGATGCCATATAATAACCTTATAGAAAATATCCAAAGAAATGTCCCTCCACTGAAAGATTAAGACTTCTAACTAAAAGGGATCTTCATAATGTAAGTCGGGATTTTGGAAGTGGATATATTTTATTGCAGCTAGAGATGCGGTTTCTGTTGATCTACAAAATAAAAATCGGCGGAGTCACCGGAATTGGACCTCACGCCGTTTCTTTTACTGAAGGTACATTGCCTTCTTCCAGGCGTGGGAAACGCGTCACCCTTTTCGGTGGGGGGTGAGGCACTCCCAAAATTCCTCTGCTTGTAAACAACAACAGGGTCTGTATACAAATTACTTTTTTGTAAATCCTTATGGAAAGGCGGCCCCCATCTGGGTATTCAATCTTTAAATCTAAAAACTCTTAACTGAAGATTTGATTTTCTGGATTAAAAGTTGTTTCTTTTTTATTGATAATCTAGCTTTGGCCTTATGCATGAAAACATTAAATTCGACTTCATGAAACTAAGAATTGCCCCTTTTCATAAAATTTTAATAGCGGGATATATGCTGTTTTTGTAATTGTTTTCACTTTAATATAATTTTACGATTTCGGAAATAATTTCATATGCATAAATTAACTCTTTAAAAACTCACTGTAACAGCAGCCTTAACAGTTGAATAAGCTGTGAACAAGCATAAAAAGTCATTTTTAATGCATATTAAAAGGAGATACGGTGCAACATTGAAATATTTGCAATTAGTGCTATGAAGCCGTATAATGCTAGCCATTGTCCTTTGACTGTCTTTTACTTTAATAGTCTCCCATATTACATAATACCTTATTCATTGCTCTAGCATTCGACGTAAACAATTCCTGATGCAACATAATAGGCAAGAAAAAAATATATATGTATATTTTCTTCTTTCCTAGGGGCGAAAACACGAGTACTAACAAACAACGGGTCAGTTCGACCGGATCCACTCCCAACTTCTGTAATAGTCTGGGATGTAAGAAGGCAAGATTGGTGTTTGCAGAGTTCTGATAATATTTGCTTGCTAAAAGTGATCTTGCTCTTCCTTGGATTATTCTTTTTTTGCTCCATTTCTTTTGGTACCTCTCCCTTCCCACTTGTCCTCATGGGTGGATCTTTTGATCACGATTGGGGTTGGTATTCCATCGGCGCCATTCTTAATTACTATATGTCAGACGGACGAAGAAAAAGCCAAAGATTATATTGGCGGGATTTGTTGGTTGATTTTTGGACATCACACAAACTCTTACTTTGGGGAAAGGGACTTGATCTCTAGGATTCCTAGGAATTCTGGCGATAGGAAATATTGCGGATTGATTGTCCATGAAATATGAATGCTACTGTACACTTCAGGAAAATATCTATAGATATATGCTTACGGCTATAAAGCTCGTTATATTGTCACATTAAAGCTTATATGAATACATTTAATTGAATAATAATGTCAAATATATAGCTTTGTGTAGGTAAATAAATAACAATATCGCATATATGGCTTAACTTTCTGTAAATATAGAATTACCGAATATCAAAAAAGGTCTTGTAGTAGCTATATTTTTTAATTCCTACTATTAGTTCCTACTATCCCTATATATATTTATTTGTATATATATATATATACATCTTGTTATAAAATTTACAATAATTAATAAAATACTTTCTATTCATCCATTAAAGAGCAAATAAATAGTAACAAACAAAAATAAAAGTGCAACAGCAGAAATAGAAATGAAAATCGTTCGCTGTGCTCCCGTAGCGCAATGAATAGTGTATTGGACTTTTAATACAAATGTCGTGGTTTCGAATCTCACCTACGATAGACTAATTTCTGAGAATATGATTTTTTACTACACTATTTTATTAGAATAATTAAATTCAATGAATGAATAAAGGGTAACAAACAAAAAATATTCCAACACCATTCATAGAAAGCGCAAAGGAAAATTTCAAGGAAAATTGCTTACTATTTTGTCACTTAACATTCTGATTATGTCATACATATATACATATTTATTTTTACCGCAACTATTTAATAAAAAGTAACTAAAACTAAATTTTGTTCTTTAACATAAGTAGGAATTGACTTAACTCTTTTTTATATTACTTTTGTTCTTTTATAACTTATAATATATAACTAGAGTTAAGGAAATACATATTGAAATATATGAATGAAATACATGTATGTTTTTCCCTATATCAGAATACAATTTTAAAAATTGCGTTTTATTTAATTGTAAAAGTATGGTACATCAGTATGGTATATTCAGTATGGTATATCTAAGTGCTTATATATAAGAAATTTATCTAAACAAAATAATTATTTCAAATTTTACTATCTAAAATTTATAACAAGCATTTCTAAAATAATTGCCCTCATCTGTTGCTTTTAAATTAAAGAAAAATAGAGGAAATTATTTTTACTAAATGAAAGTCCATCATTTTACACTGTTTATATAACTCTCAAAGTGCAGTGCATTAATTCTAGTGTGTCTTTCTTTTCAGCGGGAATTATTTTACTGTAATAAATCAAGAAACGGTGCGACAAAAATTTATTTTCCTCATTGATTTGATTTTTATCAGCCTGGTAATTAGAATCACAAACTCGTGAGCGGCATGTCACGGGTTTGAGTCATGGATCCACTAAGGAACCACTATGTGTTGGGGGCTGATGCACGCTAAATCTGCTGAGCTCAAATTCCTCCCGTTGGCTTGGTGTGGTAATTTGAGGAGGTAGTGAAAACTCAGATGTCGTCCTCGTAATTTGGCTAAGGTTCAAAATTACGAGGTCCATCGCCAATATCCCTCTTGTTGCTTTATAGCGCCCCATTAATATACCTCTTACTCTCATTCAATTACGATCAGTGAAAGGGAGGACATTTTTATTTAACAAAACTTCAATCTTTCAATAACATAAATAAATTGAATAACTAGATTAGGTAAGTATTTACTATTAAAATAGCCCATTATACTTCATAATTAGATAAATTATTCCATCATAAATACACTTTTTAAGTAATGATATTACAGAAAAAATATTTCTGTGTAAAGGGGGTTGAAACAGTTAATAAAAATGTACACTAAAATTGACTGTGGAAAGTATGAAAACTAATTTATACTTATTTGAAAAATTAATGTACTTATGTAAGTCATGCTTTTTTTAATCCTCTCATTATTAATTAGCTTCTATTTGGGTAATAAGAGAACTTACAAAATTTGAATGATAGTCTCAGTTGATGCTTCCGCACTCCTTTAAATTCAGTTACAGGAACAGTAAATAACAAAGTTCAAAGCTATCTTTAAATCTTATACTTACTCCAACGTTCATCCAGGAAATAAACACCACCTCACGTAAGCCCAACTCCATTGAAAACAGTGCTAACAAATTAATCACATTCTCCGAAACAAGCCCCTTTTTCCGTTTGGATAAAACCCTTTAATCCGAATCACGCACAAACTTTAAAGTACCTTCCATCAACAGGAAGTACCTGAGATCTTTAGAATTACGTGCAGACGTGAAATATCTTCAACCAATCCGGTGAAAATGAACAGACCCCGGTCTCCTAAACGGGGAAGAATATTTTTCAGATTATGTGATTCACAGACGCGTCAACGCATTATATCTTGAACTCCCATACCCCTCTCGTCTATATGAGTATACATTCCAAATCCTTTAAATCCATTTTAATATTAAAAACGGTCTTTGCAATACATTTGTCAATGAATTCACTCCTGGGATAATATCCAGCTTCGAACACAGATTGTCCGAGGTCGATTTTCAAGAAGTAATGACAACCCCTTAAGCTTTGCACATTTGCATTTCACGCAAACATCATTAATATTCCCTGTGTCTTTTCCTTCTCTTGTGATGCAACTTGTTCCTTGCAATTACTTTGTTTCGTTCAATTTCCTTCAGAAGTCGAGGTTATAAATAGATGCCGTCTTTCTTGTTTTCGCTTTTGAGGCAGAGGAATGAAAACTGTAGAATAATTGCATATGTGTAAACTAATAATATAGTATTGATTCGATTATTGATCTATCCATTATATATCGAACTGAAAAGGAATAACTTAATTAATAATAATTAAGGAAGAGCTTCTGTAGGTTATCAATGTAACCTTTAATGCAACTTTTAATTCCAACAATTCAAAATAATTGTATTGTAATATTAAAATTAAGGTACCGTAAAAATACAGAGTATATATATATATATATATATATAAGGCGCATCTATACATTTTTAAACTACTTTTTTTCTAAAATTTTAGATAAATTCACCGTACAACACGAGGAACGTGAAGTTTATGTATATGCGTGTATTGTACGTTTTGAAGTCAATTATTTGTGATATTATCCAAGGCTTTTGGAAAAACAGTATAATTCTAGAGCTATAATTCTTTCAGTTCATAAAGTGTAGCATTTTCCTTAAAAAACCAGTATTTCAATCCCTGTGGCAGTCTAATTTTTTTTTATGCGTATCTCATTATTTATTATTATTATTATTTTTAAAGCAATCCTTTTTGTACACGCCGTATAACGTGCAGCCGTAAATTTTGATCTTATCTTTTGTGTTAAAGGTGAGTGTTTTACGGTATTTCGTTTTGCTCATTAGTAATATTAACATGTAACCTAAAATTATATTTCTAAGAGAGAGAAATGATACAATACATCATCATACAATTAAAACTAGTTACTGAACATTAAATTAAGATTCAATTTTAGATACGTTAATTTATTTAAATAGTTTGAATAAAGTAATTTAAATAATTTTGTAAGCAAATGACAGAATTGTTATGCCAGAATTTGCTATTTCAATAATGCGACAGTCGTAGCCTAGTCGTCATGAACACAGAGTTGAGCCCAGTGAGTCAGGAGTTTGAGATCTAGTGCCAGTGAAGATCCTCCCAGTTGGCTCATGCACGCTAGGTTTGTCGTCCTAACGCTTACATCATGTGAAACTTAAAGAGTGAGGTGTAAACTCTGGTGTCATCATCGTCACTTGACAGGGGCTCAAAATTACGATGTTCATCGCCAATAGATTCTTGCGATGTTTCATTGTGCGATGCTAATAATCCTTCACTCGCGTAATTTCAGTAATATTACTGTAAACCAGTTTATTGTAATATATGAAAATACAGATCCATAATAGATTATACAAAACATTCTATACTTAAGGTATCCGACTACGTTCGGAACCATGATTTTTCAAAAGTGTATAAATGGATAATATTTATGATATTTAGTGTCACTTAGATTAGGAAATATATATAAAATTGTCTTAATAATGGTATTACGATAAAAAAATATTTAAGTAAAATATTTTGACAAAAAATGAACATCGAATGACTAATTTTCAAAATATTCTCCTTTTGTGAAAAATTCTTCTATTATAACAATATTTTGCCTGTTTATAGCTCAGATCTCTGTTCATAGGTTCAACTTTAATTTTTGAAATATATAACTTATACAGACGTGTGTTTATCCATGTTTTACGGCAAAAGAGGGGAGAAATTTTAAGAAAAAAACGCAGATAATTATTTCAATTGGTTGTAACTGTGAAAATAATGTAAATTTTTCAAAATTCATAGTTGAGCCTCTGTACAGAGGTGTGAGCTATATACAGGCAAAATATTATTATAATAGAAGCATTTTTCACAAAAGGAGAATTTTTTGAAAAAAAGTTTTCTAAGTTAATATTTTTGCCAAAATATTGTATTTAATAATTTATTTTTTTTGTCAAAATATTCTTAAAACAATTTTATATATATATTCTAATCTAAGTGACATTAAATATCATGAAAAATAGCCATTTATGCGCAGTTTTAAAATCACGCTCCGATCGTAGTAGGATACCATGTTTCAAAAATTATTTTGCTGTGGGAGCAAAAGTTCAAGAAATGATTTCGAAATGAAAAATATAAACACTTCGAAAAAGTTATTTGTAACATAAATAAAAAATTACCATTTGTAAAAAAAAAAAAATCAAGTCTTATTAATCTTCCACTGAGTTATCGTTGCATTTTTTTAAAGAAATTACAATTTTATTAGTCAGATTGAAAATTGGCATAATTGTTTCATTTTATATTGCTATTTTACAGTACAATGATCAAGATTTAATATGAAAAAATACATAACGACGTTTTAATAATTAAGATTTTTTGCACTAAGTTAATTTTTCTCTTTATTTTTTCCTTTTTATAAAAGGATATAAAAATATTACTATTGGTTTAAAATCACGAATTCATATATATTATGAGAAATCGTATAATCATAAAAATTAATTAAATTTACAATTTGGTATGCTTAAAACTTTTTATAGTATATTTTTTTTAAATATGGGCAAATTAAGTAAAATATTCCAATAACAGTTTAATAAGTATAGTAAGCAAAATAAATTTTAAAATAATAATAATAATGAAACTAAGTGTAACAAGATGTATTATTTCTATTTTCGCAGAAATCTGTTTATTTATTTATATATTTGTATTTGCAGTTTTTAAAGTCGAACGCTGATAAGTCAACACAATTATTAGGACTTCCTTTTAAATTATTTGAAATGGTTTTTTTTTTTAGTTTTTCAATTCTTACTATTAACTCACACTCTCTTTCTATGTATTTGTTTACTTATCTTGGTGGAATTTTCAATCGTTAATAAAATACATTTTAAAGCACTCAATTGAGCTGAAATTTTATACACAAGATTGATTATTTTGGATGACAGTGCAATAAATTAATTGTAATTAATAAAAAGTAATTGATAAAAATTAATTATTTAAATAATTACAAATACATCCACGTTGGCATCATTGTTGGCGACTTGTGTCAAAACGAATTTTTTTCTCACGTTTGAAAACATTCAGCTGAACTATAAAATTTTATATACACGATTGTTTTGAATGTCAATACGATACTTTAATGATAATTAATAAAAATTAATTACCACTTAATGTTGTTATTCTGTCATATGTATCTACATATTTATATTAATTGTAACTATTTAATAAAAAGTAGCTAAAATAAAATTTTTCTTTGTTGATCAAAGTAGGAATTGACTTAATTTTTTTAAATTACTTACTTTTAATTAATTAAAAAAAACTGCTAGAAAAAAATTAAAAATTTAATATTTACATTAATAGACGTTATTTTTGCTTACCCTAATATATTTGTCTCATTATATTTTTATACAATGTTGTCGTAAAATAACAAATACATAGGTCTCTTAATGTGGGATACGAAATATTACAGATGAATCACTTGACTGACGCATCAGATATAGTTAAAAGGCATAACTACAGAAATATTACATGTTGAACAACCATCATTATTTACCGAATGCTATAAATTATGCATTTGCATCATACTGAAAAACTTAAAATTAGAATTTCTCTCTAAAAAGTCAAATTTACCTAAAAATCTATCAAATTAAATTATTTTTGAATATTAATTATTCTTAGCTAATATTTTTTTTTACAATTAAATAAGCAGACGCATACATTTTTTTCTCTCTCTCATTTCAACAAATTGATTTTTTTTTATAAAAATTTTTACAATGTTGCAAAAAAAATCTTCATTTCTAGAACTATGTTCCTTCTCAGAAAAGAAAAACTGAAAATAAAATTTTCTCAGTCTCTCTCAACACATTTTAATTAAAAAGTTTAAGAATATCGTTATACTTACAACGGAATAAAAAGGAGAGTTACTTTTTGACTTGTACTTTATTTTGACCTCTTAAGTCATTTTCTATTTTAATAATACTGGAATTAAAATCTCTGTTATACGTCGCTTTTGATTGCTTCTGACTAACTCGGTCTAAAAAAATGAGTTTCAAGTAACGAAATAATCCCGCACACTATCCAGATACGAGATAAAAGTAAATTAAGAAAATTCCGTTTGCATCTTTTGTTTTAGATTTCTACATTTCGAAAACTATTTTATGTTTCTTTTAAAAATAATATATAGTTTTAAAACAATACTAGATTTTATGTAGAAAAATATGTTTTCTCATCTGTTAAATAAAAATAAAAGAAAGAAAAAGTTTTATAAAATGCTTAAACGAGACATGAAATAATTCCATTTTTTTCAGTTTTGAAGAACAATTAGTTAAAAGTGTTTCTTTGCATTTAAATAATTGAAAATACTACAAGTAAAGAAGTTATATGTTTTTTTCTACATTTTAATCATTTTTTAAAATTTTAATTCAGACATAAAATGCTGCATATCCGTAGTTACTATTTTTCTTATGTTAGATAGCATGTAATTGACACAATTAGAGACATTTGTCTATGTATAGTTTTAAATAGACTGCATTTATTTAATCTTGCTTGGGTATGAAAAAGTGAAGTATGAAACAAAAGTATGCCTTGGCAAAGTAAGATTTTTACTGAAACTTCCTAATGAATAAATTAAAAATAAAACATCAAACATATTCCTATATATAAGAATGAAGTAAAAATTGGGGCAACTTGTTGGAAGAATAGACTTAAAAACACTTATTATAAATAATTCTGCTTGTATATTTGTAAAATTTTTTCGTTACACTAAATTGTTTTAGCGGCTTTTTCCCAAATCGTTCCTTTGACAAATATTTATTTGGATAGAAATATCATTTTAAAGTGAATACCATGTGTCCAGGGTCAGGATTTTATATAAAGAAAAACAAATAACGTATCTTACTGAAGGTTCAACCTTACGAGGTCCATTGCCTTTAGTCCTTGTGCTTCAGAGGGTGTATTTAATAACATTGCAATATAAAGCAATGTGACGGCTGTTGACGATGAACATCGTAGTTTTGAATCTCGGTCGAATAAAAAGGACTGAGCTATGGTCTAATTTACTTATTAACTGCGAAAGAAATATACAGAGAAAACGTAGAAAAAATATATAATAAAAATATAAAAAACGTATAAAGAATAAATAAATTATGTGGCATATAAAAGAAACTATATTTTAAACAGATACAGGTTTTTTCTCAATTACTCAAAACTGTTGAGATTAGCTCAGAGTTTGACGTTAAACGATGGCCTGTATGTACCTCAAAACACACTAGTTTGGAGTGTTAGTACAACAATTTTAACAGCATTAACTGTTACTGAAGATTATGCAATTTTGACTAATGTAGAATCTGATTCTGACTGTAGTTGTAGAAGGCATTAAGCTAGTAAAAATTGGCGTAGAACTACAAGCAAATGAACTATAAAAATAGTTACAACGTAACTTTACTAATTGTTTAAGGAGTATTCGATTTTGTTTTTAGAAAATTGAAAATTAAATTCAGCCACATCCAACAAAACGGTTGAATTTCAATAATAATGTCAAGAATATGGAATATTATCTTGTTCAAAAAATTCGTGAGAAATGCAGTATTAATTTAGCTGGATTGATATAATGAGGCCCGGTGGTCGAGTGGTAGTGTATTGCACTTCCACGCTACAAGTCTGCGTTTTGTTCCCGGCCTGGGCAAGGACGCCTCAATTTTTCATCCCTACTGGAGTAAGTCGATAAATGAGTACCAAGCTTGCTTGGGGAATTAAATAACGGGGACTCGCTTCAGACTAACCACCTGATCGGAACATCTGTTCATGCACCTCAGCGCCCAATGGTCACGTATACTGGGATGGGTGCAGTAGGCGCTGTCCCTCATGGGCTGTTGCGCCACTTATATCTAAATTTTGAAGAAAAAAAATATATGATGCTGCTACCGTTACTGCTATTTCTCGTTTACCAAGCAAAAATGCTTCGATTGAGCAAGTTAAAATAACTATGACATGGCTTTTTTTGTGAGGGAGACGAATCCCTAATTATCTGCATTCATAACACAGTCTAATCACATTAGCCAAGTGGCCATGGTCGGAAACTTGTGACCGGTGTCATTTACATCGAGTTGTGAGCTCATGTCCTGGTGCAATGAAGATCCGGTGTGTAGAGTAGGTGATGATCGTTAAATCTTTATAGGCTCGAGAAATCTTATGTTGGCTTAGAGCGGAAGTTTGAAGAATAGGGTACCAACACTAAAGTTTCGTCCTCTTGGTTAAAAATTGTGAGGTGTATCGGTTAAAGCAGTAGATGCAGCTTCAAATAGCAATATTATAAATCAATTAATCAAAAAAAGAGCATGAAACTTTGGAAAAGAAATTTTAAACTTTGGAATAAAAAAATTTTAAAAGTAACCCACACTTGATGAAAAGTCTTACGCTATTCAACTCTAGTTCCCAATTCTTTCGAATTCTGGTTTGAGCAAGATAGCCAAGGAAAAATTGTGGTTATTTGGCGCAACATAAAATCGATCAGCAAATGTTATAAAACTGCTTTGAGGCTTTGAAAAAAATTCCTGTAACGTCAGCTAAAGCTATAAGAGCATTTTCTGTGTCTGGATTCTTCATAGCAAAGCGAAAACTAGGCTCAATGATAAAAACATATATTGTTTAGAATTCCTTAACTGATACTTCAAAACTATGCAAGTATTATTTTTATTTGTATTTTTACTATGTATAATGGAGTATAAATTTTGGAATTTATGAATGGTGTAACTATTATTGATAGTAAGTAAAAATATAAAAACCTAATTATTTAGTTTGTACCATGTTCGTATTACTGCTGGATATCGCGATTTTCAGCATTTATTAGAAACATTGCTTTAATGAAACCTTTTTTAATGATGCTGAAAGCAAACACTGTTTTTTAATGTTTTATTTGTTGTGGTTGCTTATGTGTTCGTTACTTACGCTCCCATATAATTCTTCACAAAAATGTTTTAATGAGTTATTATAAAGCTAACATTCAAAGTTTGTTCATGATTTTAATTCCCACATCATACATGCATATCCGGAGTGGGTATTAAGTCGAACGCGATCAACTAGTGGACTGCAAAGACATTTTGGGGTAACCGCCTTCACTAAGACCTAGTATTATCTTTCCATCTTACGAAGGCTCTGAAATATTTTAAAAATTACGGAGGAATAAAAGCGAATCACATAAACCTCGTCACATAGATAATGCACTTTGTTATTTGGAGGTTATTTTGATGAGGAAATCGTAAAACATTCTTGATACCCGGTAAAAGTTCACTAAATAGAGAAATTTGTAAGCTAGAGGTTCGTAAAAAGAAGGTCCGATTGTATTGTACACCATCTTTTAGCACACTATCCCTATGCCTCTGGGTCGACCGCAACACCTTGAAAAAGTTAGAAGAAGCCCGTACCCTAGAAAAATCTGCCCACCCCTGATGTATATGATATGGATTCGTGTTAAATTATGATGAACTCTGTCTCAGATATAAACAACGTTCAACCAATGAAACTCGGACTCTTGTATGACTTCAAATACTTGTAGTGATTTTCCTATACTTTTATTATCTCTTATCTGGCTATTGACCTTGCTTCAAAAAGAAATTATTCTCGATTTTGAAGGTTATAATCATGTAAGTCCATCTTGTAATTCATCTTTCAGGCAAAAACATGTACAGAAGGTCATAAATAAGTCAGTAAGGGTGGTATTATTGCTTAGGGGAAGGTCAAATTGGACATACGAAGTATCATTGATTGTGGTAGAACATACCATGAAAGGTAGGACTATGTTATAATTATTCCGAACCTGTTACACTTTTTATGTGGCTTCTATCTTATCCATCGGGAATGAAATCTTCCATTAGGACAACGCAAGGGGGGTATTTCAATTCCACAGGGTTATGGAATCGTAATCTGTTTTCTCTTTTCATTTCAGCCCAGTGTAACGATTATTATTGTGACACCAGATGATGACGTCGGAGATATGGAGATTGAATGGTGTTATACTGTCTGAGATAGTAGGGGAGAAGGGTTTCCTACTATCCACTTCCCCTACGTTCCGAGATAGACTCGTCTAGAAAAGGGCATGAGCAAGGACCGGTTTGAGGGTCCCGGCTGGAAGGAGAGGAAAAACGTGCCCTGAGTGTAAGATCGTGATTTTGATGTTCTGTAAATAAAATTGTATGCATTTATATATCTTGCCTGACTGTGTCTTTTCGTATCCAGTACGTCACACCAGTGTAATGAGCAAATGAAAAGGAATACCGAGGCCTTAAAACTATATTTAATTCTATAACCTTAGGCCTAAGTCTGTAAAGTTTACTGCTGTATTACTGTAGTCATTAAATTTAAGCTCATCATAATTCGTAACAATGTATTTTCCAAGAAATAACGGAATTAATTTAAGCATAAATATAGGCATCACAATGGGATTTTTCAGAAAAAGTGAATATAATTCAAATACATTTTTATTGATATGAAACCTGTTTTAATTTGATCATTTGAACTTTACATTTTAAATCTTTGTTTACTCAGATATGTCCAAACTAACTTATATAGTTAATCGTAAAGTGATTTCAGAGCTGTTTCGATGTTATGAGTTGAGCCTATTACAATTCCAAAGTTTAATTTAGTTTACTTTACAGTCAACAGATGACGTTAATGTTTGTTTATATTTTCTCATTATCCGATTCTAAACGAGCCGTAGAAGTTCATTGCATGGTATTAAATCATGGTAGTTCACTTCTATTCATAGTTGCTATTAGCCTTTTTCTTTTCTTTTTTTTAATATCAATGAAAAGTGTTCTTTAAGTTGATGAAAAAGCCCCATACTCTTATTCGCAAAAACCTACGGTGAAAGAAAAATTATATTTAAATGATACATTAGTGAAAGACTTGTGTTAGTGAATTAAAACTAGCTTCTCAGACGAATACACGAAGATTTTCTCAGTGTTGCTTCAGCTCAACGCACTAAACGTCTGTTTTTAATCAACACTATAAAACGGAGACCTGCTACACAATAAAACATCATCATTTCCAGAAATGGCTGTTCTTAATCACACAATAGAAATGAAGCAAAAGACTACTCTTTCTTGATTAAAAATTTCAGAACATCATTTCACTTCAGTGATGTCCTCGCATTAAATTTGTTGAATCTTTTTTTCCTGTTTTGTTCTAGAGAATACCATTTTACTTTTACACAGCTTTAAGATCGAGAAAAAAAAAAAAATAAACTGTCTCCTCTCACATTTCATTAGATTTGACAGTTTCCTTTTTAAATCGAAAAGATAAACATCATTATTTTATTATTTAGAGTGAAAGCTTGAAAATTTGCATAATCGTATGCAGTAGTTTTGTTTGTTTAGTATAATACCCTAATTCAAATATGCCACGTCTTTACGAAGACATTTTTTCACTATGAAAGATAAATAAATAGCGTCTAACATTAGATGATAATAGGCCTCATTCTTCTTTGAATTGGAAGTAAAATGTGCTAATATCATCTAAGGCAGCATCGTCAAACTTCTTGATCTCACGGTCCAGTAAATTAATAATTTAAATCTCACGTACCCCTAGTAGGATTTTGTGCACATTAAATATATTCATAAAAAAAATTGTGATCTAAGAACGCAATCAATGCAACTTAAAACATAACTTAACGGGATAAGTGAGTATATTCCTCAATTTCCTGGGGATCAGCGAAATTTTCTCGTGAACCACCACTTTGGTGACCTCTCATCTAAGGAATGTAGATAATTATTAATAGTCAATAAATAGGTTTCATATCGTAAAATAAACACAATTGAAATGAAAAGAAGCAATTAAAGAATTAACTAGCACAATTGTACAATTCTATAATGCTATTAAATTAATGTATTTGTTGTTATCAAGACCGTGTCGCAGTTCTGAAAAATTCAAGTTTTCTTACTAAAACTCCAATTTTCCTCTTAAGAATGTGAGTTTCGCATACTTGGAGCATTCAAAAGATTTTAGGAAAAATTTTCTCATTGGAATACCACTCAGGACTTCAGAGAAGGAATTTCGAGTTCCCTGACTCAGTCTCTTAATTCGTGATAGAGGGCATTATGGAACACGAAGATTTGAGCTTCCTGGCATGCATATTTTAGTGAGCCATATCACTAATTTGAGATGCCTTTCATGGTGATTATATTACTTTAAGCAGCTGCATTGGAGCCTATAGGTCTTAGGGATCATTAAAGTAATAAGAGTATAATGTAATGTGCATTTACTCTCCCTTATCTTTATTTAAAAAAAAAAAAATAGATGATTCATTCTAAGTGTTTCAGAGTAGTTTTTTTTTAATGTAAAAAATGCTGGTAGACAGCAATCACATTTTAATTATAATGTCATAATTTCTCTTGTCCATAGACAAAGAAAAAAAAAATTCGAGGCTTTTTTTTATTTTATTTTATAACTAGTAATATAAAAAAAATATTTTTTAAAGTAAAAATTACTACTTAGGTCATTAAAGAAAAACTTTATTTTAGTTAATTAAGTTTGATTAATGAAATGATATTTGAAAAAAAACTGTATTAGCATCGTGCCATACACTACAAGTTGAAAAAAATGCATTTGAACGTGAGTAGCGCCATCTGTTGTAGTTAGTTGTAACTTCGTCAGAAATAACGCAAAATAAATTTAAAATTAAAAAATAAAATTTAATTAATATATGAATTAATATTTGGAAAAAAATTGTATTGACATCAAGTGTCATCCATTGCAAGTTTTAAAAAATGTATTTTGAATTGAGTGGATGAATAAACTTTATTTTATTAACAATTGAAGAATTGAACGATATATATATATATATATATATATAAGGAGAGTTGTGAATTATATAATAGTAGGAAATGACAAATGTTCATAACTAAGCATTTTTTTTATTAGGAAGCGTTTTTGTGCCGAATATAAGTATTTAAATATATTTGGTAAAATCAAAATTATTCTTGATAGTTGTATGTAAATTTCTGTTAACAATTATGTGTACACCTCGAGTTAATACATATGTTTTAAATTTCAATGAAAACAAATAATCATAGTGAGGAGGATAGATTTCGGTACCTTCGGTTCCGTAAGCGGTTAACATTTTACTATACTAAAATGATCACTTTCAGTCTGGCTTATACATATACCATCGGTACACTACTCTCCCACCAGTGAGTCGGTGGATAAATGAACGAATGATATAATTGTTATGGTGGGCGTGTGAGTTGTTCATGTTGCATCAGGTGCGTCTGACGGCTTGTGATTGCTCTTGAGGCGGGTAGATGGAGCCACGACAGCTAATCGAAGGTTGCATTTTTTTAGTTCAGTTTCAAGGTCACCACATTGAGGAGGATAGAACTCGGCACCTTCGGTTCTATAAGCACGTAGCTCACCACTAGACTGAAACGGTAACTGCAGTCCGGAAGCTGTTACTGGTTTATATAGATACCACCGCTACAATAGTTTGTTTTATCCTATGTGTGTAGGTATTTTTAAAATTATACATTTGAGATAAATGTATTAAATGAAAGCTGTAATTCGTAAATATGGTTGGGGATCTTTGCTATTAAGAGGACTTGGTACCCTTTGAGCAAATTTCTTTATTTAAGTATTTAAAAATTATATTGCAGCATTTTATACAATGTTTCTATTCAAGAAAATGATACCAAGTGAAAATTTTCATATATTATTCACACAATTTTAAAAATTTAAATTTTTTGAAGAAAATTGGGAAAATTTTAAAATCGCACTCCTTTTGTAAAAATTAATTTTTTGACCTGAATTTTTTTTATAATATTCTTTTGAATGTTCTAACCAACTTTAGGGATCTATTTTAGAATAATTTCATTCGTTTTCGGGAAAAAAAATAAAATATTGATATACAGGCTAAAAATCAACGAAAAAGCCAACATGTCTTACATTTATTTTTTTTAAAAAAAGTATTCTGTTTAGAGCAAAACGGATCCCTAATTTTATTGCATGCTTTATTTTTAACACGCAGGAAAAAAATGGAAGTGATTGGTAAATAAATGGCGAAGGAGTAGCATTTTGAATGCACTAAGGTTTCGAAAAAAAACTGAGAAAAACCAGTTTAAAGTTTATAATTCTGAAAAAATAATTATTATAAGCTTAATTAAACTTAAAATACCACTTTAATATATTAGTTATACGTTTTTCTTTAAAATAATTGCATTTTCCTATTTTTTCAAACCACACATTTTTATAAATGATCAACTTTTGGAGAGTACTAATTGCACAAGAAAATTCAAGAAAAACGTTAAATTTTTTTTTTCTGTCACAACAGAAATTTTAGCTGTTTTTCTTCTTTAATATTAAAGTATTACATTTGTATGGACAATATATCAGGAATAAGAACTGAAATTATAAAATTATTATTATAAAATGCCTTAATTTAAAAATATTACATGCACAAATTTCACAAAGAAAAAAAAATGATATATGTATTGCCTCGGAAATATTCTGCTTTACATATAGCACATTATTTTTTAATGTTATTATTTCTCTTTATAAATTAGATTTTTTTTTATCAAAACGCTTTTTTTTTAGCTTTTTTTTCTAAAAGGGGGGGGCGTGGGTGAATTGCCTAATTTGTTTTCAAATGAGGTTTTATTCAACTTCTAACTTTCCGACAAGCACAAGTGATATATCAATCGAAATATAATAATGCAAAGAATAAGATTAAATGAAAATAAAAAATAGGTTTTTGATTTTGGGGGTATCAAGTCCCCTTAAATACTTGATTTTTAAGTGAATAATAAACAATGCTCTCAGATATTAAGTATCAACTGTCTGTTCCCATTTATTCCGCTTCTAAATCGTAAGTTCGTTGCATTAGGCATAAATGTCTAGCATTACAAATAAAATTCAAAGATTCTGCATTCGGACACGTGAATTTGAAAAAAAAAAAAAAAGCATATAATGAATATTCCCCCCCCTGGTATTTGGTTCTTCTTGAAGTAGAATACTTATACAAAATTATTTGAAGAATATTGTTTTTTTCAAGAAATAATTATTTAAATGCATATTTAAGAAAATGAAGAAAAAATGTCGTTTTATATATTTCATACGAACCTATTTTTACAGGAAATGCGTCTGTAACAGTGTTTCGCATATATAGCCAGGATTTCTCTGCACAGCCTGGACTTTGATTTTTGAAAAATTATCTTCATTTTACTAATTGAAATAATTATTGGTGTTTTTTGCTAAAAAAATTTTCAAAATTATGATTTATTAAAATATGAATAAATCTACTTCTAAACCAAATACTTCAAAAATCTTAGTTCAGGAATTGTACTTAAGTTTCAGCTATACATAGGGTACAGTGGCGCACACAAGAGGGGGGGTCCTGGGGTCCGGACCCCCCAAAGCCCTTGATTTTTTTTTCCGATTGATTATAATTCTAAGTACATAGTACGTAAAATTTAATTAAGTATTTGTTATTAATGATTAATTTTTTTATTAAGGCTAATATTTTGTTCATTAATTAGTTTTTTACTGTGTTTTGTTCCCGAAAATCGACAAAATCATGATACAAGAATGGTGAACTTTTATCCCCGGACCCCCCCCCTTGAAAAATTCCTGCGTGCGCCACTGATAGGATATATACATTACTATAGAAATATTTTTTATTCAAATAATATTCTCAAAAAATATTTTTTCATGTATTTTCTGATTCAAGTTAATTAAATATCAAAACATTATTAAATTATACTTTGTTACTTTAAACTATTTTTTTTTATCATTAGAAAAAAAAACTCTTTTTTTTTTTTAAAAAAAGAATATGTGAGATAAATACGATTTTATATATCCTCCTACCGCCTACTTTTTCTTTAATATAGTTGTTTGACAAGTAAAATGAACTTTTCATCAACTGAAATATCCACATTGCAGCGAAATCATTAATTTCAGCAATTGCTCATAGCAAGATTTCTACACTATACTTTGTGTCACCTGCTTCGATTGTCCCTAGATAATTATTTTTAGTTTTTGTTCTATCTGATACAAAGTGATGCTTTCTGCTATCAAAATCTAGTGAACTATACCTCACCTTTAAAAAAAAAACTTACAAGGACAAAATCAATAGGTGAACAAATAAATAAAGATAAAACATCGTCTCATCATTTTTCATTTTTTATCAGAACGCAATCACAACCTTCGTTTTATTTCTAAACCACTTTTCTAAGTCGAACAATTTCTCCGCGTTCCAAAAACCACCAAAGCTTAACAACCCGGGAACAAAAGCAAAACCACCTGGAAATAAATATAACTTTTACGCCAGCACGCCTGGGACAAGAAAATAAATAAATAAACAACCTCCTACAGAGTAACAATATTTTTCGTGGGCGTGGGCTTTCCATGACTTAGGACGGGTTTCGAAATCTTAGATAGATGGTAAGTGTAAGATTTTCCAATTCCAAAAAAATAGTAACAAAAAAAGTTAAAGGGGCAAAAAATAGATCTGATATATATATATATATATATATATATATATATATATATATATATATATATATATATATAAAGTCTTAAGTAAATAAAGTAGTTTTTAACGATATAAATCCAAGTCCAATAGAATCGTCCACTACCTATTGTTGAGCCGATCACTGCTTCCGGCCAGGGCATTGACCAATCATTTAAAAAGTGAGGGGTGTGATGGAAACCCCGCCCACCTTTGGTGACAAAAGCTAAAGGGGACGAGTGACAGGAAGAAAAAAAGACTGAAGTTCTAACGTAAAGTAGGAAGTTAAGTCGAGGGTGAAAACGACACGGGGCGCTTTTCCAAATTTCTTTTCTTTATTTATAAGACGACAGAGGAGAGAGCTCTTTTCTCTGAGAATTTGTAATCGGATAAGTTAATTTAAAACCCATAAAAGGACGTTAAAGAAAGAAAGTTTTTCGTGAACAAACTACCAAAATGGGAGAGAAGGAATTTTAGGAGAGGACAAATTAGATTGCAAATATCCCGTCAACGTAAAAATAGTTTCACGGATCCGTAAATACGATACATTTTAGACGTGAATGGTAGCCATTTTTCCGTATTAATGATTTTTATTTTCTCGCGTTTCTTTTAAAAGTCTTTGTTTCAGCTTTCTTTTCGACAGCACTAAAATAATTATTTCCTTCTTTTAGAATATATTTTCATTCACTTTGCTCATATAAAATTCCTATAAAAATGGGGGGAGTAATTATTTCTTGATCAAGATAGATAGATGACAATTATTACTAAGCAAGCATCTGAAAATCTGTTTGTTGAAACAAATTTTTCTTCTGCAATGCCAAAATGAATAAATAAACATTTTTTTGAATTAAATGTATTGTAAAGAACTAGTTACTTTTTTTTTCTAAAGCGAAATTAACTATAAACAATATACTATACCTATTACTTAAAAATACAGTTAAAACTTATATCAGTTCCACCAAAAAATTATATTTATATTTAGAACAAGGAACTCATATAAATTTGTAAGCCCTAAATATTTTTTTTTAATATTTAGGGCCTTTCAAGCTCTCCTTATGGTTAGTACAGAATGTCATTTACCATATTTTCTCGAATCTAAGCCACCATCGATTCTAAGCCACACGTCGAACTCTCAAAAAATAAAAATATATATATATATATATATATATATCGTTAAAATGTTTTTATCGGTGTTCAATATTCACTAAGTACAACAAAAGAAGAAAAAAAATTAAAATGAGGTCAAATAAGAAATTAATAGTGTATTTATTTTACTAATATTAAAACTTTTAAATACACATATGAACCTGTCATTGTCATCCAACGAATTTTTCCTCCTTTGATTTTTATGCACTTGCAATTTTAAATAGCATTGAAATTAGAGGGGGGAATGCGATTTATATTCGAATACACACAGTAAAGTTAATATGCAACCACATAATAAATTAAGTACTTATTTTATCGAGTTTATTTTTAAAAGAAGCATTTTAAGTATATCCAAGGATCTCAGGTGAAACCAAAACATTAGTCCCCGGGTGCGGCCCCTCCCAAAGCCATTGATTTTTTTTCTCGATTGATTATAATTCTATGTATATAGTGCGTAAAATTTAATTAAGTATTTGTTATCAATAATTAATTGTATTACTTAATGTTAACTATTTATTCAGTAATTAGTTTTTTATTGTTTTGTGTTCCCGAAAATCGACGAAATGACACGAATATGCTGGGTGGTGTATCGGCGTATGATACGAGTATGGTGGACTGCCGAGCCTGGACCCCCTTCTTCTTTAAAAATTCATGTGTGCACCACTATGTTTAAGTATTACATTTTTAGCATTACGAATCATATGTTCATATAAAGTTTGGTTAATAAACATTTCTTTAATTGACTACCAGAGTAGCCTCCTGGACATAAGGTAAATTCAGCTTTATTTCACTTGACTTCGACCAGTGAGACGTATTTATACATCTTTCTAGACTTAAAAGCACAAGTGACGAGTCGGATCACGACTAAAGGAATACTAAAACAGATGCACTATGTTAAATATATTATACAGAATCCACGCCCGCTCCCTTCCAGCTCAACAACATTTGCCAATCCCTTGCGATTACTGTAACATTTCCTCTTCGAATCTGTTTGTAATCCAGGCTTGCTTCACTAGCTCATAACATTTTCAGTGCTTTAGCCGATTATATAAATTGAACTCTAATTTCTAAATGTTCGAAACGGCTTTTCGAAGTGTTATTGCTTTTATAAATCTTGTTACAATAATAAATTTTGGATAAAAAAAGGAATTATCATTTCGGTTTAATATATTTTGAAATGGGTATTATTTCCTTTCCAAATGAAAAAAAATGGAATATCTACAAATTATTTTAAGTTAAGTTGCACTTATATATTACAGTATAATATATTATTAATGATTATATATTCATCTACGCTTGTGAGCACATTCAGTCTATAAATATAATAGGATTTTTACTTTTAATGTAGCGTTATTAATTTTAAGCAGTTTTGAAAGCTTAAAGTATTCAATGTTTGGCAATTGAAATTGATTCTAATTTTCTTACATATTTACTAGTACTTAACCTATTTAAACTTATCCAATGATATCATAGTTTATTCTCAAACTAGGAATCTCAGTTTTCTTCTAATATTAGAGTATAATTTAAGTTACTTTTTCAATACTTTTGTATTCATTTAAATTATTTTTGGTACGTGCGGGAATTTTAATGATCTTGTAATAACCTCATTTATTTTCTAAACTACTACTCAAATCAATCAATTCAAATATAAATATATTGATTAAATGCAATTATCTTGAGTAAACACAATTCTCTTGATTATCACTACAATCAAATAACTACTGTTCGTCGTGTTAAAACACTACCAGGAAACTCTATTTTCTTTATTACACCAGATCATGCCAGTGCGTCAATATGTCCGAAGGAATTCAGTTTCCTTCACCCCAACAGATCTCAGCGTTTCCAAAACAAGGGACTTTCCTTTTTTCCTGACCACCTCGTTTGCGGTCAAACACCCTTTTCCCTTCAAAACACAGCAACCCCTCCGAAACCGTGCTGTACCGTGCCAACATTCCATAATCCCCCACCAACAGTAGTCTCAGACACTACAGATATAATTATATCAATTACTCACATCGTACTACTACACACCCACACAGAAGTGCTGGCGCCATACAGGAGAGAGGAAATTAACATAGGGATTAAGCTATACACTCGTTAAAAGCCCGTGCAACACCGGGCTGAATGGAGGAGAAAGAAACAAAGTCAAAGTAATTTCGAAAAAGTATATTGAAAGTGCTCACTTTATGAAGATGAGGGAAAATTTATAAAACTAGAGAAAGCCTGCGCAACGCAGAGCCATCCAGCTAGTAGTTTCTAGTTATGTGATTCGCTTAATATATATATATATATTGTTATTATGAATTGTCTGTTGTAGATACCGGTTGCCCTGAGTGCCAAAGGATGTTGATCCAGAAAGTTACTTGAGTGGATTAAAGGGAGTCAATATTGAAAAACAAAGGCAGGCCAAAAACACTTGGACCCTTGCTAGTTCTGCATCACGTAGACAGAAAATCAATTGAGCATGTCATGAAGGACAGCCTTCCATTAATATCTTTGAGGCAACTTTAGGAGAAAATCATGAAAATATTGTTCTCGGACTTCCGTGAATAGCAATTAGTCAATCATTAGATAAGATATTTTATTGTATCTGGCCACATCCAGCCAATAGTCGTCAACGGCAAATACGCCAGATTATTTGTTTGGGGGTCTATCCATAACATCCGAAGGAATTTGTTGTCACTCAATGCCATTAAAGTGTGAAAAAAAGATAACAACAAAGTCTATCGAAAGTGTGCTTCTAAAAACAAAAACTTCCCTTTGTTCTCTATCACTTTCCCTCTTATTTCATGACATGGTAGAAAGGCTATAATGCAAACCTTGACCGTATCAAGAAGACAGTTAAGGGCTCAGAAGGAACTGCTTCAGTTAACTGACAGATGGAACAGACACGCTGTAAAAGTTTAGCTAAAGGCGGGGTTTGTAACGCTCTTTAGATTAGAAAAGAGTGCATTGATGTGGATGATAGAACTGGTTTTTCTTATGAGTGGAAAAAATTGACTGGGATGTAGAGACGGGGTGAAGATGTCTTTAATTTTTCCTAAGATTCTATGTCGTGTATAATTGTTATCAGCGAGGTGTGTCATAAAATAATAATAATAAACGGTAAATCTGGTAAAGGGTAGTCATTTTTTAAATCAAAGACATGACGACCTAACAACACCTTCGTCCAGATTTAGTGATAGAATTTGCTTCATACTTGATTTTCCCATTCTCATTAGAATCGTCAACAGGATTTTGTGGAAGGTCGGGACTGGTAAATCTCTTGTACCAATTTTCAAATGATGTTATTGTTACAATAATTTACAGGGCTCTGGATGCTTAAGATACCACTGCAAAAATGCGCATATTAATACAATATAATGAGGGGGCAGTTGGTGCAAAGGCATTTTTAGCGTCACCTCTTCCTCCCCTTCCCTCCTACTTCCACTGAGGGGGCAATAGATATTCGCTGAAATCACTGGTAAAGAGCGAAATAAGTTTTATTTTTAAATGGAAGCAAAATGTAGCACTAAACAGTAAAACACAATTACATGACTTCATATAACTAAAAAAATTCACGAGAAAACTGATATAAACTATAAATAATCTATTTAAATTTTACAGATCATAGAAGATTAATTCAATTTAAATTCCACCAAAAATTGGAATAGAAATATTTATTATTTAAAAAATTAGTGCTTATTAAGTTTTTTTTTTGTTAAAATTGCATTGCTATCAATTTATGTAAATTTTCTGAATAAATCAAGTTGTAAAACCTAGTTTAAAATTAAGAACAATCTCCTTTTTAACGTAAAATGAATTCTGTTAATGAGTAAAGTTGTAAGAGTAACTTTTAACGTAGGAAGCCTTATCGTAAAAGCTTTTCTCCGTTTATCGTTGTGCTGCTCTTTTCCGAAAAGGAAACATAATACTTCTTTGATTATCACATTCATTACCACTTCAAAGACGGCGCGATATCAATGCATCTACAAAAGCTAATGAAAGAAAAAGTGGAAATTGTAATGACGTGGAATTAGCAGAGCAATCAATTTTGTTTTTCTTTGAGAATCACTATTGGATATTTTAAAACGGAAGTAAATAAGCGATTTTTTTCAATATGTGCGTTTTTCTGGAAGTTAAATAGAAGAATTAGACATATTTTTTGAATTTTAAAAAGTAGATGAAGTTCATCAAATTTTCATAAAGCAGCTATGCATTGTTGTTTTGTGAATTTAAAGAATATTTTTAATTTAGTGTAATTTTGGTAACAATACAAAAAGGAGGGACAATGATGAACAAGATGATAGTTTAAACGATGTTAATGAATTATTTGCTAATATTTAACGTAAATCTTTGCATGTTTATCATATTTTTTTCAAAAGTTTCGGTCTTGAAATGTGAATTAAAATCATATATATACCTAAAAATAACATTTATGCAAACATAAAAATGAACGTTTTTTTAAATGTGTGATTTATAGAGGTAATGATTTTTTTCGGATCTTCTGAATGCAAAATAAATAAAATAAGTTTATTTACTGGATTATCAATCAAACTTATCGTACTATTTGATTAAGATGAGAAGAGTGACACATATCTCTATTACTGTAAAAAAATTAATATATGAAAATTTAGTGTATATATTAAATCTTAATCCTCGAATAAAGTAAATTAAATTGTTAAAGTAAATGAGATATATATATAACAAATAAATACTTGTTAAAAAATAGCACAATGTGTGAAAGGGTATAAAGTAGGGATACTCAACCTTTTTTATGCTGGGTGGCATACATATTTCAGCTATTTCACGCAGGACACATATATATGTTAGTTATTTCAAGTGGGCCACAACATGAGGAGAAATGGAGGAGAGAGGCGGAGAAATGCTTAACGACCAAAATAACATTGGAATTTAAAATGTTGAAAATTGGTCAAAATATTATATAACTCCTGTTTTGCTTTTTTTAAATAATTATTTTTTATATATATATTTTTTTTACTTTTGCTAACACTAAATTAGAAGCATTTAAGAAATACTTCTTCACCATTTCTACATCACTAAACTGTTTCATATGATTATCAATAATATAACAAACTTCCTGGGATGTGTGTCATATTACCACTGATTAAACACTTTGTTGATATATGTTGCAAAAATTATTCAAGAAAGCCTATTCATCACCTCTTGAAAGAGATTTTGGAGGAAAAGAGTCATTGAATGATTCCTTTTTATTCGTATTTTTTAAATACAGCACTTTCATGGCAAATTAAACAATTACTGGTCCATGCTTGTTTTTCACTGCAAAATGGTCAAGCTCCCAATCGTCTTAAGGTACCCGACTACCCTAAAATCATGATTTTTTTCAAAAATTGACAAAAAATTTTTATGACTTTATTTTATAGGCCATCATATAAGCTTAATAAAAATACCAAGTTTTTTATTTTCCAATAACTAGAACAAAAATTACAAGTGTTTTAGTAAAAGCAGATGCCTTAACTTTACACAAGATGACAAACTTTAAAATGCGTTTTTCTCGAAATGTGTTTTTTGCGAAAAGTTCAAACGGGGGCAGCGATTGCTCAAAAAGTTTTGAAAATAATTTACTGAAATTTTTTGTGTATGTTATGTATAACAGTAGAAGTGTTTTGATCTTCAGATTTATCAATCGCTGCTTTATTTTAAAATTTACAGTCCTTTATGTGGATATAATCACTTTCTTTTTAAGCAATTTCGTATAATCACTAAGATAAAGTGCTCTAGGTTTTGTAAAAATTGAAATATCTCTTATCCTGAAGGTCATTTCAAACACGAATAATAAAGTAACACATCAAAATTGAAAAATTAAGAATTTTCTCATAAACATTTTGTACAGAGCGGGCCCCGTTTATGTAATTTTTTGTACATTTTTACCAGTTTTTTCCCATTTTTTAATAATAATTTTTTTTTCTGCTTTCAATTTCAAGATTTTTTCCTTAAAATAAACTAAATAAATCTAAAAATCACAAAAAAATCCTCATATTTCCATTTTTTCAAAAAAAAGTTGTCGCAAGTAGTCGGATACCTTAAAACGGTTTATTTTTTTAGAATTTTCACTTGCAAGATATGAGAGATAGTTAAAAATTAGTTCCATCCAAGAAATTGTCGCTACTCCACTGTTGTCTGTTATCACTAACCGTAACCTTTCCAAATAAAGAGAGAATATCATTTCGTACCCATACGACACTGACAGCAGAAAGCACAACTGATGTATTTGATTTATTAACAAATAATTTCCCACCATATTTTTAATACAATGTTCATAAATAAGGAAATTTCTCAGAGCAATGCAGCATGACTGGGCCACTTTAAAAGGCTCGGTGGGCTACAGGCTGAGTATCCCTGGTATGAAGTGTATCAATTTCTTTTCCAATTATTGAAACTTAAGCAATGAAAAAATTTAAGAAGAATAACTTACTTTATTCTTCTAAAAAAATAATGGAAAAAAATTTGATAAATGATTATGCGCTGAAATGTAATATGAAGTTTTAAGCCGGAATTTGTTGAGCTGTTCATTATAATTTTAGTACCAAGTACGAAAGCAAATGACAAAAGTTTACATATTGCACGTATACAGCATAGTGGGAAGAAAACATGGTGCAATTTAAAGGTAATTTAGGGATACATAGATGGTAATAAATTTTAATTAGGTAAAATAATTGTCCTCATGAAAATATAAAATAGATACAGAAAGAATAGAAAATAATAGATAAATCTAGATTGATATAGACAGATAGATGTAATAGATTTGATTGATAGACACAGTGCAGGGTTATCAATTGGGAGCTTGGGGCGTGCGCCCAGAAGCTTCTCCTTAGATCTACCAGTGCTAAGGGGATCCGTAGATCTTCTGCACCAAGGGCTCGAAATGAGCTTAAACCAGCACTGGATAGACATAATAGATAGATACAATTAGATTGACATAGACAAATAGATGTATTAGATTGATAGGTAGACAGAATAGATAAATCTAGATAGATAAAACGAAAAATTTAACTATATAAACAGATATATATTAAACAATAAAATGTATCACTAAATGAGAAATATAGCAGTGAATAGCTCAGTTGACTTAATCACGTTTTTGTTTTTATTATTGTGATGCGAGAATCTGAGACTCTTTCTTGGTGAAAAAGTGACTAAATAGTTGTAGGTTAACTATATCACATTTTTTGAGTTAATACCGTTGAAAGAAACAAAAAAAAATTGCTCCCGTTAGAGTTTTAAGTTGTCTTTAAAAAATCCTTGATCCTTCCTCTTTATGAGAATTAGTAAAGGAAAATGAAATGAGACTCAAAGTTGGATGTGAAAGAAAAGGGGGTGGGGTGGGGGTAAATAAATAAGAAGAACATGATTTTAATTTCTACATTGAACAATAACATAAACAGATAATTTTTCTTTATTGTTATCTCATCTTTCTGACAGGATTTGGGACGGTGATATTAGAGCAAGTGATCAACTGAGCAGAGGTATCTCAAAATTAGTACAGTTACATTTTTAAAAAAGTATCAAGTCTTTCAATACAAACTCTTTTTTTTTTTTTTTTTTTTGCTAATATTTTTTTTTTTTTTTTTTTAGTTTCACAATTCCTGAATTCTCAAACTTAATTCACTATACAATTAATTTTTTTTTATTTGTCAATTTAAAATCTAAGTTTTAAAGTTCTTTTAATGGTTATCTAAAGTTACTAATACATTTTTTTTTATTTTTACCTGTTTTTGCTAAAATTAAACAATAACAATTTGCGACCTTTCAAATTGATAATTAATAAATAATTAAGCAAACTGCGTACTTATGCTGATGAAATGCATTGTTGAAAGCGTAAATTTAAAAATTATTTTTTAAATAATGTGCCCTGACCAAAGCTTATATCTGCTTTTAGATTAGAATTAAATGTCAAAGTAATACAAACGCAGATGTTGAACGAAAATATGAATTTTAAAATAATGGTAATTTGAGCGGTGAAACCAGTTTTAAATAAAATGATATTGCGTTATGAGACCTGCAATTAAGATCATATCAATCAATATCAACTCAATGTGGACGATTACTTAAGTAGTGAATAGCTAATAAATTGGTCTTTTTGAATAAAGTATAATAATTTCCTTATGGATATCCGATTTCTCTTACCGAATATTTCTGGAGTTCTCTTAAAGCTTTTATAGACTTATTCTTAAAACATCAAAATTATTGGTATTCTGACTCAACCATTTCAGTGTTCAATTATTAAGAAATACTATATTGAATACCAAAAAAAAATGTTTTTCAGATTGACTAGCTAATACTTTGAAATTAAATTAAAAAGAAAAGAAATGAAAAGTTAATTCTTAGGATTAACAGAACAAGTAGAATATTAAAACCTTTAACATAAGCTTATTCGAACATTTAACGAAATCAGTTTTAGAACACTTAAAAGAACCATATTTGAACATAAACAGGAACTTGAGAAACTGGAACCAATCGGTGGAGGCACGTATGTCACTTAAGTAGATTATACTTAAAGTGGGCTAGATAATAATTTTATTAGGCAAATAAGCAAACTGAACGCTCATATTTTTACCTAACCTATTGCATAGAGCAGCGTTTCTCAAACTATGGGACACGCCCCCTAGTGGAAGACCTACAAGGAGGACGTGGGAATATAAAAAATGAAAGGATTAAAAAATTAATTTACTGGAATGAATTAAACAAAATACTTTCAGACATAAAAAATATACATTCACATTGATATAATTTATATATACGTATATCATCTGGTGATATTACTTCATGAAAAATAAAGTTTCCGCTTAGATACGTTGCTTAGTTATCTAATTCTATAACTAAATAAAAAAACCATTTTGTTTGATTTGCTGTAATTCCTCGATGAGAGATGTTTTTAATTTTATATCGTTTTCTTTTTAAACCTTATAAACTCAACTCTTTCAGATAAAAACATAACTCAGACCCAGAGAAAAATTCTAGGAAGATAAAAAAAATTCCTCACTGTTATTATTATTGAGAAATACTGTACATTAGCTGTAGAAAGAAAATGATGACTTAATTATCTAAGATTTATTTTTATGGGTATTATGAAACATATAAAGCATAAGCAAATGCGTTTTACACAATTGTTTTTATTTTAGAGCTAACATCCATATTTTTATATTGAATATACTTTTAACGCGTGAACGGTCGTGTGGGGCGCATAGTCAAAAGACAGCAAAGCTACCATAATTTGAACAAAATATCACAGTTTTGCTTGAAATATCTATCCTTCCTGCAATGTTAGTGAAAAGTTTCTGTGATTAGTGTCCTTTATTAAGGTTATGTACCTTTGATACATTTTAGTTCAGTTTTAATGGATTTTTCCTCAAATTATCGAAGAAAAAATTAAAAATCGTTGAAAGTAGGTTTACTTTCTCTTAGTTAAATTCTTCACTGGAATTGTGATTTTTATTGTGTACAATAAAAAAAAAAATGTAAAAAGAAACATTGGGGTGACTCAGTCATCTCGCGCGACTATTGATGGTAACATCGAGTGCGCGCCTGCTCCCCGGGTTTAAACATTTCGAAGTTTACTCACATTAAAAATAAATTCCAGAGGTGATGGATATGATGAGAGCAACATACATTAGACAATTTTTCTAATGATATTTATACTTTTAGAAATGGATGGTGGAGGAAATAAATCTTTAATGAAATATCATTTTGCAATCTGTTCCAATTTAAAACTTACAAAAAAGAAAAATAACATAATGATTATACTATTATTTATAAGTAATTTGCTTAAAATAAACATTACTTTCAAGTAACAAATACAAAATTTAATACTTATCATTTTAAGTTGTACGGTTTATAATTAAGATCGTACTGCAGTTTTTGCGCCCCCCAAAGCGCATGATTATTGTAAAAGGGGGCACGATAAAAATTATGATTGGAAATTGGGTCACCAATAGTAAAAGTTTGAGAAGCACTGGCATAGAGAGAGATATTTCCAGAATTCAAAATAAAACAGCAAATGCAATATTTGAAAAAATATGAGATTTATTTCATTTTAGATTATATATATACGAGGTAGGATTCAAAAGTTCCCGGACTGAGTCTGTAACTTAAAAAATATTACTAATTAAATTGATTAAACACATTCTCCTTCGAAATAAAACGCTTGAACAACTACATATTTTTGCCATCGCTTATAAGGTTCACCGAAACATTTATGGAATTCATTTTTAGCCAAGTCCTTTATTTCAGCTGTCTGATGCACATTTAACTTCATCTACAGATTGAAATTGACGAAGTGGACATTTTCAAGTTGCCGATGCTCTCTCAGATTGCGAGTCTTCTTAAAAAACACCATTTGATGCCTCCAGTAACAATTCTGTTAAGTAGGGGAGGTTGTTTGTCAACTGGGGAGATTGAGTTACATACCATTTTCATTATAATTACCTTTGGGTCTCCGTTTAACGTGCGAAAAACGATGTGTTGACACACCCTATGCATGTAGAGATCCTTAGCCAGCATCCGTTCACATGTGGACTCAGATATCCCAACTGCTTATGATTATTTGCTCAATTGTTTGAAGCACCTTCTTATGTAACGCCGCAGAAAACTTTTCCTACCGTTCTCAGAGATAAGGGACGTCTGTGAATGTAAAGAGTGTCCGTCGTCTTCGACTATTTCCTTGTTTTCTCTCAAGCGTTGATGCTAGTCAAAAGCTTGCGTTCGCGGTAATGTATCATTGCCCGTACGTATGCATTAAAATTGCCCTGAAGTCTTCGTAGCACTTATTCCCAGACAAACACAGAATTCATTCTCTGCCAACAAACGCCCTTTCTTTCAATCGCAGGTTACTCATTGCATCCGTCTACAAAACACAACACTGTGCCGATGTTCCTAACTCAAGATTTAATACAAACCACTTTTAGATAATGGAAATGAAGCAATAACACAGAGAAATGTTAATCTTAGTCACACTACTGCAAAATATTTTTAACGGAAGCTCAGTCCGTGAACTTTTGAATTCAGTCTATAGGTTATATATACTTATATGTATATATGTTTATATAAATGTATAATTATATATATATATATATATATATATATATATATATATATATATATACACTGCTGGACAATTGCTAAGGACGGATAACACTATCATCCATAGCTACCACAAAATGAAAGGAAGCAAAATGTGGAAAATTAGAATAAGTGCGAGATATTAGTAAGAAGTATAAGTATGCAAATTTTTTTTCCACGTCTGTTCATCACGTGATAGCGTTCATAAGAGCTTTAAAGGTTTTGACACGTGTGGACAGTTGTTGTTTCAAGTCAAAGTTTTACACGAAAGATTTAATAGACGAACTTAAAATTTTTGGCATGTCTTCCCGACATCACATAGATGATTTTATAAGTGGCCGAATTATTGGAAAGATCGAAGAAGGGAGAAAAATAACAGATGTTGCCAGGGAGTTCGACATCGCTCACAGCTTTGTTTCACGGCTGTGGAAGTCATTTAAAACTACTGGAATGTGTAGTAGACGGCACGGGGGAGGTCGTGTTAGAAGTACGACGCCTGCAGAAGACAGATATATCGTCCTGTTAGAAGTACGACGCCTGCAGAAGACAGATATATCGTCCTATCAGCAAAAAGAAACAGGCGCACCACAGCTCAGCAGGTGGCAAATTAGTTTCTTGTTGCCTCATCAAAGCAGATCTCCCGAAAAACTGTTGCCAGACGTTTGAGGGGAGGAGGACTATACGCACGCAGACCTGTTGTGTGTGTCCCGTTGACCAGACAGCACCGTACTGCCCGTTTGCAATGGTGTCATGAGCATCACAATCGGACTGAACAGGACTGACAATGCGTACTATTCTCAGATGAGAGTAGGTTCAGTCTGTCATTGGATTGTAGACGCCAACTGATCTGGCGCGAGAGTGGTACTGCTTATCGTCCAGAAAATATCCAGAAAAAGGACCGATATCAGACATGCAGTATCATTGTGTGGGCCGGCATCATGATCAATGGCCGCACGCGCCTACATGTGGTTGCGAATGGGACTATGACGGGCCAACGATACATTGATGAAGTTCTACTTCCTCATGATCGTCTTTTCCGTGGTGCTGTCGGATATAAATTGGTTTTTATGGACGACAACGCAGCATGTCATCGAACACTCGCTCTTCAGGATTGTCTAGACAACGAGGGTATTCAACGTCTCGTATGGCCAGCGCGTTCTCCAGATCTAATCCCCATTGAAAATGTGTGGGATGCTTTGGGGAAGCAAGTTTCTGGTCGAAACTATCCTCCGACAAACAAGAACACCCTCATCCGTGCACTCACAGAGAAATGGGATAAATTGCCTCAACAGCTGCTGGATAATTTTGTGCAAAGTATGGTAAGACGTGTGGAATGTTGCATCACACTCAACGGTGGAGATATTCCGTACTGATACCTTTCTTTAAGGTGCCTGCTGACTTTTAGATGCATTGTTCTATGTCTCCGTACGCAGATCAAATGAACATTTTTTTTTTCTTTCAGATGTTTCACAGCTTTTGTACTTTCCAGAACAATAAATATTCTTTTATTCTAATGTCTGAACTGTGTGGCAACTATATTTTATCCTACTAGGCCTCATGTCTCGCTTAATGTTATGCTACATAGCAATTTGTAATCCATCCTTACAATTGTCCAGCAGTGTATATATATATATATATATATATATCATTCTTAAAAATAGTAAATTAATTATTGAACAAATGTAAGATAAAAATATTTATTCAGTCTATAGTTTAGATTTTGAAGATATTTTTAACTCTATTAATATTGATGATTTGATTAATATACATGTAAAATTACATAAACATAATTTATTTAATAATGTTAATTATGACTGATTTGGTTCACTACTTAAGTTTGTACTTAAAGAGAACTGTATATATATCATAAGGGTAACTATTATATGCATATTAAAGGTTTGCCACATGGTAGCCCTGCGAGCAACTGTCTGGCTAATTTATACTTACATTATTTTGAAAGTAGTTACATTAATAATTCTAAATATTATATTTATCGTTATATAGATGACACAATCATTTTTGGCAAACAAGTCAATTTTTTACTTAACATTAATTTTTATCCAAAATATCTTAATTTAATACAGAAAAATAGTAACAACAATGAAACAAATTTTCTTCACATACATATCAAATTAAAAGATATTGTAATAGTTTCCAATATTTATGATAAAAGAGAAGTGTTCAATTTCAATATTATAAAAGTTCATCATTGGGAGAGTAATGTACATGTTTCTATATTCAGAAATATTTTTATTAATTACATACAATGCAATAAATTTCTTGTGTCAAAAAATCAGAAATATTAAATAACTATGAATATTTTACTAAATATTGCTTAAATTAGAAATACCCAATTGATTTTATTAATAGTTATATGAATAAAACTATTCAAAATAGTCTGAGATTGATAATAGTTTATTACTATAAACTTACATATTTCATAGTTATACTTACATCCATTATCTAATATTAGATAAAATTACTTATTCTTATTTAATTAATTCATATGTACTCTAGTTTCACTAAATTTATGGTATAATTTTTATCTCTCTTTTTAATTTTTATTTCTATTATTTTTATATTTTTGTTAAGTGCTACATTTCAGCCATTCGCATGCTTTGAATCTGCATTAGGGGCCAGAATCTGGCAATAACTTATTTATTGCACAAAGAACTAGCGCGGGCTTGGCAGTTTTAAGAGCAATTTTTAGGTAAGTTACCTCTCTTCTAATGGATTTAGATATTCCTATCCGTTACTTTCAGTAAGTTTTCACTCAGTATTATTTACGTAAAGGGGGAAGGTCGGCTGACCAAAAAGCATGTTCAACCCCATGTTCATATAAATTATTTTATATATTAGCTGTCCTAAGTCTGCAGTTTCTATAATACTGCAGCATCCATTTTATAAATTTTAATCTCGGTTGCTCATTTGTCCTTCATTGTGTGATTTTCCTATTGTCTATGTGTTTTTCGAATGTGATTGATGAATGTTTATGTCTTGTTTGTAGAGAATTAGACTATATATATATATATATATATATATATATATATATATATATATATATATATATATATATATGTGTGGCATGCAGCCAAAAGCAACGCAGTCTCCGCGCGCAGGCGCATTGAATGGAAACTAGAACTGAAACTGTCGAACTAGTGAAAGAAACAAAAACTTTCAGACATTAGAGCAGAGAGAGAAAAGGAGAACGCGAGAGGTGCGCGAGCAGGCGTTACCTTCTGCATAACATCTGTAAACTTAACTACCTTTTTAATTAATTTTTGTTTAATGTTAAAATAACATAGAAGAAAGACCAACGTCTTGGACCCCTTGTTGTCTCCCACAAATTATGGGGGCTCGGCCGCGATCAAGGGATCGATAAACTTTCGATTTTGAACCAAAGTCTGGACAATGAACAACTGCGTCCGTGAAGGAGACGCTCCGCCATTTTCGGAAACTTCGTTCAACCTGTGTAGAGGTTGAATTTTTCAACGAACCATCGACAAATATTCCGCCTGTGTAGAGGTTGGAAAACCCATCGACGAAAATCCCGCCTGTGTAGAGGTTGGAACTAATTCAGTGTGAATAATCCGCCTGTGTAGAGGCCGGAACCACAATTTCAACTATATTACCTGCGAAGAGGTGAAATCAGTGGAATCGAAATTTTTCTTCATTGGATACATCGTACGTGCGAGCAACAAGGGAGCCAGAAAAAAAAAGGTAGGATCTTTCCATTTCTAAAATGTATAAAAACGCTCTTAAAGAGGATTTCATAAGAGTTGTTGAGAAGCTAAATGGTACTGTGGAGAATACTGACACTATAGTTAAACTAAAGACTAAAATTGAGAACAGTAGTACATTTGAAAGTGATCCAGATTTCGTTAAAACTTTAATTCAAAACTGTATAGATGAGAGGGTATCGCGAAACAAAAGAGAAGTAACTTCAGGAAAACAGAAAATTGAGCTCGCGAAACTACAGTTAGCACAGTTAGAAAAAGAAGTCGAACTTCAAAGGGTTAAAAATAAAGCATTAAGTTTAAATCCTGCAGCTAAATTCGAAGAGAAACAGTTCAAAACTTTAAATAAGGAAACCGCAACTCATATTGGCATTCGAGAAGCAGAAGATTGGTTTAGGCCTATTGATTTAGCTAAAGAGTGTGATATTTATATTTCATCTAGAAGCGGATCACGTAAAGAAATTCCTATTACTTATGGATATACCCAAGCCCCCTTTAAAAATAGATCACAAAACTTTAAACCAAAGATTAAAGAGAACTATCCCCAATATCATGAAAGAGAAAATAAAAATTGCTTTATATGCGGTGATTCATCTCATTGCGCAAGAGACTGTGAGAAGCGTTTTAAACCTAAAGAATCTAATGATCACATCCATAATAGAATAAATGTGAATACTTTGAAAGTCGAGAGCGAAAAACAAAATAGCGAAGAATGCACAAATCTTAAATACGTAAACATTTTTGTGGAAAATCAGCCCGTAACAGCATTGATTGATTCAGGTTGCCAGATCCCAGTTTTAAATTCCTCACTAATTAGAGTGCAAACACCTTCCGAAGAAATCATAACATTAAGTTCATGTTTTGGCGAACAGCGTATGGTAGAAGTTAAACCCATAAATATTTCTCTTAATCAACACTCTCTAGCTTAAGTGTTGGAACGGCAATATCACCGACCTTGACCGAAGAATTTATTATACATCCCAGTGTATATTCTGAAATAGAAAAACTAGGCCACGCAAAGAGCGATGTTTTATTGAATGAAAGTGAATCCTCTTTAGGTGCTCATGCTTGTGTTCATTTTAATTCAAATGTTTCTGTTTCAAATGTGATAGAAAACTCTAGTTATGATTTGCCATATGTTAAGAACTTTGATATTAGAAATGATTTGAGTTCTCTAATTAAGAATTATAAATGTAATAAAATTAAGAGTACTAAGCTAAAATTGAGTATTGTAAGAGAAAAATGTTCTGATATAGTATTGTGTAAGAAAGCCAATGGTGCCATGAAAACGAGTTCCGTGGAATTCATCTCCCGCTCACCTACCCCTTCACCTATGGAACGTAATTATCGACGATTTGTGTTGCTCGAAAAATTTTTGAGCCTTGGCAGTGGAAACGAAGGAAAAAGAGAAATCGTTTCGAACAGACGTCCAGAACTCTACAGAGGAAAATATCGATGCGTTCAACCAAAGATCAACTTGTTGAAAAAGACGTTCTCATGCCTGTGAAACACAATGTTTTCCTGTGGAACCTTCCGGATGTCGAAGAGATGCCTTCACATGATGGAGAAACTGTCTAGTTCAGAAAAATTTTGATATGTTTAATCTCTGTATATTTGTCGTATAGTCCTTGTCTGTTCCGTTTTTTTTTTTTTGTATGTTTCAGATTCTCCTCTGGTCTCCATGGAAATACCGCTGCGGACAGCGTACGGTCAGGCTGGCCGTTGTGGCATGCAGCCAAAAGCAACGCAGTCTCCGCGCGCAGGCGCATTGAATGGAAACTAGAACTGAAACTGTCGAACTAGTGAAAGAAACAAAAACTTTCAGACATTAGAGCAGAGAGAGAAAGGAGAACGCGAGAGGTGCGCGAGCAGGCGTTACCTTCTGCATAACATCTGTAAACTTAACTACCTTTTTAAATTAATTTTTGTTTAATGTTAAAATAAAATAGAAGAAAGACCAACGTCTTGGACCCCTTGTTGTCTCCCATATATATATATATATATATAAAAAGAAATATGTATTATTTATCAAAAACAAGAAATAATAGATAAAGAACATAACAAGAAATTACGTAATAAATAATGAAAGCTGAACATGAAGTACAAAATTATAGAGAAATAAAAGAACTACAAAAAGAACCTAGCGAGTCAGAAAGCAATTTCGGACTTAGGACCGAATAAGTGGGTTTAAACTAGTTTGAAGGCGCCAACCTTCCCCCTTTGCAACTCGGTAGGAAAACCAAATAAAATAAACAAAACTTCAGAGAAAGTATAACTCAGAGAGCATGATAAAACCAATCACTACTATTATGTAACAAACTCTCCCAAACTCTTAATGCAGAAAAATCACAAAATAATTGTGTAAGAAAAGTAGAAAAATACTAGAACAATTACATAAGAAAAGTATCTTTCAAAAAATAATTTAACAAAATTTCTTTACTTACAAAGCTTTTACGAATAGAAACAAGCATCTTGCCATTAATGAAAGTCAATTATTCACCAAGTTAAAAAATTCGAAGAAACATAAACACATCTTTTGAGCTGACTTTTAAACCAGCCAGCAAAGACAAGTATAGAATGACGACAATCAAATATGGTAAAATTTGAATTGGTTGATTGTCAAAAATGTAAATTTGCTAGGCTCTAATTTGGTTAGTTGTCAAAAATGTGTAAGATGTTTAAAATGTGTGTGGAAAAAATGTAAACTGTGATATGAGTGTTATGATATAATCTTCACAGCAAGACCACTAACATGCTGACTTTGAAAACCTATTGTTGTGTGGTGGATTTGGAATTCGAAGTAGCAAGACGGTTAATGTATTTGTGATGAATATAAGATATCAAGAAATTAAAAGGGTATTCATGATCTAAACAACATTGCATTTTTTTTATATTATTGTATTTATCTATTTTGTGGGTACTTAAGTTATCATTTCTAAATAAAAAATTCAAAATGATATTTCTGTAAATTGATATATGAAAATTACTGTTCCATACAGGAATTTTAATTATATGGAACTTAAACGAATCTCTTTTGTCAAAAATGTTACTGATTACATTATTGTTAATAAGATGCAATTCTAAATCCAAGAATTCCACCCTATTAGAGTTGAAGTTAGTTTTAAGGAGCTTGAGATAATCAGGGTAGAATGTAATATTTGGTTTGTATTCACTATTTTTACCAAAAATTATTATATCATCTATATAACGATAAATTAAGTAAGAATCATTTATAACATGATCTATTTCAAAAAAATGTAAATATAGGTTCGCTAAACAATTACTAGCTGGACCAAACTGAGGTAATCCTTTGATCTGTTTATAAAGATTATGATCAAATATAATTAAATTTTCTTTTAAAATGAGGTTAACAAGAATATCAAATTTTTCTTTTTCTTTGAAGTATATAATTCATATTTATCATAAATTAACTGAAGAACCTTAATCATATCGTCAATATCTATAGAATTAAAAAGGTCCTCGAAATCAAAACCATGCATAGAAAAAATCAACATATCCTTAGTAACTCTAGCAATCTCTAAGCTATTTTTAATAATTGCCGTGTTTTGTAAATTATCAATTAGATTTTGAAGAAGAGATTGCATTAATATATATATATATATATATATATATATATATTAAACCTATAAACAGTTTGACAAACCAATTCAGAATTTTCATCCAGAATTTTATGGTAAGAAACTAGCGAATTTACAGAGATAAACTCTCAAGGATGGAAATTACGGTTGAGTAAAAGAAAAATATACCACAAATTTATTAATATATACACACAAGTCCTGTCCTTTTTAAATGAAGCAGCAATGATTATAAGAGTCAGTTTTTAAATACAAGTAACATTTTAACACTGGGTCTTAGATATCAATAACTGGAAAAGAAAAATATGGTCATGCGGCATTGTGAAATACACAACAAAACAATGGATAGTGGCTCGTATATATATGTGAGGTAGAAGGGGGTAAAGTTGCTCCAAACAATACTAATAACGACGTTATACAAAAGTTGAAACCACCAAATAATGCAAGCGCTTCAAAGGTTCTTGGGTTCAATAAATGTGTATCATAAGTTTATTCCAGAATATGCTTATCTTAGATATCCCTTAAATATGTTATTAAAAAGGATGTGAAAATTAATTGGACTGATGAATGTCAAAATGCATTTGAAAAACTAAAAGAACGTTTAATAACGAAACCGATTTTACATTTGTATGATCCTGATTTAACTTGATTTAACTTCTCATGTTTTTGTTGATGCATCACAAAAAAGTGTTGGAGCTGTGTTGAAGCAACCTGATGTCTCAAATGTGTTACACCCAATTGCTTATCATTCTAGAACCTTAAGAGACTACGTAAAAAAATATGCTATAACTGAGTTAGAACACCTTGCAATAATAGATGCTTTAGAAAAATTTTATTACTACCTACATGGCCAAAAATTTATCATACTGACCATACAGCTCTTGGTTTGCTAAAAAATGTTAAACATTTAAGCGTTCGATTATTCCGCTGGTCATTAAAAATAAGTATGCATGATTATGAAATTTAATATTTAAAGGATTCTACAAACATAGAAGCTGATATGTTATCTAGGCATCCGGTTGTTCATCATCTTCAACATTCAATTAATTTGCTTGGCATTAATGAAATTAAAACTCATCAAAAGTATGATAACCTTTGTGGACCTAAATACCATAAAGTGAAAGATGTAATAGTAATTAAAAGAAAAATTCACATAAAATAGTTATTTCATTTTCATTAAGATTGAAACTGTTGAATTAAGCTCATGAGCAGTTTGGTCATCCTGGTGTTCAAAAAATGTTGAATTTAATTTCACTTCAATACTATTGGCCAAACATTACAGCCAATATTAGTGAATTTATTAAACATTGCATATTATGTCAGCTTAACAAAAAAGGAAACAAAAGGAATTTGGGTTACTGAAACAAGTTCCACCTACCAGTAAAGCTTTGGAGTTTATATCTGTGGATACTCTCTCTCTCTCTCTCTCTCTGTTGGAGGTTTCAATTATTATAATTCTACAAAAAAAATTTGCACATTGTGATTGACAATACAACAAAATATCTGTGGTCTTTTCCTTTAAAAATGAAAAATCAGAAACTTATGCAAATATCTTAAAACAAGTCTTTCACAAATCCAAATTCCCGAAAAATTATTAACTGATAGAAATGGTGTCTTTACTTCTTCCCTATAAAAAATTCTTAAGAAATTATAATATTAAACATTTGTTAACTACAGTTCATCACCCTCAAACAAATGGTAAAAATGAACGTGTCAATCAAGCTCTTGTTACTAGACTTAAATGTAAGGTAAATGCTTCATCTACTAAAATTCCTTGGACAAAACTTCTAGACCAAATGTGTAAGGAATATAACTCAACTCCACACTCAATAACTAAATACCCACCAACATAATTGCTATTTGGTCTTTTACCATATCAATCACTTATACATCAGAATAATTACTATAAATCCGTTGATGAAGCACATGAATTGACCTTGCTGAGAACAATATATTATCATAATAAAAATAAGAACAGATATGATGCTCGTTGTACAGAAAAAAAATTCAACCCAGGCAGTAGCGCACACAGAAATTTTTCAAGGGGGGGGGATCGAAAGTTCACCATTCTTGTATTATGCTCCTTTTGATTTTGTCGATTTTAGGCAACAAAATATAATAAAAAACTAATTGTAGAATAAATAATTAGCATTAATTAATACAGTTAATCATTAATAACAAATACTTAATTAAATTTTACGTACTATTTTCTTAGAATTATAGTCAATCGGAAAAAAATCAAGGGATTTAGGTGGGGGGCCGGACCCCCAGGACCCCCCACCCCTTGTGTGGGTCACTGAACCCATGTGGTCTTGTTGAGTATGAAGAGTTCCAAATTCCTAATACGAGGAAATTGAGCTCTCCTTTTTCTGGCCCTTATGAAATAATAAAACAATGTTCTGAAGTCACTTATGAAAGTAATAAACCAAATCCTTTGGCAAAGAAAGATTCCCAAATTGTCCATATTTCTAATTAAGATGTTTCTATATTCCTCTGGTAATTTAAAGTTAAGTCATGAATGAAAACTCACAACTTCTGCTATTGTATACTTATTTCTTAAAGAACTTACTTACTATTGTGAAAACATACCTTATTTTCCAGTTGAGACAAATTAAGTTTCGTACCTATATTGTTGTAAATATCCACTTTTCCGGGTTTTCAATGAAGAATTTTCATATCTGTGTAACACCTTCATTAGTATATCAGTGTATTATTTTGAAATATATTATCATGCTTAGAAAATGTTAACTATATATTGCTGTAATAATTAGTTACTGTGATATTGTTGTTTCCTGTTTCTAACCATTTAATCGGAAATATTTTGTGTATTTGTGTAACATAGTATTAAGTACTCCACGCTATGATGATTTTATCAAAGTAATTTATAAAAGTTTAAAAAACAATGTAGCTAAGTTTTGATTCATCGTTGTGTCAACAGTGATCCTGTCTCGGTTGTTGTACGAGCCATGTGAAAGGGGGAAATTCTAAAGATTCTCCAATCCTTCAAGTGTCAGTTGGGGTAAAACTTACCAGAACAACTCAACCCACCTCCCGCATAAGGACTTTGACTTTGACTCTGGTGAACTTACTAACCACGCGAACGAACGACGAACTGGACGCTGCATCAACGCTGAAAATAGGACTCGTTTTGCAAAGGCTTGGAATGCAGACTGCTTTGCTGAATATTGAAATAAAATATAATATGATAAACAGCTAGCTGCACGACGCATTTCTCCTGTCAATCTATTACCCCAATACATGATATATATATGATATATATATATATATATATATATATATATATATATATATATATATATATATATATATATACCGGGTGGGCAAAAAGTCCGTAAAAACTTTAAAAATTCATAAAATCCGGAGAAATGAACGAAAAAAAAACTGTTTGCAGGATCAGCATTAGTATGTCACGGGATTTTTTTTAAGCTAGAAAAAAAATCATTCGAAAATCATCCGGTAGGTGGCGCTGTTACAAGCGTCTGTGGTGGAAATGTGCAAATTAGATGGCTATAAAAACCTTTGCTCTCAATATATCCACATTCATTTCACCATTACAAAGAGTGAATGTGAACAAGGATGCTCAGTACGCCGGATAAAGCTTTGTTGGTGAAGTTATTTTACATGAACGAGGAATCAGCGACCATTGCCTTGCGAAATTCCGAGTTCAGAAAAATGTGAAGAGTGGAAAAGGCCCTTTAACACCAGCAAGTCTCTTAAAGCTTGTTAAACATTTTGAGAAAACTGGAAAGTTGGAGGATCGAGCACGAGCCGGACGACCATGCTTGAAAGAAGCACGCACATCCTGCATTGCTGTCGAAATGGAAGCGATTGCGTCCGAAGCAGCTGCAGGGACGAACAGTGCTCGTGAAGCTGCCAGACGATTGGGCTTACCACCATCATCTGTCCGTAACATTCTTCGTCGAATCCTCCAGCTGTACCCATACAAATTGCAATCGTGCCATGAACTTTTGCCAGCATATACCGCACAGAGTTAAGCATTTGCGAAGTGGGCCTTCTCTAAAATGGAACATGATCCCACCTGGGTTTTTAACATCTTGTGGACAGATAAAGCTCATTTATCGCTCCATGGTGACGTTAACAACCATAACTGTCGCATTTGGGCGACCTCTAATCCACGTGAGTGCACACAGAAGCCATTGCATTCCCCAAAAGTGACAGCATGGTGTGGTTTCACGGGTTCATTTATCATAGGACCCTTCTTATTTGAAACGCAGTTCCCATTAAATTGATGGATAATGGAAACGGTAAATGCTCAGCGTTATCTAACGCTTCTGCGGGAGACTGTCGTGCCATGTTTAATTCAACGAGATCAGATTTCTAATGTCACGTTCATGCAGGATGGATCAACCAGTCACACTGCTAACCCGGTTAAGGCATTCCTGATACAGACGTTCGAGGATGACAGAATCGTTAGCAGGTGCTACAGGTACCCATGGCCTCCTCGGTCTCCAGATTTAACACCGGCAGACTTCTGGTTGTGGGGATATTTGAAATCTCGCGTGTATCTATCCGGTCCATCAAGTCTGTCGGAACTGAAAGATGCGAACCACAGATAAGTATCCTCCATACAGCCGGACATGTTGAACTCTGCCGTTGCTGGATTTGTCACTCGTCTGGAATGTTTTCCCTCCTGTGGTGGTGGTCATTTGGAACATATTCTGGTGTAATAAAGTTGTGAAAGTTTTCTGTTCATTGTTTATGTATTCTTTCTTTGATTTGCGTACATCAGCGCCATCTACCGGATGATTTTCGAATTATTATTTTTTCTGGCTTAAAAAAATCCCGTGGCGTACTAATGCTGATCCTGCAAACAGTTTTTTTTTTTTCGTTCATTTCTCCGGATTTTATGAATTTTTAAAATTTTTACGGACTTTTTGCCCACCCGGTATATATATATATATATATATATATATATATATATATATATATATATATATATATATATACATATATACATAAACATATTTTAGCTAATTATAATAATAAAAAACTTAGTTTTAACTAATAAAAAGTAACTTTTTAGAAAAATAAACTTAGCAGTCTGCAACATCAAATGTAACAATTTTATAAAATTTGACAGTAAAATCATTTAAAAACACTCCTAAGCAATTCCTGTTTTTCACAGTTTAGAGCGCCTGCATTGTATAGTAAATCGAAATTCAAATTAAATAATAAAAAAAAAAAAATAGGAAGCCAATATCAGTTCCATTTTAATTCATTGCTTGTTAAGTGTTATGCAGTATTCCAGTATCAAAAGATTCAATATTTTTCATTTTGCTTACCTTTATAAAATCTGATTTCTAAGAAACCGCATATGTATATATAATGAATATGAAATTTCTATTCGGGGAAATTTAATGAATTTCAATGTAAAATCAAACAATTCTTGAAAACTTTAGCATAAGAGAAATAAGTAACTTTTATAAATCTGGTTTATTTGTATTATTCTTCTGGTAAAGTTTGTTTTATTTATTTTTTTAATTAAAATACATAATAAAACACATAAAAACATTATATCTGAGATTCATATATAATTAATTTCAAAGTGGAAACAAGTTATTTCCAATAGATAAACATTTTCCACAGAGATATTTTACGCTGAAAATGGTTGTTCTCATTTAACTATGATATAGTAAAAGCTTTTGCTTTAACTAAGTAATTTAAAGACCTGGACATCAGAGGGAAGATTGATTAACCGCAGAAATGTGTCTTCCTTGAGCAAGTTGCATCGGATTCGAGCGTTTAGAATGGACTAGCTAACCTATATCTGCAATAATTTCTTTACAACAGTAATTCTTAGTAACTTTGGAAAATTTAGAAGTTCCTGTGACCACACTTAAGAGATACCTGCTCAGGCCCATTTACTGAACTTGGTTTCTCTTAGAAATGTATAAAATAATAGCGGGCTTTAAATCACTATTTTGAGCCCCTTTGAGAAACATAATCGGAAATGATCCTTAAAAATTACAAGTCTCAACTAATTTGTATTTGAATTGACATCTAGAAGTTCCCAATTAAACTTTCATTTCCATAGCGGATTACAAGAGACATACGCCATGCTGAGGGTCTTCCATACTATCAATTCTTCTTCAGGAAGTGTTCTGCACACGATTGATATGGATATTAGTCTTTTAATGGCAGCTTCAAGAAAAAAAACTCCAAAGTAGGTTATTGTAGTATTTATTCTTCTCGCATTTAACTGCATATATCGGTAATCTACAACACAAGTTTTCGGCTGTCTTCTTTCTGCTTCAGCTTTAGAGGACGAATATTAAATTAAAAAATAAATGTAGTCTGTGATATACTGAAATACTCACATTTAACTATGTTAACTATAATGAACTGATTATGGCCAGCTTGTGTTTGCTCATTAAAAAGCCAATTGTTATCCTTAAAATAAAAGATAATGAGTACTCGACAGCAAAACAAAATAACACACTCGAATTTTCATTTTGCAATTTCTACATAACTACAAACGCTTATTAAGTTTTCGTATGAACGGCATTGTGTAATACCGCATTAAACAGTTCGACCCGAAAGCCGTTGGCTTATTGAAACTTACGAAAGTACAACTATTACTAATTTTCTAAAATAATAGACGATTTAATCTCTCCAAGCCAATTAGTCAGATCTGGTGAAAGATACAATATTGCCACAGCTCACTAAAAAAGCTGATGACTGATTAGATTTTTCAATATTTTTTTTAGAATTCAGGTTGCAAGTAATTTACTATTCCCGGTACTTAGAAAATAAAAAACAATAGTAAGTCGTTTAAGAGGGTTTAGGATAAAAAAAATCAGAGAAGGATATCTCAGGAGGATTGAAATAAAAAATAATAATACATATGTGTGTGCGTGAGTAGTGTAATGATCCTCTATTTCAATTATCTCAAGATAGTTTTTCTTCAATTAACTTTGGTTGGAAACTTTGTAACAGATCACGTGATACTTAATTCTTTTAACATACCCGGAGAGAGAAATTCAGTTTTAACTGCAATTTTATGTCTTACAATAGTACCTCGCGGTACAATTTTGCAGTGAACAGACGCAATATTGCAAACATCACTGAATTCAACCAATTAGCATACATAGATTAGATTAAAAATCATGTGAGTAGGGAACTCTCTCGAACATTCGTGTGGCGAATCCTGAGTGTGTGGGCACTATATCAAAATTCCTTGGGGGAACTTTTTTTGGAAATGTAAACTTTGTTAATGAGACTATTGATATAAATTTATAACTTTTAAACATGTTGGGACTCCTGTAGCTTAGGAGGCCTTATATTATTGATGCGATTATAGCTACACCCTTGCTATATAAAATGTTCTTCGAAATAAGTACACAAGCTGATTCCATTTGTTTGGAAAAATAATAACGCTCTTCTCTATTACAAGCTTTTACTTTAGTTTCTTCGCTGATACTGTTTATATTTCTTAGTGTTTTTATATGATGTGTCATCGTGTATAATCGTGGACCTATTTACAATCAGCATAATGCAGCGTTTCTCAAACTGTGGGGCACGCTCCCTAGGGGGCAAGATAACCCAACAAGGGCGGCTTAACGCCCCCTTGTTGGGTTATCTTGCGAATAGTGATATCGAAAAATGGAAAATAAAACATTATTTAAAAATACTATTAATTTATTGAAAGGAAACAAAACAAAATACATTCTGACATAATAAAAATAAAATACGCATTTTTACACTGATATAATATATTTATAAATGTATCAGTACTGCAAACTGTATTTGAAAATTAATTTAACAATGCCAAGTTAAGAACAAGTTTAACAATTCCCAGTGACCTCATGGTCTTATCATGTATAAAATTATATAAAAAAAATAGTACTTATCTTGATAATTTGTACGGTTTGTAACTAAATTCGTATTGTAGATTTACATCGAAGTACATCATTATTGATTGTAATACATTGTTATATATATATATATATATATATATATATATATATATATATATATATATATATTGTTTGAATGGGAAACGGGGGCGCGAAGAAAATTATGACTGAAAATTGGGTCGCAAGTATTGAAAGTTTGAGAATCACTGGCATACTGTCTAGAATGCCTTCTCTTCAGACAACAACTATGCATCCAACCAGTGAAGTACACAACGGGGGGGGGTACTTGGGGTCCAGAACCCCTCCCCCAAAGCCCTTGATTTTTTCCTGATTGATTATAATTCTAAGTATATAGTACGTAAAATTTAATTATTTGTCATTAATGATTAATTTTATTAATTAATGCTAATTATGTATTCAATAATTAGCTTCTTACTGTGTTTTGTTCCCGAAAATCGACAAAATCAAAAGGAGCATAATACAAGAATAGGGAACTTTCGACCCCGGACCCCTTCCCCCTCCTTGAAAAATTCATGCGTGCGCTACTGCATCCAACATATAGAAAGTAGCCGCGAAGTTGCAGTATGTACAATGAACGGCCATTAATTCTACATAGACGCTCTCACTGACACACACACACATGAATGAAGTTACAATAATGTTTTACGAAAAATAAATAATTTTCAGTTAAATGAACTATGTAAGTTCTTTTTTTTTTTAAAAAAATCACATTTAAATTAAGAAGAGCGTTTTTCTTAAATACAAAACAAAAGACGCACATTTAACTTACTAGGTTAATGATAAATGTTGCTCTTCTCCTTGGGAATTTTTCAGCATTGATTGACTTTAAACAATTTCCTATATTTTATTTTTCAATCGCATGTTAACTTTCTATATTTGTATTTTTCCATTCTTCATCTTCTGAAATGAAAATATCCTGACGAGCACGAAAAATAGAAGATACCAGCCGTAATGAAACATAGCAGTGCCACACACACACAATGAATACTTTCACAATACTTATACTTTCACAATACTTACTATTTTTTTAAATTATTGAAAATTAAGAAATGATACCCATTAAACTGAATCAATATTAATATATCTTAGAGGAAGAACTATTCCGGTATCAGCTGCATCAATGATACACTACAGGGGCCCCAACATGCGTTAGCAAAAATATCATATGTTAAGGGGCCCCAAAAGAGCCTCCAAGTAATTCTGATATAGAACCCCCTCAACACTAGCTACGCCGCTTGAGCTGCCCTATACTTCATTAATATTTTATTTTAATAATCTGACAGGCTTTAAAGTATTTAGTTATTAATGAAGTAAAAAATGAAGTTAAGAAAATTTATTTATTTTAATTATATATATTTATAGCAATTTAAGGATACAAAATATTTAATACTATGTGTGCGATATTCGAAAACAACATTTCACAACTACTAATTTGTGCACTTTTTAGTTCAAATCAAGTTTGTTTGTACCATATACATCTGAAAATAGTAAGTCTTATATTCAAAATTCACATGAATGCAGTCCATAAAAGCAGATATAAAAGGGATTATTTTATTTCTACTTTCTATATAAGTAAAGCCAACAGCACTTACTCAGATTGCATCGTTGTAAGCTGGAATGAGCTTTTAAGTTGGCATAAAATCAAAGCAGTAGCAAGGCTTAAGGCTTCTTCCCTTTTCTTTTTCTTTCACAAGACACTATGTACTGAATACACTGCATCATCTTTCTATTCTTCGCCAGATTTTAAGTTTTTCTTTTCTCTATTTTTTTGACTAACAGTTTGTTGATTTATTTTTACTTTACAACCAGAACATTTCCTGAAAAATTCAGAGAATTTTAACTGAGTGCTGAAACGTGCCAGCGTGAAGAAGAATAGTTCTGTAAAATGAGTGGACGTGTTCTGTCTGAAGTTGTTAGCTCAGCTTCTGAGACAGATGGAAGGAGGGGAAGAACATGGAAGAGAAAGAAAGTAACATGTGAAGTAACGATTTATTCATCGTGATATCATTCTGTTTTTGCTTCATTGAACATCTAATCGACCGTGATAACTGAAAACCAAAAGTAATTTTTCAGTCACATGAACAACTTTTTGATTTTTTTACTTCACCGAAAGTCTTTTAAAATCTTATCAGAAATTTTTTGAAACACAATATTTTTTAAATTATTGAAAAGTTTTAAATTAGACAAACTTTAAGTGTCAACTAAATCAAGCATTGTGCTTGAAAATTGATATTCTAAAAGAAGAATTTAATAGCTAGAATTTCCTATTACACTTTTGGGCAAATAAAGGCATGGAAGTTCACAAAGGGAGTTTTTTTTTGACTGACATAAGACAGTCTGAAATTCGTTTCAATCCGAGATTTATTTCCCATACACGATCAAAGCCTCGTCTTGTGTGTTTCACAATTAGAAAAAAAACATTATTCCTTTATTAAGAAAACGAAGTAACTAAAAGTGTTGTTGTTGTTGTGGCTAATGCCACCTGTCTGACGTGATCAGAACGAGGTCCACGAAATTCCTCGTGTCAAGGGGCTAGAAGTACGCCTATCGTAGGCCTAGGCCGTGAGTACCATACAGGAGACAGTACGAATTAGTTTGGTGAAATTCCCCGAAGGAACGATAGATGGCGAAACCACCTATCTCCTCCTCCACAATTTTGGCATGGAAATATTCTCCAGTCCCCTGCACTCGTTATTCAGCCCACAAGACTTTCGGATTCACTGATTTAATGAGCAGGTACTCCGTGAGTACTCGAAGGGTATTTGGTTACATCGGGCATCGAACCCAGGCCTTCCGGTCTAGAGCCCAAAGCTTTAACCACTAGGCTAGTGGCTAGAGTGGAGTACACGGAGTACGTGCTCGTTAAATCAGGAGATCCGAAAGTCTCGTGGGCTGAATAACGAGTGCCGGGGACTGGAGATTATTTACCTTCCCTTCAGTTCCATGCCAATATTGTGGAGGTGGAGATAGATGGTGTCACCCCCTCCATCGTCTCTTCGGGAATTTATCCGAGCTAAATCGTGAGGTCACCTGTATGGGGCTCAAGGTCAAGGCCAACGACATGCGTACTTCTAGCCCCTTGCCATGATGGATTCGTGGGCCTCGATCTGACTGCATCAGACAGGTGGCATTAGAAACAACAGCAACGACTAAAAGTGTTTATTTTAAAAGATCAATAGCGCGCACAGGAATTTTTCAAGGTGGGGTTCCAGGGCGAAATTCCTTCATTCTTGTATCATGCTCTTTTTGATTTTGTCGATTTTCGGGAAAAAAACAGTAAACAACTAATTATTGAATAAATAATTAGCATTAATTAATAAAATTAATCATTAACAACAACTATTTAATTAAATTTTACTTACTATATACTTAGAATTATAATGAATCGAAAAAAAATCAACGGCTTTGGGGGTGTCCGGACCCCTAGGGCACCCCCCTTGTGGGCGCCACTGTAAGAGATCATTTGTAGAGTTTTGAGGAGGAGGTCTTAAGCAGATTCCAAGATTGTAAGAAAATTGAGCCAAAATTTAATTTGTTCTGTTATCACAATACTTCTGATATTGATACAACACCTGAGGAGCTACATCTTGAATTTATAGATTTGGAGTCAGATCACAATAAGATTATAATGTAACACTATAACTGTGAATCTTACAAATTTTTATTAGCTGAAAAAATCAAATATATGAAGAATTTGGCTGGGAAGTTGTTCCTTATATTTTAGTCGACATATATTTGTAAACTAGGCTTTCTTTGATTGAAGATCAACCCGGATAAACATATATGCAAGTACAACAAGGTGACATAAACTTGCAGGCTGTCATGAGAAGTTACACACGCAACCTCACTTCTGATTTTTTTATAAAAATGTAGAAATTTATGATAGGGTACATTGTTTTATTGAAATCAATTATAAAATCCCTGTGCGCTACAAAGTGTCACCTGGGGTTCACAGAAGTAAGTATTAATCACACATTACAAAGGAATGAAGGGGAAAAAATCCTTTGAGAAATTATGAAGGATTACAAATATTTAAAACAAATTCACAGAACTTTTTAAAAGCACATCTGGTGGAAAGAAGTTGTTAAAGATTCGGAGGTGAATTTATATTAAGTCCCTTGAAAAAAGCCACTCATGGGAGATTTCGTTTTCTTTCAGACTTGGAACACAGAAGGAACACATGCTCTACATTTTCCTCGCCACCAATATCACAATCACAGAAAGATGATGGAACTAAATTAAATTTGTTCAAGTTGCTTTTAAAGTTTCCATGACCAGTTAGAAATTAGGTTATTTTGTAATTAGTACAAAAATGATGACAGAACAATATCTTCTTATAGGGTACAATTGTCTCATTAAACCAGTGCTTCTCAAACTTTCAATACTGGCGCCCCCTTTTCGATCACAATTTTTTTTTGCGCCCCCTTATACATTAATAATGTACTGAATGCAATAATAATGCACTTTGACGCTAAAGCTACAATAGGCGATCTTAATTATAAACCATACAAATTAGTAACATAAGTATTAAATTTTTTATACTACTTTTAAGCAAAATAAATAAATAAATAAAATAATAGGATAATTATTATGTTATTTTTCCTTCCTCTAATTTTTAAATTGAACATATTGCAAAATGCAGTAGCTGCTTAGAAGACAAAATATAGATATCTGCTAAATATAAAAAATAATTCAGAGGGTCAATTTCTAATCATAAGCATTCCTTATAAAAACTTTGCTTTCCAAGACAAGCTCATGGACGTCATTAATACTTATTAAACTTGTTTTTAATTTAGAATTAATTAATTAGTTATAAAAAAAATATTCTGTACAGCACTGATAAAGTGAAAGTATACCGGCTGAAGTGCTCGCTCTTTGCACGAGTTCATTTGTAAGAAAATAAAACATTATTGATATAATAGCTGAATTGTAAGGGAAGCAAAGCCAAGTGCTCGACAATGTTTACAAAAACGTAAAATGATTTTTTTAAAATAGTTGCTCAAATTATAATTAGTTTTAAGCGAATTGTTATTTTAAGCCTCACAGAATTAGCATTTATAATTGATGTTAAACAGTAGCGCACACAAGAATTTTTCAAGGAGGGGTCCGGGGTTGAAAGTTCACCAATCTTGTATCAGGTTCCTTTTGATTTTGTCGATTTTCGGGAACGAAACACATTAAAAAACTAAATCTTGAATAAATAATTAGCATTAATTAATAAAATTAATCATTAATAACAAATACTTAATTGAATTTGCGTACTATAAACTTAGAATTATAATCAATCAGAAAAAAATCAAGGGCTTTGGGGGGTCCGACCCCCTTGTGTGCTCCACTGATGTTAAATAATGATCAATAATATAAAATATCGATGAAGAATAATTGTATTATTTTTAATATTTTTAAAGCGAAAAGACCAACATGTTTTAACCCGAGCAAGCGCGCACTCGAAACGGTCGGAGTTATTGAGTCACCCCCATCCTTTTTTTTTATAATTATTTTATTGTACACAATACAAATCATGATTCCAGTGAATAATTTAATTAAGAGAAAGTTTACTTACCTACTTTAAAGGACTTTTCAATTTTTCTTTGGTAATAAATAAACAGTTTTGCCAGAATTAACGTTTTCGTAATCTGTGTGTCCCGCGCGACCACTTCCGGGTAAAAAATATATTCATTATGATAATATGTATGTTACAGCTAAAAAAATTGTGTGAAAGTTTTTCGTTATGATTTAGATGTTGAGAATATATATAAAAATATGTCTTGGCCAAGTAATCCTTCATGGGCTTGTGTGTGTGTGCTCTCCATGGTTTTCCAAATATCATAAAACTCGTTTGCATGCAAAAAAGCACAACAGAGAACACATAAGAGAGGGGCCATAACTAACTGTACCAATAACTTAGAAGGTTAAATAGATTACAGCTATAATGTGCAGTATTTCAAAAATAATGACAGTGATGAATGGTCTGGGATCTGTTTTTTCTTTGAAAGAGTAGTATGTTAGGTTAAAAAAAAGCGTAATAAAAAATCTCTCATCATGTGATTACAGCAAATCAAATAAAAATTTTTTATTTGGTTATAGGATCAAAGGTAGCTAATTAGGTATTGAAGCAGTTTTTATTTTTGCTGACTTAATATCGCTTGCACGCGTCTATAAATTATATCAGAGTAAAAGTGCATTTTTTATTATGTCTGAAAATATTTTGTTTTAATTCATTCCAGTAAATTAATTATTTTTTAAATCTTTTATTTTCGATATGCTCGCGCCCCCTCGTAAGGTCATCACGCCCCCCAGGGGGGCGCGCCCCACAGTTTGAGAAACACTGCATTAAACTAATCGTAAAATTAAATGAGCAAACTATAAATGCGCATGCTATAAATAATATGCAAGAAGCACAATAAATACATTTAATAAAACTAACACAACATTTATAATTGGCGCATGTGTATTATTTTTTATAATGAAAGCAATCATTTTAAAAAGGTGGCTGTCTCTGGTATCCTCCACTGTCATAATGTGGTCCTTGAGTCAAAACAAGTTGAGGACTCCTGTCATACTGTATTTTTAAAGGTAATATTTTGTTGGTGCACCTTCTATATACTCACATTTATGTTTAAAAAATGATAATCAATAGAAGAAGAATAAATTCGAAAAAAATCAAATTAGTAGTTTAAAAATAAAGTAATATTTTAAGGTTTATTGTAACGTAACATTTAAGAGATGTTAATAATCTAATTTAATTTCTGAAGTATCTGAAACAAAAAAAAATCTCACGATAATTCTTAAGACACTTTAAACGTATACTTTGTGATTAGTTTTCACATATTTTTTTTAGTTATTTTTATGAATTTATTAAATTTCTGAATGAGTTTAAAAACTTCTTATCTTTCTTAAGTTTATATCATGAAAAATCTTTTGATCTTTTTATTTATTTTTTATTTTTTTAACAGCGTTGTATTTTATTCAATTTTTCTATTTTTTTAAAAAAAAGATTATTAATATTTTACAATTTCCATCTTTTTATTCAGTTTATTTTTGTCCTCTTCTTTTATTAAAGGAAAATGAATCGCGAAACGTTTTGCACTTTTTAAACGACAGTTATATCTTATATTTCATTTTTTTCCTCCCTTTTTTAACCCATGATAGAGTGTTGTGCATAAAAACGATGAAAATACTCCTTTTGTTCACTGTACTTTATAAAATGAACCATTTTTCTTGTTAATGTCAATTTTGTTTCTTTTAATAAAATGCTGTAACTCAACTTTCTTAGTTTAGCTTTGGCTTATAAAGAGATACATTTGATCATTTTTATAAAGATAAAATGTATGTGTGTGCATACTTAAAAACACACTTTGGTTCAAATATATCATTTTTTTCCTGTTTTTTTATACATATATTTTATCTTATTTATTTGTTTTACATTTTTTTATAAACATATAATAACTAAGTGGAAACACTTAAAAAATATTTACTATTTATCATTTTTCAATTTTTACTCCAAAATATTTTATGATATTTCTTTTTCAACATTTATTTTGGTGAGTAAAAATATGTATTTTGTTAAATCACTTTTTTTCTTCTTTTTTGTTCAATACATTACTTAGAGCTTCACAGTTTACTTATCCATAGAAAACTTACCATTTATTGATAAAAAATTTTTTGAATACAAATTTCCGAATTTTTTTAAGGTTTATTTTTTAAATAAAATTCAACCATTTTTGAAATCAAAAAGTTTTGAAAAATGTTATACAAAAGCATATTTTTAACTTTATTTTTTATGAACAGTTGACATTTGTTGCGGGTTATCTAATACATAAGTTAAGGAAAGTGAAATATAAATTCATTATAGTTATTTTTAACTCTTTCTCTCTTTCTACTCTGTTAATCGCTAAGCATGCAAAACCCTGAACAAATGACGTTAACCATTTAAATTTTACACCATGTAATGGTGGCTATGAAATATGCACATCGTTAGCATTATAGGGCAGACGTACATCACGGTTGACCGTAGCGCCACCCGCAACTACTATATAAGGGGAGATCAGATTGACGATTTGAAGTGCGGCAATTATTTCTTCGTGCATCTTTTTCCTAATAAGATGTTTACCTATGCCTCGTAGAAGGCATCGATCGTCTTTTGACCAAGTTTCTGAATTCGATCGGGGAAGAATAGTAACCTATAGGAATTGCTGATTATCCTTTAGAGAAATTGGTCGACGTGTTGGACGAATTCAAGCAACTGTCATGCTGGGATGCCATTATTGAATGAAGGAGGAAACGATGGATCAACGGGGCCAATCACACCCTCTTTGTTGAACCACTGCCCATGTTGGTAGGCGGAATGTGCGCATGGTTGCATGACATCACGAACCATAACACGGCAGATTCTGTCTGTTACGTATCATTCGGTGTCCACTCGTAACATTTGGTGCCGTTTTGCAACAAAGTGGAATGTCCGGAAGGTGTCTATTGCTTCGTTTACCCTTGACTGCGAACCACAGGCGTTTGCGCGGCCAATGGTGTGATGTATGGTGGACATGGACAATGGAATGAAACGACAGTGTGTTTAATGACAAATCCCGCATCTGCCTGCAGCATCACGATGGTCGAATTCGAGTTTGGAGATACCGTGGCGAGAAGCAGCTGTACTGGCGCGTTATGCATCGCCACACTGGTCCTGCACCCGGTACCATGGAGTGGGGTAGGATTGGATTTCACTACACTGAACAGCCAGTGCTAAATGTCTGAGGTGTTGGAGCCTGTGGTTCGCTCATACATTCAGGGCTTGCTATCAGCCGTAGTACAATTGGATAATGTCTGACTACTTCTGGCACACAATGTTCAAGGGTTCTTCTTTATACATCAGATTGATTTGTTTCCTTAGTCTGCTTTTTCTCCCGATCTATCATCAATCAAAAACGTGTGTCCCATGCTTGCACAACGACTGCCCCGGGATATACCACCCACTGCTACACCACATCAATTTTGGCAATAAGTGGGAGACGCACGGACTGCTGTACCCCAAGGATCATTCAAAGCATCTGTGATTCTATGCCGAAGCGTGTGGCAGCGGTTATGGCCAACAATGGAGGTTACACCGATTTTTTCATCCTCCACACGTCACAAGAGGTAGTGATTTTAATTGTTTGATCTTTGTACAACATGTTATCTACCAAATAAATTTTGAAGTGATAACGCTGGTCCTTCTCCGTGTTGCATTTTGTGAGGCCAGCAGTGTATAATAAATTATATTATTATAAAAATATTCATTTTCTACATTATATTTCAAGCAATCGATATTTAAATTACTTTTTTTCCCAATGAAACTTTATTACATATTTTTGCTTTATTGTATACAATTCGAATTCAAAATATTAAAATATGCCATGAAATCATTCATTTTCTTCTAAATGCTTATCTGTAAAATAAATAACGGAGAAGTGTAGAAATATTATAAAGCATTCACAATAAATTAATAAATTAATAAATGGTATGTTTATAGACTTATTACAAAACATAATAAAATTTGAAATTTATACAAAAATTTAAAATATTTTCTGATGGTATGCATAATATTAGACTATTTGTAAAGTTTACATTAGGTGTGAATGATGGAATTTGCATAAATTGAGATTCTGTAGAGCTAGTATGCATACAAAAGCATCTTTGAAAGGCTTTTTAATCAACTGAGAGTCACAAATGAGAGGCACCAAAGGCATATTAAACTATAATATACAGAGTCGACAGATGTGATTACCGATAATAGGAACGGTGGATAAGAACGGTCAAGGAATGGTGAGTAAAATTTTAGATTACTCTAAAATTCAAAAAAAATTAAAATAATCTCTAAAATAAGAGTTATAAACGAATCACCATATCAAGACATAATACTGAACCATTTTTTGAGGAAAACCACTTTTTTAGGCTCAAAAAGAGAAGGTAGAGAGAGAACAACTACCATTCTGTGACGATTCAATGAACTTGATTTTCAATCACGCACGCCCAAGACAAAGAAGTTAATTTCTCGATTATTTGCAGGACATATTGCAAAGGAGTACTAAAGACTGAGATGATAAATTTTTAATGATGAATTGATGTTTCAATTTCCCATAGTCATTAGGTTATCCTTGTTTGGTGTATCAAACTAAATGCTTACATTTCACAGCGTTTCAGTCAATTTGCAGAACTCTTTGAAATGATTTTGGAGTGTAAGAGCTCCGAGAGCATTTTACATTTTGACAAGAAGAGTGCATTCTCTGAAGTTTATATACAAGTACTTGAGTGTTTATTTTTTCCATTCCATTATTAGAAGATATATTTGAAGATACTTTTGTCCAAAACGAGACTTTCAACATGCCACACAATTTGCTCGTCTTAAGAACACATAAATAAAATTAACTCTTTGGTTGACTCATTCTCCTGATTTAAACCTCATTAAAATATGCAGTATTTGATGTTTAATACTGAAATACTTTTAGGATTTAGCTCAAAGGACAAATATGAAATCGTAGAAAGTATAAATCCGTTAGGTAAACATTCAACAAAGAGGACTGCAAAATATATTGATAAGTATGACAAACAGTCAATGACGCACACACGAAGAGGTGGTGGGGCTTAAGGATATCAGACCCCTCCATTAACCTTGATTTTCTCGATTAACCTTGATTTTCTCGATTAACCTTGATTTTCTCGATTAACCTTGATTTTCTCGATTCCTATGTATACAAGTCTTAAAATAATTCCAAACAAATATAACAATAATTAAGTAATTTGGTAACAGTAATTAAATAATTAATTATGTATATGCATTAATAGTTTATTTTATTATTTAATGTTAATTATTTATTCAATAATTTATATTTTACTGTTTTATTTTCCTGACAATAGATAAAATGAAAAGAATATTTTTGGAGGCGTATTGAGTTACGATGCAAGAATAATGGACTTCCGACCCTCGAACCTACCCGCTTGAAAAATCCATATGTGCACCGTTTTGTTCTTGGGTGTTTTCGTTTAAAAGATAATCATACATTTTTTTTTAAAAAAAATATTCTAATATTTTGACACCACTGTGGCAATTGTTTCAGGGCCATGATAGCAGTATGGTCAGGGTCACGAATTCGTAATCTGCGTTTCGTGAATTCGAATATTTGTGCTATTGAAGACCCGTTGAGTATAGGGGCTTATGAATACTGAAATTGTTGAGGTTCAGTCTTCCAGATTATATGGGATTAATATTTGGAAAGATACGTTAGTGGGTAGGGGCAGCTTATAGAATACGAAGTTAAGAAAAATCAAATCAAAAATCAAACAAGCGTCAATTATTCTAAATTTTTGAGTTCTCAGAAACAAAAAGCGTTGCCAAATCTTTGTAATATCAAACTAATTTTTAATAGTCGACTCACATCTGAAATATATAGAATATAATAATGCACATTAAAATTTCCAAGGATTTATTTCTACAGAAATGCATGCGACTTTAAAAAACGTTGTTCTTTGTTTCTTACTTTTGTAATATTTGAAAATTGGAACTGTATGTATATATGGTAAATTGCTCTAATTGTTTCTCTAACCGTATTATAACGACTGTTTTCAATAAATACATTAACAGACTATTCTTAAGTAACAGAGTTTAATCATTTAATTTAAATCAAAAATACAGGCTAAACACTTTTTCAATCAAATTATCAAATTAGAAATCGATTTCAAATACAGGGAATGGAACCCAAAAACAATGATGCACGTACTTGTGAATTTTTTTTCTTAAAAAAAATATAATCACTTTCTCCATAGCAAGAGGAATATATGGAAGAATGAAATTTTATGCTAGAGAGAGTACATGCTATTTTCTTTCAATAATTTTAAATATGAAAAAGAAAAATGAATTACAAAAAAAAAAGAGATTTAAGGTTTTTTTTTTTATGATATTAACGAGAATGCAATTAATAAATAAACTATGAATGCTTTTTCCGACAAAGAATGTATGCCAATGTTAATGTGTGTATGTATCCACACAATAATATCCATTAAGCACACCAAGTCCTTAAAATTAAGAATCATTAAATGAGTCTAATTTTCAACTTTGATCTGTAAGTTTAAAGTTCAGGCTAATAAAATATTTTATTATAATAAAAAAATACGGAACACATTTTTTGAAGGAAAGCAATATGTTACTTCAGTCAAAAGTAATTGACAAATCTGAGCATTTTCTACAAGCAACAGAAATAAAAGTATGTTATTAATTTTTATAATAGTCTTAATTATATAATTAATAATATAGTTATTAATAGTTTTTTCGTTATATACATATACCGTAAAATCCGGAGTATAACGATCACTTTGAACACAAAAAAATAAGATCGAAACTTAAGAGTGCGCGTTATACGCCGGGTATAAAAACGATAACTTTAAAAATATCAAAAGAGATGTGAGCATAAAAAAATTACTTCTACATGTATCGAATCACTGTTATTTAAAAGAAACGACTTGCCTTGTGAACCAAAAGAATGTATGGTGTTAATTATTGCACGATGATTAAAATATATTAAAAATGAAATAAGTTCACATCCACATTTCAGAAGGTGAAAATATTGATCATCTTTATTCCGCTTATTGCGTTGCTATATTTTTATTTCCCTAGATGATTCTACAATTCTAAGGCAAATAATAAAATCAATCATATAATTTTTTTTTTAAAATGTCAGATAAAACAGAATAAACGACTACAAATTTGAACTTAAAAATGTAGACTTAAATTATTTCTCTGACAAATAGAACTAAATACACTACTCCCAACGAAATGTTTGTTGAAAAAGTAATATTATATCCTAGCTCACCTGCCTACCTTCATCCATCAACATCTGTTACTACAAATTGTAGTTCTAGAAGTATACTATTTTTTTTAAAATCTGGAAAAATACCTCGAATAAATGACTAAAACATAAAAGCAATGTATACAAATAATTCAGGTTTCTTCGTAAGAAATGGGTGCGCGATATACGGCGCGAATATACCTAAAAATCAAAAAATTCCGCTTGAAAGTCATACGCCAGATTTTACGGTATATATATATATATATATATATATATATATATATATATATATATATATATATATATATATATATATATATATATATATATCAGTAGCGCACACAGGAATTTTTCAAGGGGAGTTGGGTCCGGGGTCGAAAGTTCACCATTCTTGTACCATGCTCCTTTAGATTTTCGGAAAAAAAACACAGTAAAAAGCTAATTATTGAATAAATAATTAGCATTAATTAATAAAATTAATCATTAATAACAAATACTTAATTAAATTTTACGTACTATATACTTAGAATTATTATCAACCAGAAAAAAAATCAAGGGCTTTTGGGGTGGGGGTACGAACCTCCAGCCCCCTTGTGCGCCACTGATATATATATATATACGTATATATATATATATATATATATATATATATATATATATATATATATATATTTATTTAAATCATGTTTTTAAACATTTATTGAATTTAGGTTTTCGAAAAAGTAATTATGATTTCATTCCAAAACGCTAATATGCATGAAAGATGTGCTTTTACTTGTATTGATCAAAATACTAGATATTCATGTGTGGAACAATTAAGTTACAGATCCATTATTCTGCTCCCATTTTTTCTTTAGTGTGCTATTAATTCCACGTAACAAAACTTGAAAGAAAAAAAAATCTAAAACTGAGTTAAATACAATGATCCTCCTAGGCAGCAAACGAGGATGCGATTGCTTCTTTGGTTTCGTAAAATATATTGCAAAGATTTTGGAGGGAGAAGAACTCGAAAACAAAACAAAGCATTCGCAGGCACTAGCTAAGTAACGCAATAAATTACCCGCAAAGGTAAACAAACGAGAAACAATTTTTTTAGTGGCACTAAGAATAGAAAACGACTTGAATGCATTTGCTTGACCCTTTGCACTTACGAACAAGCCTATTATCCGCTTACGCAAATTCCTTTTCTTTAAATTACCAAACACATTACTTAACCAAAACTTCATTACCCCAAACAAAACTTTATTTCCATTTCATTAACTCAACGACTAATCAGTGAAGAAAACGTCAGTAGAAAAATAAGAAACAGAAGAACATGAAGCTAAGAAATAACTAAGTGGTTAAGAACAACAAGGACAAGAGAAAAAAAAACCCTCCTAAAAGGACACCATCCCCCAATCTAACCTGCAGTATATATCCATTCCACTTTCCTTTGCCTTCAGCTAATTGGGCCAGCCGTCTTCAACTCTCCCCAAGGTGTTACTGGTCCTCCAATTGTCGTACTGGAAGGATGGGACAACATATATCCTCGTAGCCAAGTGACTGGTTGTCAGGATGTTCTTGTTAGATTTTTCCTTTTTTTATTATGGCACATAGAAAAGGGGCGTGCTAAAATTCTCGGACTGGGCAATCACGTTAAGTGTTTTAGACTATGGTTCTTCCTACACAGCCACTTTATTGTTCCCCCTTCTCTCTCTTCTTCTCTTATGTATTGCTTTTATCAGTTTGAAATGAAAGGAAATACTATCGTGTAATCTAAGTAACTGCTAATGTTTGATTAAGCGTTCCGCACTGGAAGTATTCAGAAAGTTGTCAAGCCAATAAAGTCATTTCTTCTTTTTACTCTTTTGCGCAAGATTACTTAATTAGTAATCTGGTTTCGAATGAAAAGACTGATTTGGAATATATGTATATATATTAATTGTAGCTTAATAAGAAGTGTTAAAATTAAATAAAATTGTAAGGTGACATTATTAACGTAAAGTTTTCCATTTAAATTTGATATTATTATTTAAATAAATGATATTATGTCGAAAACAAATAAAATATATCAAAAAACGTATACTTCTTGCAAAGAGAATTTAAAAAAAAAAAAAAAAAAACGTTTTTATTCGAATCTTAGCCACACTTTTTTTTTCTCAATGTTAATGCTATTGAACTAGTTGTCTTATTTTTTGTAAAAAAATTGAGACATTATAAAGCTTGCATTTGCTTTTAATATAGTGTTTTTAAAATTTCGAAATATTTCATAAATAATTTAGTTTTTTTCTTTTAACATGGGAAGGGTTAACTCATTTTGCATTACGGTATAGGAGAAAAAATGCGAAACACATTTTATAAAAGAAAAAAAAAATGTGTCAAATCAGATAAAAATGAGTAGTATATAATATGCTACTCTCTCTAAAGGATAGTGAAGCCAGAATATAATATTTATGTTTGGATACTTTTATATCTGAACAAATGTTTAGCATTTAGGTCCTATTCTTTAACATTAACCGAAGACCGCCTTAAAAAATAATTACTTACTTAGTTTGAGAAAATAGTAGCATAATTTTTTTTGGTAAGCCATTGTGTACGATTTTTTGTTTTTGTTCTTTTCTTTAAATTTTATTTAATTCCAGATTATTTGATGGAATTTAAGAAAAATAATGTTTAAGAAAAAAAAAAAAAAACTTGAACTAGAGCATGTTTGTTCGACGTTAGAGAATTAAAGATTTTTTTTCCAAATAAATATAACTCTAGAGTATATATAATTTTTTATTAAAAATGATTGAAGCCAAATTAAATTCTGCATCGTTCTAAAAATATACTTGCTTATTTTTTAAAAAAATATACGCATTTCTTGTATTTACAAAATACAGTATTTACGCAACATTCCTTTTTCTTTCGAAATATTGTAAAACAGGCATCAAAGCAGGAGAAAATTTTGTAGTTTGTTGGTAGTTTACAGAAAAATTTAATAATAAAGAGTCAAAAACTTTATATTGATTTTAAATTATATTTAAATGTATAATGTTGAAATTATCAAATACGTACATAGTATGTATTATAAATATTTGCTAATGTTACTGTTTAAAACCAAAAGAAAATAGTAAATGTTGTTTCTAAGTTCTTTCATCTCAGTCAGCACAAAATAACTCTAGTATTGCATGGAATTAAGAAGTATTTCAAATAGATTAAAATGGAACATGCTAAGTAAAATGTATATTGGAGATAAAAATGGATATTATCAAAAAGCTTCGAGTATTAACAATACAAAAACTTAAGAATTTTTAATACTTTCAAATTGTGATTAACATACATTATCAGAGTTTTGTAGGCTCATTTCTTACATTTTAACTAATGAAATACAATCTTTTCACAGAAAAATTATGATTATAAGAATAGTAACCGAAAATTTTTTGATAATACAAAAATATTGAATGAAGTAATCCCCATTTTCAAACAAACTTTTGATTTAATAAAAAAGAAAAATTATGCCAGATACCAAGAAAATTTAATTTTTTCATCCATGGATTAATTTTTTTCCCTTTAATTTTTGAATTTTATTTTATATAAAAAATAACAAAATTTAAATAATTACTATTTTAGGTATTCGTTGTTTAGTAATATATATAAGTTTTTCAAATGTAACATGTTTTATTTATGTACATCTATTGATTTGCTTTACAAAAAATGCTATATTCAATTTTTTTTTTTTTTTGTAAGCAAAATGAAGCTCCATGAGAAATTATTAGAACTGAAAACTCAATGATAAAGGGATTTTTTTTAATAATTACTTTAACTTCTTACTACACTCAGCATAAAACAGTTATTTAATACTTTACGGTCGTTTCCTGTAACCTCATTAAAATATTACATTATATGAATTGCACTTAAAATATATACATACTATTTAATAAATAATAAATCATTTGTGTGATAATGTTTTTTAAAATTCTTAATTTATTGGCTTAAATTTTTCTACTTCAGTGTCAAATAGTTTATACAATGAAACAAATAAAATGCTCCCAATTCTGTTTACAATTAGTAATATAACTTTAAGAATAATATAATAGAATCCCAAAGGATTCCGTCTTACAAAATTGAAAAAAAAAATGTATCGACATTGTATCTTGCTTTATCTAAATATTAATTTTATTTCGTTCATTTTTCTTCCTTTCAAAGGAAGATAAATGAAATAGCTTAATCTTTTAATGATCTCTGTTTCCTTCTGCTTTTTTAATTGTCCTATTTTAAGAAAATAATAATTATTATGCTATATAACTATTGCAAAAATTCAATAATTTAATTTTAATACTCAATGATAATCATTTCAACAAATATCATGCAACCTTTAGGGTTTCCTTAGACACACATGTGTTGATGTCCATTAAAAACTGACATGAACAATACTCAACAATTATATAATGAACACTTCACTTTTTTTATTCAAAGTTTTAGAGAACTTCGTAATTATAAAATTATTAAAGCATTTCTAAAAAAAATGTTACAAATTTTATTCAGAAGATTAATACTTTCAAATTTAATTAAGTTCAACACTCTCGATATGCAATTACTTTCATTGAATTTTCCTTTTCATAAAAACTTTTATTTGCGTGGTACTACAAAAGAATGATTACAATTACATAAGATATTTCTAAGAGAATTAAGATAGATTACATCTCATTAGCTAGATAATTCTCTGTTAAGAAGATATACTTGTTACGTATATTTAATCTGAAATGGAAAGCCTACGGTTAATTAGGTCAATCAATCTTAGTTAATGATAAGGAAACGGAAGTACTAGTATTCTTATCTAAATCACCGGAACTGTAACATTACTATTGAAAATCATACTTAAAAGTAGTAATACGCAGTTCTCTCAGTAAAAAATTTTAATAACAATTTAATTTTTGATAATCTAGTTATGAATATAATAAAAAAACACATTTTCACCACAAAATTCAGTGCAGGTACTAATTGGAAAGTAAACAATGTTTCGAAGACATAAAAAGATAAATAAGTTAATAAATTTAATAAGAAAATCTGTATGTATCAGCCTAATGAATGTAAAAAAGTAAAACAAAACATAAAGATTACACATACGTAACAAAAATTAAAAACGTAAAGAGATAAAAAAATAAATAAATACACAAATAAATAAACATATAAACATTGTGCCTCGTGAGTAAGCGTTTATTAACGTCACACTGTGAAGCAAAACAAGGGTTGTTTGCGACAAACGTCGTAATTTAGAATAATGGGCAATTAACCCATGCACTCTTGCTGGCAACCCAAATATCCAAACTTCCATATCACGCCAGTTGGATGTTTGATGTCGAGAGCCCTTAAAATTACTTCATTACTTCGTAGGGAGTGAGAACACGCACAGCTAGTAGATCAACTATCTTTTATTTGCAAATACATTAAAAAAATAAATTCATTTTTAAATTTCACTCTTCACAGCTTTTTGCTGGAGAAAAATTCAAGTCCTGTTTAATGTTTGTTGATCTTCCGGGGTTAATCTCTCGGGTGTGGCTGTTCCCGCAGCTCTTTTCAATGACATCGTCCAAGTTCACTCACTCGAGTGGTTGCAACACAGATTCCATCACTCCGTCTTCAAGAGGACATCGCAGTTCCTTTCTCTTGATCCTTGAGGTACGGCTGCCCCCGCAAACTATACCGTGTATCTTCGAAGAAGGGAGAAAACTGAGGTGAAAGATGACGCATAAGATTGAAGGAAATTCTCTTCAACTTTCAAGCCGACCCTTTAAAATCTCTAGGAAGGCCTCTTTCATGCCCCCGATAATCTCTGACTGACGAGCGTAGCGAATATGCAACGGCACTAGTCATCTTAATCTTAATACCATTGGTTCTTTGAGACAATAAGCCAGTGCGACTGAGATCAAATTCGTCGCAGCACCTAGTACACCATATTGAGGGTCTATTAATCAACCTGTCACTTGGACACTGTGATTACCATACAGGTAAGTCTTTATCACAACGTGCTAACATTCGTTTGCATTCAAATAATTCCCTACCCACATGTGCGAAGAGACGAAATTATAAAAACTGTTCACAGGAAGGTGCTTTCTATATATCATTGATATTAAAATCCTCTGGGTGTCGGATAAGGAAAAGGTGTGGCAACATCAAAACTGTTTTCAGAATCGGCTCACATCTGTTTTGCCCAGTCATAAGGGAAGAATACAATGTGTCTTTTGGAAGATTAGAATACCCCATCTGAGCATTCTATCGACCCCTTACATCAAACGTGTTATGCATTGTCACAAAGTTTTCGGCTAATGAGTGGCCCTTACAGAGGATTTTGAGCCTCACTAAAGTGGCACTGCTGCCCGAACTCATGACACGTTGGCCAAGAGTCTGTGACTATGACTACTAGACTACAATTAATACGCGTATTTTACATAAATTCCACATATAATGTATCATACACACTTTATTCCACCATTATGTAATATAATTTATAATTATTTAGCTAATAAATGCATTTATTTATATTTTTTTTCAAAAAAAGCCTGCTAATTTAGTTTTACATCATTAGATGCGTGTCATGGTTTCAAATATGTATTTTGTACTAGCTTGCTATTTTCATTATAGGGATAACAAATGTCTGAAATAAAAGGGGACAGAAATTCGGATTTGATGAGCAAAAGTCACATAGGAAAGAGAGGCAGATTTCTTATCTTCACTAATAAATAAAATGAAAAGGACATTTTATATAAAAAAAAAAATCATTTACTCACATTTCATCAATGAAGTTGTTTTAAAATTTTCTCTATTGCATATCATGCGAGCAAAAAGAAATGATACTTAGTAATGAAGGTAAATTTATGATATTGACACAAACCAATTTAATTAACCAAAAACTGGTAAAAAGAAATCAAAATATTTTGCCTTAATTAGTTTTTATATGTTGTCCTATTTTCTCATAAAATTTAAGAGTTAACAGAAACCCATGAGTAGGATAAAAGTTTTGTAATTTATCATTCACATCCCACGAGCAAATAGAAAAACTTGAAACTAATTTATCTAAAAAAAGTTTTTTTTTTTAAATTTTTGTTTTAAGGTTTTATTTTTCAACAGACATTTTGATACTTTTTCTAATATTGGCTGTGTTATTTTATGTAATAAAAAAACTGGTATACATTTTTAAATTAAAGAATAACTTAACTTTTATTAAAATAATTTTATTTGAAAGTTACATAATCTATAAGGAATGTTTATAAGAATTCACACATAACGAAAATATTTAATTAATTCCATTCGTACTATCACAATAAAAAAGTTTATATCACATATAAACTTTTTTGTAGATTATTCAACATACTCGTAAATCAAATTTCACGAGCATGATACAATTAATTTAAGTGGAGTAGCATTTTGAAATCACTACATTAACTTAATTTTTTTTAATTAATTGTTTTGCTTTTGAAGCAATTGAAGCAGACATTGTTTTATTTACTACATTTGCATATGTTTCAAGCAAAAATCTTACAAAACCATTAAATCATTAGATACATATATTTAAATCTTACCTCATCCTCTTAATGCAAGTATTCATAAGAAATGCGGAGCAGAAACTTTTATATTGAGAAAACATAACTTTTAGATTCATCTCTGTAAAAGATATCTGAAGTTATTTCCTGAGAATAGTCACACTCCCCTCATCTATGCTTTTCTACTTTTATAATGTATTTACTTTAAAATAAAAAAAATTCCTGAAAAATAGATAGATCTAACTTTTTCTCATTTTTCAAGAAATTTTGTCAATTTGAGTGACCAAAGTAGAAAGAAAAGCAGAGGAAAAAGAAAACAATAGAATTCAAATTTAGTTTAGTAAATAAATGAAAAGTAGAACTAATGTATTTTTAATATGTGAATAGTATAAGAACACGTTCTTTTATTTAAATGAATACAAAGTATTTCATCATTTTATGCTTTTGTTGCATGAGATTTAATATGCCTTCAAAATGAGTTTATGCAAATTTGATCTTATTGTACTTTTGTTAAATTTCAATGTTAGTTTTTATTTTGTGCCCCTTTTTAGTGGTTACTTTTGGTATTTTCTTTATAATAATACAAACATTTAACGTGTTTTTTTTATACCAGAGTTCAGAACGAAAATTATAATTTCACGAATGAGAAAAAAATGTAATGAGCTAAAAAAATTTCTTTTTTTTTGTCTTAAAGCATATTGCTAAACTGTAGAAGTAGCATTAAGCATTAGTTTTAGAATTTTTATTCTAATGATTCTTTTTTTTAAAAAAATACTGTTTAAAAATAATTATAAGATGCCAGCCAAATATAACATATAATAATGTACTTTTTACACCTGCTTTTAACATCTAATAAAGTGATTTGTGCTTTTATACATTAAACGATAATCCTAAATTTTACATTTTTATTGCTCGCATCATTGCAGTTATATATCTATATCTATCTATCTATCTATCTATCTATATATATATATATATATATATATATATATATATATATATATATATATATATATATATATATATATATATATATATATATATACATATATAAATTCTGTTAACTACAATATTAAATGAAAATCTTATTTTTGAAGTACACGTTATGTAATTTATGTATGTATTTTAGTACATGCAATTTATATGCAAAATGATGAACAAATAATAATGCAAAATGCTTTAAGTGAAAATGTAAAAAAAATCATATGTATATGCCAAATGAAGTAAGTTATAGCATTTAATCTAGATAAAGTCTTCACATTGTAAATGTTTATCATTTTGGATTGAATGCAATTACAAATATTTTACAATTTTTTTTTATCAAGTTTTCTAAGAAACTATTTTTTTCTTTGTGGTGAAAAACTTAATTTACTGACAGTGGTAGTTCATTGCGAGGTATAACATGACTTTTTTTCTTCCTCTTCCCCCAAACTCTCTTTTACCAAGCAATAAATCTTACCAAAGCCGCGTGGATAAATTTGCTCGCCAATATACGTTGAGATTTGGGATAAAACAAATACCAAAGCTCAGCAGATATTTTTTCTCTGTTTTATATAACTTGGTCTACTGCTCACGACACAATAATACTTTTCTTCGAAAAACAAAGAGTCACCGCAATCTCTTTTCTGTACTTCTTTCCAATTTTTATACATTATGTCTGTATGATATGTTTCGTATTCTGATAAGAAACATTAAACTAAGTCTAAAAATAGCATCAGATAAATTTTTAAATTTTGCATATAGTATGTATTAAAGAATAAATTCAATTTATGCATGCCATGCAGCAAGATTCAACAATAAAATTGCTATTTTATATTTTAAATAAAAATCTCTTTTAGAGTATTTATTCATAAACTGGAGGAAAAAATTGAATTATAAATTGAAAAAATGAATTTCAAAATAATATAAAAATTCATAGCAGAATTTAATATTCTGCTGAGCTAAGAAATAAAAGAAATGAGAACATATATAAATATATTTAATAATATATATACATAATAATATGTATGCACAAAGTAATAAAATAAATCAACAGATATAATTTTACTCTAGAAGAATTTGTATAAGCATTTTATAAATATTAATTAGGGATTTATTTTGATCGCAATACATTTTAAATTCAGCAAATTTTGAATTTGAAAATCCGTATAATTACAAATATTTTAATAACCTCACTGCCAAAAAAGTTTGAATTGAAAACAGAAGGGAGAAAATTCTTTTTCGAGTGTTATCTAGATGATGTACAACTTATTTTACTGCTGTTATAGCGTATACGCATTTGCGTAATAGACACTTGCAATAACATTAACAAGAAAAAAATTTCACTATCTGTAAGTAATGATTACTTATTGGAAGTCACAAAATCATCAGTCATAGAAAAATTCTGCATGGAATATGATTGTTTAAAATTTATCGATAAAAAATAACAATAGATAGGAAAAAAAGAAGGCATTTTTGCACAGTGAAAGTCATTTCGTTTAAATACGTAAAAATAAGCAAAATATTAAAAACTGTTGTCTAAATTAAGATCAAATCAGTTACTGACTTCATATTTATATCTAGTGTAGGAAGAACTGCCGTGTGATATTGTGATATACTGAGAATTATTTAATTAAGCGCTTAAAAATATAAAAATCCTTAGAGATTGTTTATTTCCAATGCGTAATTTAAAGTTATATAACAGTTACGAAATCATTAACCGAAAATAATATATATATATATATATATATATATATATATATATATGTATAATATATATTATCAATGCGAAAGTTTGTGACGATATTTGGGGTCTTTCACGCAAAAACAACCGAATGGATTTTAATGAAACTTTACAGTAATATAGCTTATACATCAGAATAACACAGAGGCTACAATTTATAGCATAGGCTATAATTTATAAAGATATTGTATGAAGTGTCCAAAGCAAAACGATATTTGCTAAGTAGGTAGGAAAAAATTTTGCCATCTGCAATCAATTCTGGCGTGCGCTGCAAAAAAAAACCCACCACAGCATATATCTATCTTTTGTTTGTGAAAAAACCCTTTTTGTTTTGACTACGCGTGGCACTCGCTTCTAATTAAATCCTATGATCAGCATAATATATTTTTTTATATTTCTGAATAAAACTACATTTTGAAGGGAGAGGTTGTTATAAATCTCTCTTTATTTTAATGTGGTTTTTTGTGATTTTATTTTGCAAATTTGGTAGTAAGAAAATGAACTTTTTCAAAATAAATGCTTTTATCAGTTCTGGTACTTAAAGTAAATAAACTTTCTCTTTCACACTGCATCATTTGGACAAATTTTCAACATTTGTTTGTGGTTAGTAGTTAAATATAACGCTATAGATTTAATGAAATAGGCAGATATATTACGTTTTTAAGTATAAAAATAATTGTAACTATTGTACTGTATTTTTTGAAGTGTGTGAATGAGTGAATATTAACGTAGTAGTGTTCAGCTACACGAGGGCTTTTGGCAACGGATCACGTAATTTTGAACCTTGGTCAAGTGACGTGGACAACACCTGAGCTGGTACCCCCTTCTCCAAAATACAACACCACACCAACTTAGTAGGAATATTCTACCAATACTTAGCAGGAATATTCTTTGAAATCTACTCTTCCAAGATATATGGCAGCACGGGTTCTATGATGAATATATTAGCGAGGAAGACGAATAGTTTTGTAGCAGATATTGCGTTTTCAGCGGATTGCAAAGATTATTATTTTTGTCCCGAAAAAATAGTTTATGTCAAAATTTAAGTGTCTTATGTTTTTGTATGTTAATGAAGACCTTAGAAAATGATTTGACTACTTATTTAAAGTGAACGGTGTATATAATTAATTTTACAGTGGAATATCTGTAATTAATTCATTAGCTCTAATGGATTAAATTTTCCAAAGTGGAGTATTTTATTTATGTATATCCCTTCATTTTTAATGTAGTGATCCAAAAAAAAATTGTATGTAAAAAAACTGCAGTAAATCATAATGCGGTTGGATAAAGTATTAACGTGCATCGCTCCCCTACACGGCGGGTCTTACACAGCTCTAATAACGCTTGAGCTATGAAAGTAACTAGGCATTTGCCAACTTGACTCTATCATTAACATTTTGCTATGTTTTTCATTGAATCGGTATTATAATTTAAGAAACGACGTTGCTTGCGAATATTACAATTTTAACATAAAATAAATACAACAGAAAGTAATATTAATGTATTATACTTTCAGATGTAAATTATTTACACTATTTTAAGCGGTCATTACACAAAACTTTTAAAAATGTGTTACTTTTGCTGAGCAGAGATGAGCTTAGGGATGTATTTTCAAAAATCGACTCTCAAGAGTGTTACGTGGAGTTATAAATAAAAAAAACCCTTTTTGTCAGCTATTAGGTCTACAGACTTAAAATGTAACAAAGGTATTTTTTTTCTTTCTCTTTTTTTTTTTTTTTTGGTTTTTTGTTCAGCTGAGATATTCAAAAAGCTTTTTTTCTTTAATTTGAAATTCACGTAAAATTAACTCAATAAAAACTTATTTATCCTTCAATCTGTGTTGTTTAGTTTTTCAGTTCACTCGTGCAAAAAACAGGTATACCAGCTAGTATGTAATAATTCCCTTTAGTATCCTTTTTATTAACTTTTTGTTCTAATATTTAAGTTAACCTTAACTCTTTGGTTTAAAATGAGCATTGTAATCTTAATCGTAATCGGCTTGTCCTATATCCCTGTCCCGCCCATTCTATCCAATCAAACTACTATTACGTAATAACAACTGCCAGTATAAAAGCAAATATCTTGTGTAATCGCGCTCTTCTCTTTTGTCTACCTGCCTTCATCATGTAATCAGCCTGCTGCAACGCGCTCTATGTATATGTTCGTTTGTGTTTGTGCTTGTGCTATGGTGTTTGCTTCTTGTATGTGTAATGCCGTCCCTACTGGATCTTTATGTGTTTCCAGATGTAAAATAAAAGAATAATGATTCATAGGAGTGCCTCTTCGATAATACCATATTCGACCACGCTCCACGTAACATAGAAAATCACACCACCGGTCTCACCCTATTTATAGTTCGCTACAATAATAACATCCACTCGCCACGTCTTACAATAGTTTTACTGATCTTCAAGAAATATTATAGAAATATTTCATATATATATATATATATATATATATATATATATATATATATATATACATATATATTCATCTCTCACAATTCTAGATGGCTTAACGTATTTTTAAGGAAACTTTTAATCTGCAAAGTTTCAGATAATATGATTCAATACTTCAAAGTATGCAATATAAAATTACTTTTACATAAAGCATTTTTTATGCATAATTAACGTGGCCGCGGTAGCCGAGGGGTACAGGTATCGGACCGTGGTATGCTTTGTCACGAGTTCGAGCCCAGTACCATTCAAGACCCGCCGTGTAGGGCAGCGATGCACGTTAAATCTGTCGAGAGCTGAAACGTCCTCCCGTTGGTGTGCTGTGGTAGTTAGGAGTGGGGGTGCCATCTCAGGTGTCGTCCACGCCACTTGACCATGGTTCAAAATTACGTGGTCCGTCACCAAAAAGCCCTCGTGTGCGACGTTACAGTGCGACGTTAATATTCAATCAATCAATATGCATAATTAACGTACTGTAAAGAATATAACTCCAATTTTTGCACATTTTATCTAATTTCTTTTGCTGAAAATGTGTTACCTCAAAAATGAATAAGTATTACTTCCTAACTAAATGTGTAACATAATAAAAATTGGTTAAAGGACAAATATATAATCAAAATAATATGATTTAAGTTAATACTCCTTTTTATCTGTGGTTTGATTCAATTACTTTTGTTGAGAGAACTTGATGGTGTTTAGTTGTTCTAGTTATTTATACTAAATAATTTTGAATTGGTGTTAAAAAATTGAAAATTTTTTTGATCATATTTTCCAAATGACACGTGTACGAAATTTAATTATTAATCCTAACAAGTATTAAAGTTTTTTTTTAATTTTATTTTCTTTATTTTTTAAAAGGATATTTTAATAAGTTTTTTATCTACCTGCTTTTTTAAATAAATGAATGGAATGTTAGTTATGTGTTGCTTTTTGAATACTTTTTGGATGCATACATTCGAGTACACAAAACAGGAGATTTTTTTTCGAATAGAAAAACGAATAAACACTAATGAAGATTTTTCTTTTTTTATCTAATTAATATTTCTTCCCACTTTTAGAAAGAAATTTATATCTATTTAACCCTTTTTTATGAAGTTAAAAGGATGAAGTTTGGATCCTTAAAAATGTTTTTCAATATCGGAGGAAAAATTTGTACAATGAAAATGTTCCTTATTTCATTACAAAGTATCGCATTAAAAATGCCATAAATCCCATTAAATTTGTGAAATGCAAAAAGGAATCAAATACTAATAGGACTTTTATTTTCTCTACGTATGTTGCCATAGCCACGATGATAATTTTTTTAAAACCTAAATAATTGATTGACATTTTGTTCTCCATACCTTCATTTCCGTATTTAATCAATAATGTGATGACTAATTACAAAATTAGTATCATTGTTGTGAAAAGAATAAGCAAATAGGTATTATATTTTTACGATTGGAGGTTAAAATTATTTTCAAATTGTACAAAGACTGACTTCCAAATTTGTAAAACTGACTTTGTCAGGACCTAGAGAATGCGTCGCAAGTGCTTAAACATATTTGCGAAGAGTTTAAAAAATTGGCTGATAATCGCTGACCGAAAACCAGTATGTAGTGTCCAGTAAATCAGTCTATGACTTTATTTCTGTTGAACAAAGAAAAACAGTTAACAAAACTTATGACTAACTGGACATAAGTTAAGGGGATATGCAATTCATTGTTGTACATTAGTTACATTTCTGGAAAACAATAGCAGAGTGAGTGTGTCGAATTTCGAACACAAGTCAGAAGGTGGCAAAAGCAGAAAGTTATCTATGATGTTTGAATCACTATGAAGCAGGGGAAAAAACACATTTTATGACAAATCTTGGTTTGCGACGAAAGTCGAGTGTATCATTTAATCACTGAAATAACGGTGTCCATTATAGACTATCGTACAAAAAGTAAAACTGCTCCTCTACAAACCAAAAATTTTGCTACCTGCTGAAAAAAAGTTTTAATACATTTTTGCAGGTATTGTACAAGCTATTTTTCTTCAGGTGTGGAGTACAATTAATACCATTGAATTGACGAAATTAAAAGAGCCCTTATAACTAAAATGTACTCAATTGCATTTCACGATGTTCTTTTTATAACTATAAAACTTCCCACAGATGGTATGAATCATAGAGGTTTAAGAAAATTTATGAAAAATTTTAACAGATTACATAATAGATTATGAACCATTTGAACAAAACCTTATATTTTACAGTCACAACCCTCGAGATATTATTTGTTAAGAGTAGAGTTTCAAAAAAAAAAATGACGAATTTGCATTAAGTGGGAACCAGACATGTCCGACTGTTAATTATCACGAGTGAAAGCTTCTATTACGTTAGAAAAAATGTGCAAAATTTAAAAATGGTAATAGAAAGTTTATATAGATGGAATTTTGTTATGTAAGCTACTTAAAAAAATCTGTTTTTTTTTTAAAATTTAAGTTAACATGAGATTAACATAATGTTCACGAAAACATTAAGAAAAGATTTTAGAGTGCAAATTCAGCATATCGAGAATTGACAAGGTTATCCAGTGTTTAATTAAAATTAATTTTAGTTTATGCGCATCATTTTTAATTAAATACAGTTGAGTTTCCTAGATAAATAAAGATAAATACTAATTTTATTATTAAAAATATATATTGTCATATCTATCTCTAATCAATATAAATCAACGAGCTTATGAAAAAAGGAAACTTAATGACTATTACACGGTAAAAATTTGTAACAGGCTATAAATCCAGTCAGCGTCCCAGACCACTCTTTCTTTCAAACAAACCACAGAAATCCGGCGCCAGTGTCACGGACACCGAAGCTGTAAATTGCTGCGCATTGGACAGGTAAGACATTTCCTGACAAATGATATCATCCTCCGATGTGGTTACGATGGCTCAGCGCATTATAGGACTGCATTTGAGATCTGATTTTCGAACATCTCCTCCGCAATGCGAGAAATCGTCTATCTATGCGTTCAGTCTCCTTCTAAATCTGCTCCTGAAATGTCTATTATCCCTATTTTGACAGCATCGCGTCTACAATCCATTTTTCTTTCAGTGGCTCCATCAAAACCATCTGCTTTCTCCAACAAATGGTAATATACAGGAGAAGAGGAAGGCGGAAGGATGTGTATAGATATATATATAAGAAAAAGATTTGTGCATGCACTATCAACACACCTATATTTCTAGAGTTCGGTCTGTATGCGGGTTTGGACCAGAAAAGATACGAGTGAAAAAGGCTTATGTTGCTATCTATAACCTATCGCTATATACATAAGAGGAGACGTGCAGTCGTATACTGGAATTTTCAACAAATCATAAAGAAAGAAGGGAAAGAAAACTGCACCAAGAAACAAAGAATACAAGAACAAGAAATGAAAAGAAGTGAAGACACAAGAAAAATGACTTCCGATTTTTCAGACATTTTTTGTTGCTTCTTAGCTTCAATCTGAAACTTTATTTCTTCGTTGTTGTTTCCTTGGCTTTGTTTTATTTGCTTTTTTGTGCTAAGCTGCACATATGTTTCATATGCGAGGATGGTATATTTATATATAGGACGTTTGCAACTTTTTTTTTTTTGCTATGCTCGCTTCCATACTCTTTCATGCTGCAATTCTTATTTTTTTCTGTATGTGATTGTGTTCCACTTCGTATTCTCGTTCTATCTTTCTAAGAACTCTCCCTCCAGCTGGTATGACCTTTATGTATATCTAAATATGAATACTATATGTTCAAGATATTTGGGTCGACTACTTTGACCCGAGGCTTTATGTTAGGGTTTGGGGCACAAATCTCAACAAAGAAAGGAAAGAAGGACGGAAAATGCCCGCTCGAATGATTTTTTTTCTACCGTTTTGTTTAAAAGTCATTGTCAGTCTATTCAAATATACTACACGTCCGTTGTTGACTCGCATTTCACTTTTTTGAGATACCCAGTAGAAAAATTCCTTGACATGATTAAACTTATTCCTCGGATACCAGACTTATATTGAATACTGGATTTCTTTCAGAAGTCTACAAGTAATATTTGATTTCCCTTTGGAGTAGTGCGATGAAAAAGAAAAAAAGAATTTAGCCAACTGGATGTTATTCAAAATATCAAATATATTATTTATAGAATATACTGAAATATGTAAAGTATATTGTTTTGGTGAGAATATTTTTTTTTTGTTATTTTCATGCATAAGAATTTAAACCAGTCTCTAAAAATTAAATATCACAATTTTGATTTAGCTTTAAATAATATTGTAAATGTTATACTTTATATTATTTTAACTTTACAAAATATTATTTGATGTTCCAAATTTAGAACTGAAAGTAGAAGCAATATTTTGTTCGGATATTCATGCGACTTTTGATACAAGCCAACGGTTGATTAGACATATGAACTTAATATTATAAGTCAATGGTGATTAAAATACATCTTTCAATATTAATTTAATTATTTTGAAACGCATTATTGCATGAAGCAATTTTTTTTCTCTTTTAAATGTATAAGATCAGCATGAAACATAATTGTATCCGCGTAGGAAATTCAATTTTCTGCTTTAACGTAGAACATTTTTAAAAAGGTAATAAAAATCACTCAAGTTGTGATTTAATCCGTCTTGATTTAATAATGGATACGCGATCAAATACATGAATAACGAAGTTGCTAATTTGGTTAAATTCCAAATAGGCACATCTGTCACTATTCTCTTCCAGATAGTGACAATTCAAAGATTTTGCCACGTATCTTATTTTCCATTTATTAAGTTATATTTATATTAATAAGGCATACAGATAATATCATTTCCATTCAAATGCCTTAATATTTTATTATGAAATATTATTATTATTTAGAATTAATGAACATCGTTAAAGAAAGCTAAGAAGATGCTTTTTTTTATTTTCTCGAAAAACAATTACATTAAGCAATAAAATTGAATATAATATGATTCAAATGAATGATTACAAATACATATTTTTGGAGATTACATCTTTTTTTCTTTATGTTTATATAAAAGACTGCATGAAAAGTATAAAGTTAATGTCATAACTAGTTTATGCAATTTGCAATCTTATAACTGCCAATTATTAACTTATTAGTTACTTGCTCATATAAACGAAGAAACGTAAAAGAGGTTTTTTAATCACTTGCAATAAATGCTTAATTACAAATTTTTAAGATTTTATTCCGGTACAAATTGCATTTGAGTTCAGTAAAACTGAAATAAAAATAAAAATTAAAATTAAAATTTTTATCTAACTTTTAACGGGGTAAACGAATGAATGTTAAATAACTTAAACTTGTGATTTACATTAACCAAAACAAATGTGAAGTGTTTTATTGAAATATTTTTTAAATTATAAATAACATCGAATGAACAGAATTTTGCAACGATAAGTTTGTTGAATGTTTTCATTTCCTATTTTTAAAGAATAAAATGTTTGTCACACGCAACCTTAGCAACTAGTCACTTTAAATAAAGATCAATGATAATATTTTTGAATTATGATCAACGCTGCAACGTAGTAAAACTAGGTTTCCTTAAATTTCCTTAAAGCGGGATAGATCACACAGATTTAAAAAAAATTCTTTTTATTTTAAATTTTTAATCGTATATTTAATTGGCACATATAACTCTTGTATCTATAAGTAGGAAATATTGACCATCTATCAATTGTGTACTGATAGACTTTTTCCGCTAAATTGCCTTAAAATCCGTCAAAATTCAGGGCTCATCTCGTCATTCCGACGGTTCAAATCTCCGTCAGGAATCATTTGTACACCTTTTCACTGATTTCTCAATCACTTTCCAATAAATTCCTTCAAACCTTCTGGGCGTCCATATAAACCTTCCTCACTCTCCTTCATTTTCTGATTGGAAAGAACACATACCAGTCATGGTACCCTAAGATTAGTCCCCAACACCATTGGTTCTTTGGGGACAAAGTACGAATCTGGGTACAACCATCTTGTCGCCATATGTCGAAATCTTATGGTGATTAATCGACATATCACTCCGACCCAGAGAATACAATTCTTGGTATTTCCTCCTCACTATAGAGGACCATCTTGTCTTCACATGCGTAACAAGGCCACGTGTTAGATGGAACAAAAGAATGCACAGCAACTGAAACAGGTGTATCTTCTCTATAGGCCTCTTTGAAGCAGAGGATATATGGCGCATCTCTTCAACTAGGGTGCAAGATAAGAAAAGAGAGGTTGCAGACAGCCGGCTAAGAAATCACGTTACAACTTCTTTGATACCCAGTTTTCCATATACAAGACATGTAGAAGTAAGTAATTTAAATTGTTACACATTTTATTTATATTAGCCCAGTATCTCTCAAACTGTGGGGCACACTCTCCCAGGGGGCGTGATAAACTTGCAAGGGGGCGCAAGCATATAGAACAGTCAAAAATAAAAATTCATTTTGAAAAATTTACCAATTTACTGACAGTAAACAAACAAAATCCAATCTGTCGTAATAAAAAATAAAATGCACGTTTACACTGATATATATATATATATATATATATATATATCAGTACTGCGCATTGTATTTTATAAATAATTTATAACAATATTAAGTTAAGAAAAAGTTTAATAATTACCGATGCCCCCATGGATTTTGCATATTTAAAATTATATACAAAAATTAACACTTATATAGTTGATTTGCACGGTTTATAATTAATACCCTGAATGCCGATTAGAAACTACGTGATGCTCTCCTCAATGCCACTGCTTTCCAAGTAGGCATATATGGTGCATTGGGAGAGGGCGGGGGTAGAAAAAAATAAATAAACAAATCCTCTGAAATAAGTAAATCCTTGAAGAACACTGTCAAAGTCCTTTTATTGTATTCTAAAGCCTTCGGAATAATTTTATAAATCACAGTTCAAAAAAAGTATCGTACTTCGGAAAGATGTATATATACGTCCGGAGCAATTAACGCACTGGCTGAGCGAGTCGTTTGAATACACCGGTGGCACTTAAGAGGATAAAGTTGTATTGTATATGTTTAGCGTCATATTTTTACTTAATTTAATGCATTGTTATTGTATGGACGGGGGACGGTACAAAATGAGTGAATACTGATTGGATCGTGAGTGTTGAAAGTTTGAGAAACACTTTATTAGCCTCTGTTCCTTACGGTTTTTTGATGGATAATATCCAACTCTGTTACCCTTTGGTTACTAGTCTGTAACTCTACCAACCCGAATTCTGAGTCAATTAGACATGTATGAGTTTTTTTTGAATACTGCAAATAGTTGCAATTATTATTTTTTTTTAAAAAAAACTATGTAACTCTGAATATAAACACTGTCGTTCGAAAATTAACATTCAAATTTTATTTACTTATTTTATGGTGGCCAAAACACTAAAAATAAACTCTATCTTTTCAATTACATTTTATCAATTAAATGACTTTTAACACATGTATTTAATTAACCTCTTTGATTTCCTGCTGCGACAAAATCTACTATTTGTGCCCAAAAGGCATAAATAGTGTTTAAAGAGTAGGTTTTCATCACTCAAGTAAAACAAAAGAAGACGTAACTTTTGTTTATCCTTAGAGTTTACTTAACGCTATTTATCTGCGTCTAACATTCTTGATTTACTGATTTTTTGCTGGACTTGTTTTCTAGTAAGCAGCTTTGAGACTCCAACTGTGTCACAAAAAATTATCCTCCTTTCGACCTGCTGTCTATTTTTAAAAACCTAAATTCTGCTTTCCACCACTATAAGTGAAATTAATGATTACTTGCACTAAACAAACCTAATTAAAACAGATGGTGCTTAAACGCACTGTCTCTTCTCTTTTGAAATAATTTTGAAAGGAAAATCCAAAGGGAATTATTTCTTTATGCCTCTAAAACTTTTGTTAATCTTCTTTTGAATAATTTATTATTGTCGAAGAAGGGCTTTTTTTTCATCGCACTCTACACTTCCCACTACAAAAATTATGTTGAATTCTTTGTTTGCGTTTCAAATAATATCATGCGTTTTCTACATGTTTTAAATATCTAAGAATATATTAATTATATTTATAACTAGTTTGTTAGTTAGTAAAAATTATTTTGATGACAGTTGTATTCTACAAAAAGTTGTTGTTTGACTCTTTAAGATTCATTGTCTGTTTGTCCTGTATATCCTTTAAGTAATGGCATAATTATATAATTTTATATTCATAAACTTGTTTGCGCAATTCATGAAACATTTGTGTACTTTAAATGTTATTAAATGCTTCATATTTTTTCCCGTACCCAACGCATTATAATTTGATTAATATTTTGCATGAATTATTATTATTTTTTATGTCAGTAACGTACCGTACATCTTTTATATTGAGAATTATATTCTAAAAACACATACGCGCAAAAGCTCCAGGATGTAATCTGTTAAAAATTAAAAATCTGTTGCTCTAGGGTAGGGGTTTGACTTCACTTTTGTGTACACCACTGTCAAATATATATTTGAGAATTTATTTTAGTTGAAATAATGAATGAAATGTGTGTGGGTGCTTTGTGTAAAATAATATGGTATTAAATAAATATAAATGTAGTTACCGTATACTATTTATATAAAAAAACGGGCTTAGAATCTGACTTATTAATATTAAACAATTTCAAGCAAACATGTGAGAATTAAGGTCTATAAACAGAGAGAACTTCAATTAAAAATACATCTTGTTTTTCTTTTCTAAACATTTTCAATAATACTTTAAGGAAATATTAGACGATAAATGATTTACATTCTATATAATACAACCACCTGCAAAAAAAATTATTAATTTTCTTTTTCTTTTTTTATGTTTGTAGTATGACTACATTATATCAAATAGCAGAATTAAGTCATAAAGAATGAATAGAATGAAAAAAATATCCATTTCTTTTATTAATGATTTATCAATTACCTTTATCAGAGTTTAATCGATTATTTTATTAATTTATTTCTCTCTCTCTCTCTCTGTGTGTATATATATATATATATATATATATATATATATATATATATATACATAAGAAAATAGATTAATAAAATAATCGATTAAACTCTAATATATATATATAAACCAGTCTTTTATTTTATATATACTCTTTTATTAAAATCCTGTGTTTCATTTATAATCAGTTATATTACGAAGCCCATTATGTAATACCGTTCTTTTATTTTTCAAACACGAAAAAAAAATTATTTCAAACACTCCACAATTTTACAAATTTTTGGAAAATGGAAACACTTTAATTTCATATTTTCTGACGAAGTATTTCTTAGTTATATGAGTAGGGAATTTGAAGGAAACATAAATGATGAGCAAAGAATTGGCTAATCCAAATAAAAGTAAAGAATATACATTACTAATAAGCACAATTTTTAGCGGAAGGCCCTTTAAACATTTAAAATAAGCATAAAGGTATGCAAAACGTAATCTACTTATATAAATTTAAATAAATTGAATAAAATTGTTTTAACTTAACTTGACAAAAGAGCTATATAAGTTATTTTCTCATTACAAGCATCTCTACCAAAAACGTTTACTCTTATTTCTAGTAGTAATTCCCCAAAAGAAAGTTATATTGTTTTCTCAGAATACAATGTGTCACACTGAAAATATAACATTAAGTACGAACGTCCAGAAACTGAAGAAAGTCGGTAAATAACACATTTATCAACGGCTCATAACACATGTTTATTTTAAAATGATTTCTCAACACAGAAAGAAAACACCGTTATCTCAGCAGGTTGTAAGACCACCAAAGACCGTGATACACCGAGCAGCATAAGTAGATAGAGAATCAAGAGGAATGGGTATGTTTTTTTCTTTCTTTGTCAAATAGATGTCACAGTTAGTCTTCTGAGAGTGGTGGTGTTATTGTATGCAAACGGTATTCCATCACGTCCTAAGAATATAGATTAGTAAATAATGCTGTCCAAGAAAGTATTTGTCGTACTTCTTACAGAGCACGTTGGCTAAAGTAGTGTGCTATCGAACAATATATTGCTTGTAAAAGGCACAATACATGACTTGAAAGATGGAAAATATCACATAACACAATATATTCACTATGTTTCACTGGACAGAAACAATTACCTGAATGTGGACCTACTATCCCAAATAATGATGCCAGAAAAAATTATGATCAGTTGTCGCGATGTAAGTCGTTTCACAGATGCGTACGGATCATCTTCAACGAGTCAATACTGCACTCTCTCTCTCTACCATTGGGTTGTTAGAAACGTAACTCCTCTAAGAACGCAACCTTATACAATTTCTCATCATACACATCACTCCAGTCTAGCAACATTACAAATGGAGTAGTCTGAGTGCGGTGTCAATGGCAGTTTACTTAATGATCGCCAAGGGTGACATTACTGGTGACGTTCAATGTGGGAACATTAAAGTTGTCTTAAACATGTTGTAAATTGGTTGAAGAATAAACGGGATGGTCCTCAATCATTAACAGGAAAATGTGTCTATCCACGTGTTCCGATATCACTCTGGCGGTACTGGCAACGTTCAAACTTGCCACGTTTCCTTATTCTAACCAACTTTGCCAAAGTTGATATTCCACGATCACGCCGAGGTGAGTGACCGTTGACATTTGAGGCATGGGTCAAACTGCCTTTCTTAGTCCAATCATTATGTTTTCAGTTTGTGATCTACAATTACTTACAGTGAAGATAGCTTAGTTTTATATGCTATTGAACGTACCTTTTGAAACAGGAACAATGATTTTCATATCAGAAATTATTTCAGAATTAGGACCATTAAGAAAGTTTTTTTTTTTGCATTTATGTCACTATTTAACGTGAGTGAGCTGTGCAAATAACTAAATTTGTGTTACTTGGTAAGATGTGAACCCTGAAGCTTGTTTAATTTAGTGGCCACCTCCTATCGATTGATTCGATTTCAATGTCACGTTGTGTATTTTGTCTTCCTCTCCCCATTGATCATATGAAAAAATATGTAGTACCGATTGGCAACACAGGAATGAAATTATATCGTCGAGAAACTCTTAATTGAATAAAAATACTAAGAGCTTTTTTAATCGCAAAATTTGAAATGAGCAACTACAAAACAGGATTTTTTTTTTTTTTTTAGTTTCCAATTTTAATACATCCAATACATATATATACTAGCTGAATGGCGCGGCGTTGCACGGGCTTCTTCAAGTGTACAGCTTCCTGCCTTGGAAAATTCCCCTTCCCTCTCAGTGTCAGCACTTCCTATTGTGTGTGTGATTTCTATATTATTGTCATTAAAATACTATTTTTCGAAGTTTCTTCCACATCTTTGTCCTGTCGGGCGGCTCTGTTTTCTCCCCACTTAGATCGGTGTTTCTAGGGCTTTTTCTGTAGGTACAATTTTATCCCTATAGAAATGTCCCCTTTCTCTTTTGTGTTTCTTTTATATTTTACACTAATTTTATATGATTATTATTTTGATGATTTTTTAAAAGTATATAAAGGGTGTTTTTTTAGAGATATAGAACTTTAAATTGCAATAAAACAACGATGTATTATTCGAATGACATGATTTTTTTTATTCGAAAGATAATCTTGTGGCATTACATTTTAAATATGATCAAGCCAGGCGTAGATTCGCCGAATGGGCCCAAAACGAGATTGCCGTTGTTCCCGACTTTCAAAAGCGAATTTTGATTAGCGATGAAGCGCACTTCTGGTTGAATGGCTACGTCAACAAACAAAACTGCCGCATTTGGAGTGAAGCTAATCCACAAGTGTATGTCTAAACACCGTTACATCCAGAAAAACTGACTGTTTGGTGCGCTTTATGGGCTGGTGGAATACTTCTTTAAAAACGATGAAGACCACAACGTTACAGTCATTGGTGATCGGTATAGAGCCATGATTACTAACGTTTTCATTCCTAAATTGAACAATCATGATGTCCAGCAGCTGTGGTCCCAACAAGACGGTGCAACATGTCACACAGCTCGTGCCACAATCGATTTATTGAAAGACACGTTTGGTGACCGCCTAATTTCACGTTTTGGACCTGTGAATTGGCCTCCAAGATCTTGTGATTTAACACCGCTAGACTATTTTGTGTGGGGCTATGTAAAGTCATTGGTCTATGAGGATAAGCCACAAACGCTTGACCATTTGGAAGACAACATTCGCAGTGTTATTGCCGATATAAAGCCATAAATGTTAGAAAAAGTCATCGAAAATTGGACGTCCAGATTGGACTACATCCGAGCCAGCCGTGGCAGTCATATGACAGAATTCATACTTAAAATGTAATGCCACAAGATTATCGTTCGAATAAAAAACCCATGTCAATCGAATAATACATCGTTGTTTTATTGCAATTTAAAATTCTATACCTCTAAATATATATATATATATATATATATATATATATATATATATATATATATATATATATATATATATATATATATATATATATATATATATATATATATATATATATATTTAATTTTCTTAATATCGTATCGCAATTAATTTTATGCGATTCTGCTCTCACCCCTCGTATTTGGCGGGAACTCATTACTTGTTGATGCACTCTCGGCCATCGTTTACACTCCGAATAAAAGTAGCTTATGTTTTTGTTCATATGTTATTTAGTTTTATGATTTTTTAATATTTAAATTCTACATATATAATTCTCTCCTTTCCTCTTGGTGCATAGTATGACAAATTACAGGTGAAGGTTGGCAGGACGCAAAACATGTTTATACCCGCAATCCTGGTTCCTAAGGCAAGGAGTTTGTCATTATACTACTGTGCCTTCTTCCTAATTTTAGTTATCTTAGGTATATAACTGTATGCTTATTTTTATATTTTCGTTTATATATTTGTTTATATGTATATATATATATGTATAAATTTATATATATGTGTATGTACATGTATATATTGAATTTTTATATTGAATTATATATATATATATATATTGAATTTTATATATATATATATATATATACAGTCAGAGAGAGAGAGAGAGAGAGATGTAGGAATGGATGTGCACAAATTGTATTCCTCCTATATTTCTTAATGACGTAATGCCAAGAGAGCGCCACATAGCTGAAAAGGTGGTTCAAGGATAACGAGTAAACTAGACTGGAATAGAACGATTGCGCGGGAGACGAAGATTAGGGTGCGGGCGCGGGAACGAAACGCCTCGTGGAATCCAACGATCTAATGATGTTTCGATTACTTTTTATTAACTTTTAGCCCTCCCTTGTAAATAATTCCCCTTAATAAATGTATATTTAACTCAATCTGGCTGTTGTCAGTATATATATATATATATATATATATATATATATATATATATATATATATATATATATATATATATATATATATATATACACTCATGTCCATAAATTAAGGATAATGAAGTTCAGGTTAAGATAGAGACAGAAGCAAAACAAATTTGACTTATTTGTAAAGACTATTTATTAAACAAAAGTCAAAGAGCAAAAAAGATGCTATATGTTTGACATAATTAATAAAAATTGCGATTTTTACTCCCTGGAGCAAATTTCAAAAAAAGAACCTATTTATAAAAAAAACAGTATAACATGGTTAAAATGATGGGTAATACGGAGTATGTCTCCCTGACGATGCAATACAGACTTTACAACGCCTAGGCATGCTGAGTATCAAATTATGAATCTGATCTTGGGGAATATTACACCACTGATCAAGCAATGCCCTCCAAAATTCCGTTAGACAGGTGGGAGGTGGTTGACGGGCTGCAATTCGTCGGCCAAGCACAACCCACACATGCTCTATTAGATTTATGTCCGGTGAGTATGCTGGCCAATCCATAAGGGTGATGTCCTCAGATTGAAGGCATTCGTCTACAATGTTTACACGGTGAGGACGGGCGTTGTCATGCATAAACAGAAATTCAGCCCCCATGTCACCTCTAAACAAACGTACATGTTGTTCCAGAATGACATCCGAATAGATGTGGACTGTCATTGTTACACTCTGAACATGCAGGTGAGTTCTGGAACCAAGAATAATTCCTCCCCAAATGAGCCATCCCGCACCACCGTAACGATGTTGTTCAATAGTGTTCTCTTGGTGGTAACGGGTAGTTGGTGCTCTCCATATTTCAGTCTGGCGAGAATCAGACTGCAAACTAAACCTGGACCCGTCGAAAACATCACAAAAGACCACTGTTGTGGTGTCCAAAATGCATGCTCTCTACTCCAGGTTAATCGCAGGCGACAGTGAGTTGCGGTAAGTGGAACACATCTGACAGGCCTACGTGCATATAGAAAAATGTGCCCTAAGCGTTTGTAGACAGCCTGCCTTTATACTGTCGTACCGGTAGCTGAAGAGAGCTGACAAGACAGGCCTGGTGCTGTGCTCCGTCTGTTTCTTTTGGCAGTAACTACCAAATATATACCGGTCCTCATTCGGCGTTTTAACTCAGGGCGACCTTTGCTGTAACATCTACTCAAATTACCATCATCTTCGAATCGTAGGCAAAGCCTGGAGATGACACTCTGGAAGATTCTAAGTTCCTCGGATACTTCCAGCTGGGTACGTCCACACTTTTAAAACACTTGTGAAAATTTTCAGTTCTTTGCTACCATTCCTTATATTCTCCTCTCTTACACTCTCTTTATTGTGACGTACTATCCGCGCCATCTGGTGGTTTCCTGTGATTTGCATATTCTTCTTCAAGATGTGTGTGATAATTCTACAGGTGAAATTTTTATTTTAGAGATCAATTTGTGTGTGATTCTGATTTATCCTTAATTTATGGACATATATATATATATATATATATATATATATATATATATATATATATATATATATATATATATATATATACATACATACTAGCTGGTATACCCGTTCTTCGCACGGGAGAACTGAAAAATTAAACAACATAGATTGAAGGAAAAATAAGTTTTTAATGAGTTAATTTTATGTGAATTGCAAATTAAACAAAAAAAAAAAGCTTTTTGCATATCTCAGCTAAACAAAAAAAGAAAGAAAAAAACACCTTTGTTAAATTTTAAGTCTGTAAATCTAATAGCTGATAAAAAGGATTTTTTTTATTTATAATTTCTCGTAAAGCTCTTGAGGGTCGATTTTTCAAAATACCTCCCTTAGCTGATCTCTGCTCAGCAAAACTAACACATTGTTAAAAGTTTTGCGTAATAAACGCTTAAAGTAGTGTAAATAATTTATATCTGAAAGTGTAATACATTAATATTACTTTCTGTTGTATTTATTTTATTTTAAAATTGTAATATTCGCAAGCAAGGCCGTTTCTTTAATTATAATGGCGATTCATGAAAAACATAGCAAAATGTTAACGATAGAGTCAAGTTGGCAAATGCCTAGCTACTTTCGTAGCTCGAGCTTTATTAGAGGCTTTATAAGACCCGCCGTGTAGGGGCGCGATGCACGTTAATACTTTATCCAACCGCATTATAATTTACTGCAGTTTTTTCATACAATATTTATTTTTTGGATCACTACATTTAAAATTAAGGAATATACATAAACAAAAAACTCCACTTTGGAACATTTAATCCGTTAGAGATAATAAATTAATTAAAGATATTCCACTGCAAAATTAATTATACACAACGTTCACTTAAAATAAGTAGTGAAATCATTTTCGAAGGTCTTCACTAACATACAAAAACATAAGACACTAAAATTTTGACATCAACTAATTTTTCGGGACAAAAATAATAATCTTTGCAATGCGCTGAAAATGCCGTCAGCTGGAAACGCAATATCTGCTACAAAACTATTCGGCTTCCCTGCTAAAATACTCATCATAGAACCCGTGCTGCCATATATCTTGGAAGAGTGGATTTTAAAGAATATTCCTGCTAAGTATTGGTAGAATATTCATTCTAAGTTTGTGTGTTGTGGTAGTTAGGAGAAGGGGTTGCCAGCTCAGTTGTCGTCCACGTCACTTGACCATGGTTCAAAATTACGTGATACGTTGCCAAAAGACCTCGTGTAGCTGAACAGCGCGAAGTTAATATTCACTCACTCACACACTCAAAAAAATACAGTGCAGTAGTTATAATTTTTTTATACTTAAAAACGTAATATTTGCCTATTTAATTAAATTTATAGCGTTATGATTAACTACTAACCACAAACAAATGTTGAAAATTTGTCCAAATGACGCAGTGTGAAAGAGAAAGTTTATTTACTTTAAGTATCAGAACTGATAAAAGCATTTATTTGGAAAAAAGATCAATTTCTTACTACCAAATGTGCATGATAAAATCATAAAAAAAAACATTAAAATAAAGAGAGATTTATAACAACCTCTTCCTTCAAAACTTAGTTTTAATTTGGAATAAAAAATAGGCATTATTCTGATCACAAGAATTAATGACAAGCAAGCCCCTTGCTTAGCCAAAACTAAAAGAGTTTTTTTTACAAACAAAAGATAGATATATGCTGACGTGGGCTTTTTGCAGTGCACGTCAGAATTGCTGGCAGATGGCAGAATTTTTTCCTACTTACTTGACAAATATCGTTATATTTTGGACACTTCTCACAATATCTTTATAAATTCTAGCCGATGTGTTATTCTGATGTATAAACTATATTACTGTAAAGTTTCATTTAAATCCATTCAGTTGTTTTTGCGTGAAAGACCCACAAAGATACTCACAAACTTTCACAGTTATAATATATATTACATATATATATATATATACATATATATATATATACATATATATACATATACATATATATATATATATATATATATATATATATATATATATATATATATATATATATATATATATATATATATATATATATATATATATATATATATATATATATATATATATATATATATATATATATATATATAACTAAAACTTGGTTCCTTGAGCCAGGAGTTTGTTATTGTACTACTGAGCTAATTTTTCCTCTTTTGTCCTGGTTTACTTAGGTTTTACATCCATTCATATATATTTATGGATTATATATATATAGTACAATAAAATAAAAGTGCAAAATTCTAGAGCCAACAATTCTAAAGAAGGAAGAAATTGGAGTTCACAAGAGATAACAGATGTAAATACAAAAATGTCTTTGGACTAAACTGGAGTCCTATAATGATTTCTAACATTTTCACTGAATTAGGCCATTGAGTTATGGTTATCAATGCTTTATTGATGCAACCTTCCCCGTACAGCAGAAATTTTCGACATAATAGGAAAATAAATAGAAAAAATAGAGCCCTGTGTTGAAAACTTAATTCTATTTCTAAATCATGGATAATGAACCTGGCAGTATAGCAAAATGAAATTAAGAAAAGAGAGCAATAATGAATCTATCTCAAGGAGAGGAATAATAAAAACAATTATATAAAAGATTAGGATAAAAACTTACATGTAAAGTAAAAACTTTGGATGCCAAAAAAGCAACATTCTACGTTAAGATCCCACGCGAAACGACGTAAAGGATTGGATCATCAACACAAGAAAGGAAAAACCGTGGCGCCACCTGGATTGTTCTCTTGCAATTAAACTAACCGCTAAGATAATTTAAAATAAACTAAACATAAGAAATTTTAAATAAAATATTGAACAAAGATAAAAATAAATAATATCAAATAGAAATATATTTAAAGGTAAATACACTTGGATAATTATATACCATATAGTTATATTGTAATTAAAATAAGCGCTTAAAATATTATTTTTTTTAAAAAAAAATAAACTAAATAGAATAAATTTTAAATAAAGTATTGAACTGAGATAAAAATAGATTTAATTTGAAACAGAAATATATTTAAAAATAAATTAACTTGGATAATTGTATTCTAAGCAATTATTGCAAAATTTCATGAAATTACTATGTTTTAAAATGTTATCAGAAAATAAATCATTGTTTCTTTTTATAAAAATTAAGATACTATTTCTAAATATTGATAGTTGTATGTTACTATCCCAGAAAGGCATTTTTATAATGTTAAAATCAAATGAGTCTCTTTAATTAAAATATTATATAATAGCAAATTATTCGTAACGTTTAATTAAAGGTCCAAAGAGTTAGCTGACTCATTATTATATTTAGTTTTTAAGAACTTTAAATAGTGGTTATAATAATTCAAGCTAGGAACAAAGTCTACTATATTAGTAAATATAATTAAGTCATCTGAGAATCTAAAAAGTAACAAGATTCATAACTAATATTTTCATTTTCATAAAAATGCAAGTAAATATTTGCTAAGCAGTTGCTTGCTGGTCCACCTTGTAGCGCGGTTGGTTTGTCATTTGTTGCTGACCTTCTGTACCTATGATTGCGGGTTTCATCCTGGCCCGAGTCGGTGGATTTTCATGATGCAGAAATTGACAGCGACTATGTCGTATGATTATACAGCATGCAAGCTCGGGTGCATTCGGCAAAGTAAAACCTAGTACAAGTTCGCATCGACAGAGATCAGGATACTCCCTTTAGAGAAGAAACTGGGCGTCAAAACTACATGTAGGGATTGTTATCAGCCTATATAGTGTAGCACTAAAAATAGATATACTGCACTGGTAAAACACCAATCTGTAGCCCAATAGGAGTAATATTTGTAGCTTTTATTTATCTAAAATTATTGTACACATAGTTTTGATATAGTGTTATCATGTTATATTTAAAAATGATTAAAAATAGAAAAAAAGTCGAAAAAATATACATCATATTTAAATATGTAGATAAAAATATAAACATATATATTGTTTTCATCCCACTTATTTGCGCAATTAATATCTTTACCGGTATTATTTTGCTTTTCCCAAAATGGTTATAAATCTATGTAAGATGCTACAAATTTAACTATGAAATAAAGATGAAAGGAAGATATTTTTTTTAAACTTTCATTTTTAGCACCAATTATTTTGTTATGCAATTCATATTTTTAAGCATCTCTCTAAGTATCCAACAGCTCAATTAATTTGAAAAAAAATACCTACTCGGCTTTTTTGGAATGTATTTTATTTTAAAGATAATATTTTCTGGTAGAACGAAATGTGCTTTAAAAAAGCAGATTTATCATTACTTTATTACAATTTTTACTTTCATTTCAGACAGTAGACGTGTTTTAAATTGTCAGTTTTTAAAATTTTTGTAACTACATTTCTCTAAAGAATTATGCTTTAAAAATTAATATTTGCAAAAAAAAAAAAAAAAATCGACTATTTTACAAAATATTAGTTGCATGAAAAATATAATTAAAAAAAATATATTCTTTTATATAAAATTTTCATCATTTCATTTTGAATAACATAAAAGTGATATAAGCTATCAAATGATAATGAAGAAAGTAAATCAAGAAAGCAATTAACAGAATTCTGTTTAAATTAATAAAACGTTGTTTGGAAAAATTAATTAAGATATGTATTTAAAAGGATTCTCTCCCTCTCCTTCTCTCTCAATTAAAAGGGAATTAATAACTTTATCACTTGAGGTACACCAACGCAATTTACATTTTTTGTTCAATATTTTAAAAAATAACCACAAGTTCAGAGAATAAACAGATTTGAAAGCCGAAAATAGTGCTTCGCTTATAGAGAGCCTTTGTATAACAATTCTTAATTAATGTTTCAATTTTAGAAAGTATGCATCATTTTGAAATTATTAACTGCTCTCCATTATTTTATTAACGTCCAAAACCTTCCTCCAGAAATTAACTTTGACACACTATTAAGAAAACTCTAAAGTTGTTACTGGATAATTATTCTTCCATTAAATGAAAGGAAGTTTAAGGCCTTTAATGGTTGAGTTCTGAATGTGAAACAAGGTAACATTACTTAAATATTGCACATTAATGACAACTGCATAAATGGAACTATGTTTCTAAGATTTCATTACATTTCCCAAATGCATTGTTCACTCTCATAAATGCATATAATTTTTAATGTTAAAATATATATTATGATATAATATCATATCCTTTTAAATAACTAGAACAGGGATGGCGAAACAGTGGCACGCGTGCCATTGAAAGCACGAGACAAAATATTTGTGGCACGCCAGTGATCAAAATGGTTTGTATTTTGTTTCAAAGTTTACTGTGAACTATTACGAGAAAACGCCAGTGATCGATCGCAAAGTCACACTCGTTTGTTTTGTCTTGCCATAGTTCAGGGATGGCGAACCAGTGGCACGCGTGCCATTGAAGGCACGCGACATAATATTTGTGGCACGCCAGTGGTCAAAATGGTTTGTATTTTGTTTCAAAGTTTACTGGGAACTATTACGGGAAAACGCGAGTGATCGATCGCAGAGTCACACTCGTTTGTTTTGTCTTGCCATAGTTACTTCGTAGACTACAATTGCTTATGATGTAAAGTTTGTCTACGTATAGCAAAGTCAATTTCATTGACACAACTGTACTTTAAAGTTCATCTGCGTTGTATTTACGGTTTTTAATTGTTATTTAACATGCGTAGTTCAGCAAGAGAACAAAAAGTGCAAAATAGTAAGTGTATAATTTCAAATTTGGTGGACCGGGAAATATGGCATCATTAGTAAAGTCAACAAAGTGGTGTGTGTTTTATGTTCTGGAATAGTGGTATGCAGAACATATCGTCTGTAAAACGGTATTTTGAAACAAATCACACAAACTCTCTTGTCAAAAATAGTGAACCACAGAAAAAATAATTAATTGCTCAGAAACCATTTGGCAGATGACTCTAATTCAGCATGTATTCTACAAAAGTAACATCTGACAGTTATTTGTCATCCACAATCTGTTACAACAAAGTCACACTAATGTTACTTTAATTTGAATTACACGTATAACTAAGTCATTTATAACTATACAGTGAAAAAGGTATTTTTTTTTCGGTGTAAATGGAGTTTTGTGTTGATAGTATTTAGTGTGTGTTTTATAATTTTCCCAAAATTATATTTAACGGCACGTCTATACCTCGTTAAACACTTCTTAAGAAAAAATGGCACGTTGATTCATAAAGGTTCACCACCCCTGAACTAGAATTTGTGATATTTTTAACGTGCATTCTGGCATTTAGATCAGTGTTTCTCAAATTGTGGGGCGCGCCCCCTGGGGGGAAGCGAGCTTATAGAGGATAAAATATTAAAAAAAAATTATTTACTAGAATGAAGTTAAACAAATACTTTCTGACATAATAAAAAATATACACATTCATACGGAAATAATAATATATATTTTATCTGCGATTTTACATCATCAAAAATAAAAGCTTCTACTTTAAAACCTCATTTTTAGCTATCTTTGATACTATAACCAAATATAAAAAAACTTTTTATTCCATTTACTGTAATCACATGATGAAAGATTTTTTTATTACGTTTTCTTTTCAAAGCGAAAATGCCACTCTTTCAGAGAAAAAACAAAACCCTGATCCATAATCAAAAAAGTTTTAGGAAGATAAAAAGTTCATCACTGTTATATATTATTGCCATCAGCTGTAGACAGCAGAAAGTATTTGCTGCGGTTTGACCTTCAAGCGTACTTGTATGGTTAGTTACGTCCCTGCTCTTATGTATTTTTTTTTCATTTAGGGAAGTTTGAAGGATTACTATGCCAAGCATAATGAAAAACGTTTTACATAATTTTTTCGAACATCCATATTGTAATAAATACACTTTTAATCCGGGAGCTGTCACGTCGAGAACAGAGTGCACGAAATCGGTAATTCTGGCAAAACTGTTTAATTGATTCCAATGGCCCTGACACTGTCCTCCTGTTTGACAATCTTAACGTGAACTAAAATATATTGGTCACATATCTCCATCCTTTTTGGGAGTGACAGACGTTTTTTTACGATCTTAAGGTACTTGTTTTGTCTGAGTTTCCGGTGTGATAACTTTTTTATCGAAATATTTTATCTGTCCTTGAAAGTAGGTGAGTATATTTTCTCTTAATTAAATTATTCACTGGAATTACGATTTTTATTGTGTACTATAAAATAATAATAAAAAAGGATTGGGGGTGACTCAATAACCCCGCTCGACCATTAGTATCGAGTGCGTGCCTGCTCCAGGGTTAAAACATGTTGAAGTCTTTTCGCTTTAAATATTAAAAATAATGCAATGATTCTTCATCAGGATTTTTTTATTGTTCATTATTCAACATCAATTCTAAATGCTAATTCTTTGAGGCTTAAAATTACAGTTCGCTTAAAACTAATTTTAATTCGAGCAATCTCATTTAAAAAAATCATTTTACATTTTTGTAAACATTGTCGCACACTTGGCTTTACTCCCCTTACAATTAAGCGATTATATCAATAATGTTTTATTTTCTTATGAATTAAATCGTGCAAAGAGCCGGCACTTCAGTCGGTATACTTTTAATGTATCAGTGCTGCACAGAGTATTTTATAACTAATTAATTAATACTAAATTAAGAACAAGTTTAATAAGTATTAGCGACTTCCATGGGCTTGTCTTACAGAGAAAAGTTTTTCAAAGGAATGCTTATGATTAGAAATTGACCCTCTGAGTTATTTTTCTACATTTAGCTGATATCTATATTTTGTCTTCTAAGCAACCACCGTAGTTTGCAATATGTTCCAATTTATAAATTAGAGAAAGAAAAAATAACATAATAATTATCCTATTACTTAATTTTTTTTTTTTTTGCTTAAAAGTAACATATACAAAATTTAATACTTATGTCATGAATTTGTGCGGTTTAAAATAAGATTGTTGCTTGAGTGTCAAAGTGCATTATTATTACATTCAGTACATTATTAATGTATAAGGGGGCGCGATAAAAAATGTGATTGAAAAGGGGGGCGCCAGTATTGAAATTTTGAGAACTGATTTAGATTATTTATTATTAATGGTGAAGCTTTATTAATATACTATGCTTTTTTTAAAAAAATGTCGTAAATATGGCAAATTTAAAGAAATAGATTGTTTTCCTATCAAATGCGGTAATTATCTTTCCAGACCCTGGGAGTTGGAATTAACTTTAAGTGTGGACCTACGTAGGTAAATATTAATTGCCAAAATGTAATATGGAGGCCCAGTTTACTCACCAGATGGAGGTACTCGGGTTCTGACGATGTGAAATTTATTTTAGTAAATTAATTTTGCCGAAAGCATTTAAGCTAAAATGCTCTCTAGGGATCTTTAACTCGCTGCATAACCATACGACATGGACACTGCTGGAAATCCTCTGACTTGGGACGGGGTTGAATCCCCGAAATTCGGCGTACAAGATCAGCACCTAATCTACTACCTCACATAGCCGGTACACTTATGTATAGAAAGAGAAACAGATAATAATATCCATATTAAAGTAATGAAATTGTATTAATTGATAATTTATAAAAGCAGTCTTTCAACAGATTTTTTCTTAGTCCCATGTATCGAATTATTACTGCCAGTAGCGCACACAGGAACTTTTCAAGGGGTGGGGGTCTTTGGTCATAAGTCCACCATTTTTATATCATGCTACTTTTGAATTTGTCGATTTTAGGGACAACAAACAATAAGAAACTAATTATTGATTAAATAATTAGCATTAATTAATAAAATTAATCAATTATAACAAATATTTTATTAAATTCTACGTACAATATACTGAGAATTACAATCAATCGAAAAAAAATCAATGGCTTTAGGTGTGAGGGGGTTCAGAAGGCCTCTCAACTTCCGAAGAAGAATCTTCATAGGTTTCACACCCAGTGAAATATTAAAAGACAATTTTGTAATAAATCAATCTTTGAATTTTGGGTAGAGGTGGATGATGAATTTTTCTGCACAGAAAACAAAGGCACTTCGTATACTATTACCATTTTCAACATCCTACCTTTGTTAAACCGGATTTTCTGCGGTGGCTGCATTGAAGACAAAATATATATCTCAGCTAAATATAGAAAGATAACTCAGAGTGTCAATTTCTGAGAGATATACACCTTCCTTTGAAAAACTTAGCTCATCAAGACAAGCCCATGGAAGTCACTAATAAATATTAAACTTGTTCTTAATTTAGTATTAAGAAATTATTTATAAAATACCTTCTTCAGTACTGATGCATTAAACGTATACTGGCTGAAACACCGGCTCTTCACACGAGTTCATTTTTTTAAAAAAAATAAAACTTTATTCTTGATATAATAGCTGAACTGTAAGGAGAGTAAAACTGCGTGCACGATATTGTATACAAAAATGTAAAATGATTTTTTTTAGATAAATGCTATAATTGTAAATAACTGTTTAAAAGAACTGTAATTTTAAACCTCACAGAAAAAGCATTTAGAATTAATGTTAAATAATGAAAAAGTATACAAAATTCCGATGAAGAATAATTGTGTTACTTTTTAATATTTAAAGAGAGATGACTTCAAAATGTTTTAACCCGGGAGCAGGAGCGCACTCGATATTAATGCTAATAGTAGTACTGGGGGACTCAGTCACCCCAATAATTTGTTTATAATTATATTCACTGTACACGATACAAATCGGAAATTCAGTGAATAATTTAATTAAGAGAAAGTATACCTACCCCGGCTTTTAAGGACTATTCAATTTTTCTTTGATGATTTGAGAAAAATCCAATAAAACTGAACTAAAATGATTCAAAAGTGCAAGACCTTAATAAAGGACGCAAATCAGAGACTCTTTTCGCTAATATTACAGAAATGTTATTTGCTGGCAAAGCTGTCATATTTTGTTCAAGCTATTGTAGTTTTAATGAACTTTCATGATCGGATCAGTGAATATTAACGTCGCACTGTTCAGCTACACGAGGGCTTTTGGAGACGGATCTCGTGATTTTGAACCATGGTCAAATGACGAGGACGATACTTGAAATGGGTTCTTTTAACTACCACACCACTCCAACAAGAGGATGTTTGAGATCTTGACATATTTAACATGCATCTCTCCCTTACATGGCGGGTCTTTAGTGGTGATGGGCTTGAACTCGTAACACCTTTGGTGATCAAGTAGCAAGTTGAACTTTTTCTTTCTTGTGTCTTTTTGACAAGGCGAACTGAACCTTGTCGTACATTTATGTCTTCATATTTTAGTTGATGGAATTCTTTAGGAAGCATTTGAAAATTTTCCTTTTGTTTCATGTTCATCGTGTTTCTCAATCATGAATAATATGCTTTCTTTCAGCAGTTTTTTTTTTTTTTTTTTTTGCTTGATCAGTTTCAACTGCTTTTAATAGAAATCACAGATGCCCCGCGCTATCACTATCGTAAAACTGTTTATTATTTAAAATTTCCCTAAGCGATAAACAAACACATAAAAGGTGGGACGGAACTGATGTAGAACTAACCATACCAGTAAGTTTAAAGGTCAATCAAATGATCAGCAAATGTATTATGCTACCTGGCTGAAAAGTGAATCATGTCTTCTTTTTCTTTTGACAACTAATGTACAGTATTTGAATAATAATTACAGTGACGAATTGTTTATCTTAGAATATTTCTCAAGGTCTGGGTTTCATTTTTTTCTTCTTTTAACGAGTAATATTTTATGTTTAAAAAGAAAACGATATAAAAAAATCTCTCAATGAGGAAATACAGCAAATTAAACAAAATGTTTTTTTCTTCTTTAATTTGGTTTTGGGATCAAATATAGCTATTTGATGACGGAAAAACGCCACATGATAAGCATAAATTATATCAGTGTTGTTGTAATTTTTTTATTATGGAAGAAAGTATGTTGTTTTACTACTTTCCGGTTATTTTTTTGAAAAAAATCTTTAAATTTTCGATATGCTCGAGCCCCCAATGGGGGCTCACCCCACACTTTGAGAAACACTGCTTTAAAGCTTAACTTTTAAAAAAAAGAGTACAACAACTTTCGGTAAAAGCAGAGTAACACAAATTAGATTCATTTTCTTTTTATTTTTTGTTGTTTTATTGAAAGAAAATTTATCTGTGGAATATATCTCTTATTTATGTCATTTTGTAAATATGACTGATTACATTAAATTATATTTATTTCCATATAAACTAATTAAACTTATAAATTGTTGGGCAATTTATTATAAGGAAAACATGTTAATGTGTTAAAATGAAAGAAATAAAGAAAAAAAAGCTGACAAATAACTTTGAGCTAAAAGCTAAAATAATTGGTTCTAGTAACAGATTTGCTTTATTTTTCAGTGTAACTAGAACTAAGTGTTTTTACATGTTAGCTACCAAAACATAGTTGATCCTTCTTTTTTTTTCTATTTGACTAAACGATCCATAAAATCTTTAAAAAAATAGCGATTGCATTAATTTTTTTCATTGATGACCATTAATTTGAAAACCATTATGTAGTTCTTTTCATCTAAATTTAACTGCCAAAAAGAAGATTTTTCTTGAAGCTATTGCAAAATAATTATATGAGGATTTAAAATACAGAATGAATTTCACCAAATTATGACAGCCTCATTAAAATAATTTATAACAGCACAATCTTGAATAATGATTGTCTAGTCTAAATTTAATCTAAAATTTTTGTCCAATAGATCGTTACTTCATTTCAATTTCCGAGCATATGATTTTTTAAAATCCATATACAAATATCAAACTGAAGATTAAATCATTGTATAGTTTTTAGTATGGAGAATTTTGAGAAATTTCATTATTACAGAACCAATTTAGTCAGATTATATAACTTTTCGAGACTTCAGATTAAAAAGCTGGAAAATTTTAATTAAAATGAAAAATTAGTTGGCATAACACAAGAAAAGTTTTAAAAGAATGAAGTTTATAATATTCCTGTTATGAAATTTTGGTTTTAGTCTAATTAAAATACTTACATATTTGCTCGCCATAGAACTGCTAGTTTAGTATAGATTATAAAAAGCATGAGATTTATAGCAGGTTCTCAACTCATTTTCAAACCAACTACTAGGAAAATACATTTTATCGATTTTTTTGTTGTTTTGAGATCCTCCCTTTTTGAAGAATCCTTGAGAGATGCAAATGAGATTGGCGATTCAAACTGAAGCTGAATTGTAGGGGATGTTGATGTTGAATTGTAAAGGATATTATTGAGATTAGGGTTGTATAAAGATGTTTTGTGGTTGTAGTTGTAAATATTCTCTCTCTCTCTCTCTTTCTTTTCTTAAATATTTGTTATTATAATTGGCGAGTTGGAAAAACTCAGGGATTTTCGTACGGCTGCTGCTAAAGATTATATTACATCGGAATTCCTTTGGCCATGATTTAAATATTCCAATTTCGATTAAGTAAATCTTTGGTTAGCTGTTGTTAGTTAGTTTGGTTAGCTTTGGTTGGCTATTATCGGTTAGATTTTGAAGTTTTTCGCGATAAGAATTTTGCTCCAACTGTAAGCTAGCCATTATGATATTTAATCCTTAAGATGTTGGATTGATTGAAAATTGTTGAGTTTTAAAATGATTTCAAACAATCAATAATTCCCAAATACTTAAATGAAATCCAGTTCTTTTTAAATTATCGAATAATAAATATACATAAATATTTTATTAATTTCCAACATTTCTTTAAAATATTCTGATGTAAAAATTGATGTAGTCTTAGATAGTTAATAAAAGTGTATAAACATAGCTATTTGGGTGATACATGTTGTCTTCAAAGATACTGTTAAAATACTTGATTTGTTGTGATTTCAAAAAGTTCGAAAAAATAAATAATATTAATAAAAATGACCTGAAATATATTTTTTAGTGTTATACCATATAGATAATTTCAAGACAAGGCATAGTGAGATATCAATAAAACATTTTCAACAAGTTAGTTTCAAAATTAATTAATCTGAATATGTTAAATCCGCTTATAATCCTGCTTCCTTGTGAAAAACAAATTTACAAAGGATGTAAACAAATTACTTTTCCCATTCATTCTATTAATTTTAAGTAAAAGTTGCATTCATAAATTGGTTAAAATCAATTTAATCTTTTGTATGATATAATAATTGAACAAGAAAGATTTAAGCAAATTATTAAGTCAGCAGAAATTCAAACTGTTAGCCAAGATCTCATACTGTTATCATTATTCACCTTTATTGAAATGCTTCCGTTTCAGATAATCATTTCAATCTTGTAGACATCGATAGCGCTGACCTTTATGTTCTCTCGCTTGAGTTCACTGTCTCACTTCCTTACTCATGTGTACATGATTCAATGAGGTAATCTCTTTATTGGTTGTTCAGTGGTCAATAATTACACAAGGTATTCAGGAATAAATTTCTCAGCATGACATTTTACTAGCACGTAAATAAATAACCTATTAGATACGGATTTCAATAAATTGCTGTGCTAGGTTATATAAGTAAACAAGTTTTAGAGCTATATGTTTCATCGCCTGGCACCTTGCGTGATTGCTGCGTTAAGAAGGCATAGCAAGTGACTGCTTATCGAATTTTATAGCATTAAATGGATATCATAATAGTGTATTAAGATAATGAGGAAGATCTAAGATCACAGTGAATCAGGGTTGTAACTTTTCAGCTAACTCCTCGGATATGCATATTATGTTCAGTAAGAATGATTGAAAATGAAATTTGTTTGAATGAACACACGTATGAACAATCGTGTTTCAGCATGTCTTAATCTCATTCATTTTCACCTCTTTATAAGTTTTTAAGCTTTTTTATGAAAAAAATGAATTATCTTCATTAAAATATAAATGTAATATATATTGTACACTTATCAATTAATAATCATCAATAAATTTGAAAGTAATGACAATCTTTATAATTGTGAAGTCTATCAGTGTTAAATCAATCTTAATGTTACATCCATAATTAATGTAATAGGTTGACATTTTATCAGTAGTTAATGCAACACGAACTGATGGATTGACATTACATTAATAATGATGGCACAGATTTCTGTTTTTCATTTTGTAATCATTAACTTATAAACCATCCTCTTCTACAAATTTTCTCTTTCATTAGGCATCGAAAAGAAAAAGGAATAATCTTAATCACAGCTCAAAAATGAATTTAAAATTATTTTTCGAGATTTTTTTTTAAAAAAAGAAAGCAGCGTTATATAAAAGCAACAAACTATCTTATAAACAGATATACTGCTAAGCTGAGTGTCCCCTGAAAATTCCACTTTTCTCCGTATCTCCTTCCATCTTGAAGTTTGATAAATCTAACCAAATACAGAGAATACTCTCTATCATAGAAAGCTTCTCATAGATATTCTGATGTAGTTTATCCATCTTCTGCCTATAGCATCCGCTTTGGAAGTTATGCCTAGTTCTGCAAGTGATATTCAGGGAAACTTGAGCTTCTTTCTCAGTATTTTCATCTTCTTTTCTAGGAAGTTAGATGATGTGGGATGGATCACTTCGAGTATGCATCGCTGAGCTCAGATGTATGAAATTCCCCACGTCGAATTTATTATATCATACTCCATCTATCGAATATAGTGAAACAATGTATTTGCAAAATATTTTTGTGGGGTTCTTTCATTTTAATTTACAATAATTAAACAATTAATTTTTTAGCTTTATATTGTTCATTAGAGAGAAAAATTAAAAAAAAAAACTTTGAGTTTTACAGCTTTAAAACAAGTTTTTATGTAGTATTCTATTTTATAAAAAAATAATCTCATAAAATGTTTCACAATATTTTTGGTTTAAATCAGGGGTACTCAACCTTTTTTGCTGTTGGGCCGCATACATATGTCAGCTATTTAACGCGGTCCCCATACATATGTTAGTTATTTCACACGAGCCGCAAAATGAGGATAAATTGGGGGCGGGGGTGAGAGAAATGCTTTAAGACCAAGATAACATTGGAAACTTAAAATGTAGAAAACTAATCAAAATATTATAACTTCTGTTTTGCTTTTTTTATTGTTATCTTTTATATATATATATTTAATTTTTATCACCAACACTAAATTAGAAACATTTAAGAAACACTACTTCACAATTTCTGCATTTCTCAGCAAACGGTTTCATGTGATTACCAATAATATAACATACTTCATAGGATTTATTTGTTACTGCTGTGATATTCGACTGACGAAACACTTTGTTGTTGTTACAAAGATTATTCATGAAAGCCTTTTTTTATCACCTCTTGCAAGAGATATTCGAGGAAAAGTGTCATTGACCTACTCATGTTTATTGGTGTTTTTTAAATACAGCCCTTTCGTGACAAATCAAACAATTATTGATCATTGTTTGTTTTTCAATACAACGTAGTAAACCTCCCAATCGTCTTGAAAAGATATATTTTCTTAGAATAATTTTCGCTTGCAAGATATGAAAGATTGTTAAAAGTTAGCTCCAACCATGACAATGTTATTACTCCACTGCTGTCAGTCTTGTCGCTGTCTGTTATCACTAACTTTAACCGTTCCAAATAGAAAAATAATATCAATTCGTTCCCCCACAACACCGACAGCAAACATCAAAATTTATGTATTTGATTTCTTGAAAAAGAATTTCGCACCAAATTTTTAATACAATGTTCATAAATAAGTGAACTTCTAAGAGCCACTTAAAAAGTTTCAGTGGGCCTAAGGTCGAGTATCGCTGGTTTAAATAGTCAAATACATTTTGCTATTAGATTATATTTCCGTGAATTAGTCGAGAACTTTTGTGGGACTTTTGTTTAAGTTCAAAGAAGATCGGCTTGTATTCGAATTTGCTTACCTTGCAGAAAAAAAAATAAAGCTAACATTTTTATCCCTCTCCCCCCAATTAGCCATGCGTAACTGATTGTATTCATTCTTCTATTTTGTTGTTTTAAACAAAACTGTTATTCTTAAAAAAACAATCACATAAATCTTACAACATTAGCGTCAGAATCCGAGTTTCCGATTAGTTCATAAAATGTGCATTAACTCTTTGGGTATTTAAATGTATGTTATCATGAGGTGAGTTTTACCTCCAGAGACTGAAACGTAATCGAAGATCGAGTGTGATTCTTTTTTTTCCCCATTTTGAGCTTTCTTAATTCAAAATGTCTTTCCTTCCAATCTCGAAATTCTTTTTTCATTTATAGAAAAATGCCAAGCAGCTAAATTGCTGTTAAAATTCACAACAAACGTCATTATCTGTATTTAATGGCGAACACAGGATCCTTTAAGGAGTGGGGTATTGGCCCTGTGTACGCCGCTGTCTTTAAGGGAGTCTGGCAATTACCTAGGAGCCTATGTTAAACTGCGTAAGTTTATGTACAATTTTCTTAGAAACTACATACGTTTCATGGATAAAATTTGTACAGCAGGTTATGTGTACTATTAATAAAACTTTAATGAAGAGTTTTGTCTTTTTGTGTTAAAAATTTAAATAATTATAATTTTTTCAAAATATGTCCAATTTTTTCATCCTAAAATTTATATATAACAATATATAATTACCTCCATTAAATAGAGTAAACATGTTAAAAGAATTCGCACTGAAAATTTTAGGATTATATAATTAGTTTTTTCAGAAAAAGTACATAAAGTTAAAAAAAATTACATTTTCAGAAAAAATTTGTAATTTTTAAGCATTAACTTTTTTTAGTAATTTCCAGCATATGAAAAATATTTTCTTTACCCTCTGCTCTCACTAAAAGCTCTTCAAAATTTCTATTTTTCATTATCTTTAACAATTTTGCCGTTTTTGGGGATCTCAAGTTGCTTTCGTTAGGGTACACGAATCCTACGTGCATCTAATTTCTTGAAGTATGGCACACAGTTATTACTTGGTTCAATATCCCAATGTTTTAAAATCACTAATTTTGCTACACGACCAATATTGAATTGCACAATAGGCATATATTTTCCCCAATTTTAGCGTTTTTATGTCTACGAATGTACGTTTTGGAATCACTGAAGATGTGTTATTAACTGACACATTTGAACACAAAACGTGTATCAATACATTTTTGGATATGCCCAATACACTCCAATTTTTCCACTTGAAAACATCATATGGATTTACGCTCATCAGAAACTTATGCAAGGAAAAACACAGGTGTTCTTAGCAAAGCTCATTTGATGCGCGTCAAGAAGTAACTTCATTCAAAAAATAAATACAAATGCTTTTAATATCGTATTTCCTCATAGCATATATAATTTTAAACAGAAATATTTAAACTCTTAAAAAATATAAAAAAGTGAAAATCGGTAATTTTTCAAAAATTTATGTGCCGGACCTCCTTAATTTGGTTACATAAACATAGTTTTGTTTGCTTATTTTCCAAACAAAAAAAATTAAAAAAACAGCACGTATATTGCACAAGATAACAAAAAATTGTTAGTGCTTCAGACAGAGTTACCAGATATAAATCTCTCGCAACTGGTATTTAGAGTTCTACGCTACGCCAGTTTGGTTGGAAAATGTTCCAACCTTTTTCAAGCTTGGCCACATTTTTGCCACATATTGAAAACTTACAGGAACAGTTTTTCCAATTTTTCAGTTCTTCTTAAGAGATACAGAGAGTGAGTCTAAAGCGAAATGAAGACTATAGGTGGTGTAGACCATGTAAGTTTTAACCTCGGTCAAGTATCGAGGATAAAACTTGAACCTTTTTTTGACTACCACACCATACTACGAGATGACATTGAGCTTCAACAGATTTAATGTGCTTAATTTGGCATATATACGGGTTGCACATTTCGGGTAATTTTTTGAACTAAAAGACACTCTTCGAATACACATGGTCTAATTAGCATGCAGAATTATACGGTACATATGTGTTTCCCATTCAGTTTCAAAAATGTGAACAAAGCCATAATGTTTAACATTAAAATTTACAATCCCAATTAGAAAAGTAATTTACATTATATTATAGTTGCACAGTAAATTACGTTTTTAATTGAAACGAGAGAAATTACGAAAGTTACTGTAAAATGATATATTATAACATGACTAATCTCTAGTGATTAAAAGCAATTTAAACATGATTCTCAGAAAATTATTTATTTGTTACAGAAATATATTAGACTTTCTCATTACAAGTTAACGGCTCATTGTCTTTCTTTTTACACTTTTTGTTTTATTACATGGAACATAAAGTTTTCCAAATTATAGTGTTCAAAGCATTAAACCGAGTCCTCGATAATTAAGCGTAAATGAATATATGTTTAATCTTGAAGGATCAATTATATCCTTGTACAACACATACCAAATTATAAGGGGGCAAGCACATATTAGCGTAAAATGAAAGTTATTATCCTTTCATTTATTTAAGATAAAACGATACATAAGGTTGGTTCTATTACTAGAATAAAATGGCATTGCCCTAAAGCAGCTGGTTGAAAAGGAAAGAAAAAACAACAAATCTAATTTCAGAGTTTATTCTAGACTGTCGTGTGGTTTATTATGATTTAACTTTTCTTTATTTTTATTCCGGTAAGACTCTGAAGATAATATTAATGTTGTAAATTCCATCTAACAAAGAATATAGAGTTCATTAAATAAAACAAAAATCTACGCTTATCAACCTTTTTTTTTCCTTCTCTTTTTTCTTTTTTAAGTTGCATATCATTTAAACATGGTCGTTTTCATAATGGTAGCTCAGAATAACTACTTTGAGCTATTTTTGAAAAGCACAGTGAAGGAAGTAATTAACTTAATGATCATATTTGTTTTTGGTTCTTGTTTATTAATTGCAAAAGTTTCGACACATTATTAAGAGCGAATATTTTAAGTTGATACCTGGCATAAAAATAATTTGTTTTTGATAAATATCAATCTAGTTTAGTATTGATTTTTTGAAGGTTTAGTAGTATATTTACAAAGTTTGAATTGATATTTTTTGTAAAATGCATATAGTCCACCAAGAATAAAAAAAATTGTTTGTAATTTCAAGTAATATTTTTAGAACCATTTTTACACAATTACATTTATTTTATCAGGTTGCTCCATAATTATTGGCTGCAATCGATGTAGGAATTTTTACAGATCGTACCAACGGGTATAGTAGTGATGCACCACCAACTCCCCCTACAACGTGAAATGGAAAAGTCCACACACTATATAAATGCCAGGTGGGACACTGGAAACATTTTAGGACATGATGATACAACTCACGAGTGAATCGTAATTCAGCACGAGTTTCGGCTGGGACATTTGGTGGCTGCAACACTAGCCAATGTCACCAAAGCATAAAGTGAAGGTACGAAGGTTTGCCCAGTTTCACAGCGGCAATATGGAGATTGACCATAAGCCTGGAGTCGGTCATCTAGTGCTGCGTGATGTGGAACATTTATGACAGAAAATGAAGGCCTGATCAACGTCAGTGGTACGACATCTAGGAGTCCAACTCTCTATATCACCTCAGACAATCTCCCGAAATTCAGCAGCAATGGGCATAGTAAAAAAGCTCGAAACGTTGGTACCACATGCCCTAACGAAGGAAAAGCGTCTTCGGCTCATTAAGACCTGTAAAATCTCTACAGAAGCTTGATGTTAGAGAGCCATTCTTGCTTCATATCCTGACTGTGGATGAAAATGGGTGTTGTATGACAAAATAAAATAGCTGCGTAAAAGCAAACCTGCGAAATAGATACCCAAACGAAAACTCCATCCACAGAAAATTCTCGTCTTCGTTTGGTGGAGAGGCTATTACTGCAGAATTCATCAGTTGGATGAATGTAAGAGTAAACTTTACATCAAACAGCCAGCACTGATCAATAGGTCAGGTCTGATACTCTTGCAAGGTGGAGCTTGACCTCATGTCTCAGTTGAAGCTGACAAAAGATCCAGGAATGGAAATATGAGTTTTTGCCCCACCAATCTTGTTATCCAGACCTGTGTGACTCTGAGTAGTTATCAGATTTTTCTTCATTTTCATAGGTTTGTGAGAGACTGATAATTCTTCAACTAGGATGCTTTGATTCCTGAATTCATGATTTCTTTGACCAATGTGATGCCGACTTCTGTCACCATAGCATTTTTCGGTCAAGACTTGTCTCGTATTTCTGCCAATAAGGGCTACTGCGCTGAATAAAACCATTTTTTCTTTGTAAATCATGTTTTCTTTTGTGTCTCATTTTTGCCCCATAATTTGTTCAGTGAAGTCTCATTTTTAGTGTAACAATTATTTATTTATTTCCATTAGGTTACACAAAGGCCACACAAATTATGAAACAAAAATTAAGAGCACACAAATAACACGAACAACTTTCAATGAAGACCGTATTCTTTACTCATTTGTCTAAGTTCAGTGGTCGCTATAGGGTCTTTCCGCTGTTTAAGTTAATCAGTTACAGTTATTGTGATAAAAGCCGTTACACGAACAAAAATCGTAGGGTTTTTATCAAAAATTGAAAAATAAAGTAAAAAATAAATAAATAAAATAATTTACAACATTTATTATATAATTTTAGAAAATATGTGTAAATATATGCAATGAAATTTTGTATATACAATTTGTCTACATATATATAAATATTTAAAGACTAAGTAAGCTTTAAAATGATTTCTTTACTACTGAAATTTTATTTAGATGCTTTATGTTCAGATAATTTATCCCATAACTAATATATATTTGCATCTACTCTTACTTAAACTATTTTTAAAATATTAGTTACATTTCATTTATTATTTTACTTTTCATTTGCATTATATTCTTAAAGAACTCCTAAAACTCTTAAAGTTTCGTTATATTCTGTTAATATGATTATAACAATAGTTAAAAAGATCAATAACGATTACCTTATTAAATAACTTTCCATAAGCGTGTAATAAGTACATGCCTTCGGGAATTAAACGCATCTCTAATTTTTCCCCAATAAGTAAAAATAGCTTTATTTCTGATATTTTTACATTACGTTTTATAAAAGACAGACCTTGAGCAAGAAATTTTCATTTATTTTGCTTCTAACCATTCAGGTTTCCAGTTAGTTCATACTCGGTAAAACGCAGAATTTTTTCCTAACTATTTCAGAACATTATTACGTTATAGAGATCGAAATTAAAGAACATTATCTTGGTTTTTCTTTTATTTTTTTTAGCATCTTGGCAAATACATAGATGTTTTTGTTGCATTTGGAGAAATTTATCCTAATTTGAAACTATACACCGCTTAGTAAGCATTTTGGACTACAAATTCTTTTACCCTGAGTAAATACAATTTTCTGGAAGAATTTTTTGGAAATATTTTACAGCTGTAATATATGTGAAAAGAGATCACTTATAATAGAAATTAAACATAGAATAAATATTTAAAAAAACTTTCATTAGTATATATCGATATTCTGTTATAGTTCACTCGTATTAAATTATTTATTGGCATTCAATTGAAAGTTCGTTAAGCACATTTGGATTTTCTTTCGTTGCAATTTATTTGATAAATATTTAATTAAGTTCCTTTTATAGGAGAATAATTGATCAAATTCATATAAAATCGTTCTGAAAAATTAATTCTCATGCATCTGCAATTTAATATAAATCAAAGTTTTAATGTATTTTTGATAAATTTATTTTCCTGTTTCAAACGGAAAATCCATTATCTAGTTTAAATGATACAAATGTTTGCAAAACCATTTCAGGGAACTGTTATACTTTAACACTGGGGAGTTCATTTTTACTTTTTATGACATAAAGTAAATTTTAAGATAAATAAATGTGCTACACACAAAATAATTAATTGTCTCCGTTTCCGTAATGTTTATTCAAAACTTTAAGACTTTAGAGTTCTAAATGGAAACTTTACTAAACTCAGAGAGGGATTTCTTGATAGCAAGGAAACAACTTAAATGGCATTGGGCCCTTAAGCATAATTAAAAGAATCATTAGGTAAACTGTTTAAGCCCAAATGGATATGACCCATTTAACTCAAACCATTATCTCCATTAGACTGATGTGACCAAATTCTTTCTATAAGCCGATAACTTCTGCTTAATATCGCATTGGTACTTACTATTTACAAAGAAGGCTGTTTTGAATGTGAAATGAAGATCTCTCATAATTTTAACTAATTTACATTATCATATTTCATAAAAAAATGAAAACAAGCGTAATAGACATACCACATTGTTCGCAAAATTAAGGTAATTCGGTTAAGAGACATTTAAAAAATACTAAAAACACCTGATAAAACTTTTTTTATATAGGAATATTTTCGAAATTTATTTACATATTATTAAATAATACTGCCTTATACTAAAATCAGCTAAGGTTCACTTTATATATATTCTAAATATATTTTCATTTCTTGAATTGTAGTGACTGAAATTGAACATCACACACATGAATATAAGTCAAAATAAGTCATGGATATAAGTAAAAAAAACGGTCTTAATATAAGAATAAAATGATTTACGAAAAATTAAGCCTGTTAAATTAAAATCCTGTATTTTAATTTTTGGACCGTGGCTGAAAAAGTTTGCCTATCCTTGAATTAGAACAATTTTTTTTTCACATGCACGAGTCTTTCTTTTTATTTCCATTTTCAGAAAAAACTGGACAAATACTTATATTACCATAAAAAATTGCTGACGCAAAAAAAGCCGTTTTTGTTTTTAGGATTATTCTTTATCTTTTTGTCACCAAATTTGAAAATGGGATCTTAAATTTGTCGCCAAGTCTGGCAATGGTACATGGAATTAGTCACCAAATCTGGAAATGATATAATGAACTAGTCGCCCAATCTGAATTATCCTGTCTCATGATTATTCTTTTAAGAAAAATGGAACAAAATTATGAAATTATTGTACTGTCATCGGACCTTCACAAGTGTACAAAATTTCGATTTAATCGGACCTCTTAAAGTGGGTAAAACTCCAGTTCAAAGACTCCGTTACATACAAGTGAAGCGTGTTAAAAATATGTAAGTGTGCTAGGGAAAAGTTTCAACCACTCAGTAAGGCTTACAAAAGTTACTGAGAAAGCTACTAATTTTAACATTTGGAAATATAAATTTTACAGCCTCTCTTCTTAAGTGTTTAACAATCAAAAGAAAGAGTTATCTCTTATACACATTAAAATACAAGGGGAAAAATTATTAGTGAAAATGTAATCACATGTTCACTCAAGTGAAGATAAATATAAGTTACTTTTACAAAGTACATAAGTCTGCAAAGGAATAGTTTCAACCATTCATTAGGGCATATGAAGGCTCATGAATATATATATATATATATATATATATATATATATATATATATATATATATATATATATATATATATATATATATATATATACATATATATATATATATATATATATATATATATATATACATATATATATACATATATATATACATATATATATATATATATATATATATATATATATATATATATATATATATATATATATATATATATATATATAATTGAAGCAGTAACAGCATTATCAACTACATCATTGGAATATAATAATACTTTTCTTACTCAACTTATATGTTTTAATAGAAGGTGATTTGACAAAAAAAATGACCGGTAATTTTCAATAATATGTTTACATTAAAAATTTATTTATGTAATTTTGTGCATAATTACTTTATTTATTTATCCAAATAAATTATTTTCTTAAATACATTGGAAACAAATTTAGGACGCTGAAATAAATCCCTGCTCTTTTGAAATGAACAAAATATCTACATTTTTACTTAATATATTTACAATAAAAAAAACAAAAATTGTATGTATTGTTTTAGACAAACTAGAAATTTACGCTATGCGCACATTCAAACGCAAACAATGATCTTTAAATTGAAAGAAAACGACGCGTTAGTTTGTAATAAATGAATTTATTTTTATCCTTCATGTTAAAAAAAAATTATATACTCGGTCTAAACTAGTTCAAGCCGCATTAATATAAATTTACACTATTAAGTATTATAGTTTAAAGAAAATTGTTAAGCAAATAAATGCTTCAGTAAACACAGTTATACTAAAGCACCGGAAGGAAGAAAAAAACAATTATGAATATTCTTTTGGTTTATTATAAACACGATCTCGCCACTTCATAAAATATCCTTTTTCCAAATCTGATCATGTCGTTTTATTTTCATGGCTTTTTACTGTCTTTCTAGATATTATTTCCCTTGTTCTCTGTATTTTGTTACACTTTATTCCAACGTTCATTTCCGACTTTTTTCAGTCGTTGTTTTTGTGATCCTGACGTTTGATGTGAAGTGAAGTAAACATCGAGGGAGTGAAGCAGAGCGTAGCATTCTAACATCCCGAGTTTCAAAACTTACGCCTCAACTATTTCTATGTGAGAGGGGCCTTTAGGGTGGATATTTAATAACAGTCAACCCAGTGGAACGAGAAAAAAAAGAAAAAGGGGGAATTGCTTTTCCCTTATTGGCTACAATGGAGTCACGTGTTTTTCCCGCGTTTTTTCTAACCATTCCCTTCCGTTCTATATGGAACGGAAATTTTGTTTATTATTATTATTTCTTTCGTTTTTTTTATTTGAAGAATTTGTGTTAGGGTGGATTTTGAAGCTTACTTTGTATACATAAATGCATACAAAAGGAAATATATCGCACATGCGCCGGATCCTTTTGCAGCAGACATGAATGCTTGAAACTAGCTTCTAAAAAAGCACGAAAACTTCTCCCAAATCCTTTTGCGCTACCACTTCCGCATTTATTTTTTTCTTTCTTCTCACACAGACCAGAGAGACTTTAGTTGGAATTCTTCAATACATTTTAGGCTACCTTTACTAGATTTTGAAAGTTTATTTATCTTGGAATGAGCACCGATTTTCCGATGGAACTTTCGATTTCTTGAAGCAGAAGCCATTTAAAGACTTCAAAAGTAAAGTTATTGTTCAGTTCAACCGTGGGAAATCGGAGTCTTTTTTTTAAATGAATACTAACTTCCTAAAATAAATTCTTTGGGATTTTTTTTTCTATAAAGATTTTTATAAAAACCCGGTTTCATATTGCATTAACTGTATCTATCAATTTTAATTGATACTTAAGTATTACCAACTAATTTGGTGCAGCCTCAATTAAATATCTTAAGATGCTTCCTACATGTAATTATAATACATAGACTAATATGGTTGTACTATAATTACATCAGTCCAATCAGATTATAATTATGGTAATAAGTTAATATAACTCATATCTCGCTTGGTTGTTTCGTAGAAGTTAATACTGAATATTGAATGGGATGCAAAGGCCTAAGGAGTATGTACATCATTTTCCAAAGTTATTATATTGCATGTAGTTTTTGCAAGCATTATAAATTTCGAAATTAATTTAAATCGGCTTTTTTGATGTTACTTCATTGAAAACTCTGTGAATCATGTTTCAATGATTAATTTCTAATAGTTCGTTTATTTATTTTACAGTTTTAATTCCTATTCAGTTTAAAGCCTATTCAATTTATTGTACAGTATATTTAAAATCATCTGGATATCTAACTAAATTTTTTTTTTTAAAAAGTAATCTCTCTCGTAACATTTTTTAATTAATATACATATGTCAATGCTTTTTTAATTTAAAGGTTTTTGAAAATGTGTAAACTCTGATATGCATCGTATATATATATATATATATATATATATATATATATATATATATATATATATATATATATATATATATATATATATGATTTGCTATCTACCGTATCACCAGCATATTACGCTATAATTTTGACTAATCACTTCCGTCAAAAAATTGACTCGTGCCTGAATTGACTTCAAGGTCTGTTTAATGGAATATTCATTGTATAATTTACTTTTTGTTACCTCACTAATACTACCTACATTACTTTTTATTAAATGAATACTTATGTTACTGAAACTTATCTTTCAATTATATAATGGAAATTGAATGGATCGTATTAAATATGGATTATTTTTGTGTTCTAATTTTTTCGGGTTAATACGATATATTGCTCATTAAAGTACACGAAGTTTGAAAATTGTTTTTGTGTTTGATTGCTATATTGCTTAAGAAGTAGTATGGAATGCAAATGATTTTAGTTATGCTAAGTATATATTATTAATCAAGAATTAAATTATATGTTGATGGATAAGAAATTTTGGAGGTATCAATATGTTATGGTTGTACATTTTTTGAACTCAAATTCAGTTACATGTTTAAATAACAAAATATAACTATATTTATGTCTTATTTATACATTCTACATATTTACATTAACTTTGCATAAATATGATTTCCTTTCTCAACATCTAACAAATTTTTATGTTCAAAAATAAAATGAAAAACTATTAGAAAAAAATAATAGGAAAGATGGAAGTTATTCGTTTCACCTTTTTCATATGTAATAGTTTTTGTTATTAAAATAGAATATATATATATATATATATATATATATATATATATATATATATATATATATATATATATATATATATATATATATATATATATATATATATATATATATATATATAAATTCATATAAGTCTGAAAATTTACGCTTAAAAATATATATTGCATATTTTGAAACGATCATATTGGTTTTAAATTAGGCAAATATTTAGAATTAAGCTGACTAATTTTCCCAAATGACATAATTCCTAATCTGTTTAACATTTGTAAAATTAATTATTTGAAAATTACTTATACATACATCACATAATTTCAAACATTGAATGGTCCTTCACCAGTGGCGCACACAAGGAGGGGGAGTCCTGGGAGTCCGGACCCCTCAAAGCCCTTGATTTTTTTTCCCGATTGAATACAATTTTAAGTATATATTACGAAAAATTTAATTAAGTATTTGTTGTTATTGATTAGTTTTATTAATTAATGCAATTATTTATTCAATAATTAGTTTTTTACTGTGTTTTGTACCCTAAAATCGACAAAGTCAAATGGAACATGATAAAATAATAGTGAACTTTCCACCCACCCCGCCGCCCTTGAAAAATTCCTGTGTGCGCTACTGTTCTTCACCATTACTATGAGCAGTATAAAATATACACAGTGTTACTTGCAGTCGGATTCCGCTTTAACAAATTCATCGGGAGTGAAAATTATATTTATTAATTGGGAGTTATTCGTAATATTGGGGTCAAATTAAACACTTACCTTTTGGGAATCCTATAATATGCAACCACATAAAAATATCCATAGTCAGAAATTACACTTTTTATTCAGTAGCTAAAAATATTATAAATGAATTATTACGCATCAGTTAAAGTATCCGACTACGTTCGGAACCGTGATTTTCAAAAGCGCATAAATGGATAATTTTGATGATATTTAGTGTCACTTAGATTAGAATATATGCATGAAATTGCTTTAAGGACATTTTGACAAAAAAACTATTTCAATACAATATTTTGGCAAAAACATTAACTTAGAATAGTCTTTTTTCCTAAATGTTCTTCTTTTGTGAAAAATGATTCCATTAGAATAATATTTTGCCTGCATATAGCTCAGACCTCTGTTCAGAGGCTCGACTAGAATTTTTGAAATATATTACTTAGAAGTGGGTTTATTCATATTTTACGACAACAGAGGGGAGCAATTTTAAGAGAAAAAAACGAATAATTATTTCAATTGATGGTAACTCTGAAAATATGTGAATTTCTCAAAAATTCTAGTTGAGCCTCTGTAGAGAGGTCTGAGCTATATACAGGCAAAATATTATTATAATAGAACCAGCTATCACAAAAGGAGAACATTTGGAAAAAAGATTATTCTAAGTTAACTTTTTGCCAAAATATTACATTTACATAAATTTTCTTTGTCAAAATGTACTTCAAACAATTTTATGCATGTATTCTAATCTGAGTGACACTAAACATCATGAAAATTATCCATTTATGCTCTTTTTTAAAATCACGGTTCCGAACGTCGTCGGGTTCCTGAATTGAAAACTAATAAATGTTAACTAATAGATGTTTGATAATCATTTTGATTCTGGACTCGCAAGAGTTATTTTTCAACTTTATGCGGATAACACAATATTGCATCTTTCACATCCTGTTGCATAAGGTATGTTTTAACAGCTTCCAAATAAGGTAAAGCTTTGAAAACGCAGTAGTTTTAATAGGCGTTCCATTATCACATTCATTTCCGGCAATCTGCCATGTTTCACAAATTTTCAAAAACGCAATTATCTACAAAACCGTAAGTATAATAAATCTCACTTCTCTTAAGAAAGGTAGCCAATGATACAATGTCTTAAAAAATCCACAACATTGCGAAGTGGGATTACATAAAGGAATATCCTTTCTTATTCAAAACTTACGTGGTTAGTTACACCATCAATCCTCTACACATGTAAAATCTAATAATTGACTGTCCATTTCGTCTTCAAAATTTGTTTCTCACAAAATAGTCCTTTTTGTTCCGTGCAAATAGGATTTTATTTGAAATGAGAGAAACCCAATTTTATTTAATCCTAACTAATGAAAAAAAAAATCGTTACTTCTGGGTTTTTATATGTCAAAAAGGGTATTTTTGCCTTCGTTTTAATCGGGGAAAGAAAAAATTCACAAAATATCAGGAAATTCGTTTAATAGAGATTCGTTAAATTGGAATCACACTGTATATTAAATTAGAGAATAAATGGTGAGCATATATTGATTTTATTAGAAATCTATTTAGTGTGCATGTATATATACTGATGAAAATGCACATATTATCCATGAAAACAATGCAGAACTACAGGTGGCAAAAAATTATAAACGTATATACCTTTACTCTGTAACAATGATTGATTGATTGATTGAATATTAACGTCGCACTGTTCAGCTACACGAGGGCTTTCGGCGACGGACCACGTAATTTTGAACCATGGTCAAGTGACGTGGACGACACCTGAGCTGGCACCCCTCTCTCCTAACTACCACCACACCAACGGGAGGACGTTTCAGCTCTCGACAGATTTAACGTGCATCGCTGCCCTACACGGCGGGTCTTTAGTGGTACTGGGCTCGAACCCGTGACAAAGCAAGCCACAGTCCGATACCTATACCACTCGGCTACCGCGGCCTTACTCTGTAACAAAGCAAAATTACAAATTCTCCATTCATCTATAACTAATATTAATTTAAGTGATTGTATAAGTTTAATGTAGAAATAGTACAAAATATAAAAAAATAATTCTTACAAGATTGAAACTACTTGCATTAATAACTGAAACAAAATACTTAATAATTCGATGGATTGATAATGGGTTACCACTTATAATCTATAGAAATAAAAGGGAAAAGAGAGAGAGATGCCTCTCTCTAGAGAAATTGATCAAATTTGGATGCAATCCAAATAAGTGTTCTGACAAGTGCAACATGAAGATGAACTACACTATTAAAAGGTTTTGAAAATAAAATTGATATTATATTTGATATATTAATCAATATCCAGAAAGATGTCTATGTTTAAGGAAAGCAGTTTTCTTTATATTTTATAAAATGTTATTAGTTTTAATGGACTTTTACATGTCTAACCTGTTGAATTGTAATGTGTTAAATACAATGGAAGAAAGAAAACTGTTATAAGGCTTGCCTAACTTTCTTCAACTTTTGGATGTAATTATGTAATAAATCTAGATATAACAAATACATTATATATATATATATATATATATATATATATATATATATATATATATATATATATATATATTTCTAGGTTTAAAAATATCTAAAACATATAAAATTAAAAAAAAGTTTACTAGATATAAATCAATTTAGCTTTTATACTCTAACGTTCTTTCAAATTAAATTTGTATGGATCACGTATTATTAATAATCTTAACAGGACCCCCCTAAAATCCTTTGGACTTATATTACGTCCATATATTTAAGTTTTGTAAATACTGGAATTGAAAACCACCTTTCAATGCCTTAGAAGAAGAAATCTAATAATTTTCTTACACGTGTAAAAAAATAAGCATCTTACATATGAAAGTTATATTAAACTTGCTGAAAGTAACAAACTTTTTAGATAAAAGTGCAGGATATTACTGATGAGGTTAACTAGGATCAAAAGCTGAAAATATCGGTAAGAAATTGCAGTTTTTTAGGCATCTATCATATTTTAATGATAACAAGCTCATGATTGAAATACAACAAAAGAGCGTTGGAGAGAGTGAGATCTATTGTATAGTGAATAAGCCTATTTTCTTTCAGTCTCGCATTAAGAAACTCTGTAAATAAAAGCTTATTCAAATAAAGAGCTTTTGACTTTAAACTACGCAATGATTTCAAGGCATGAGAACTTATATATTTTATTTGGCGAAGGAAATCATTTCCGCTTATCTTTTACAACGTATTTTAAAGTCTTGTTTGATATAATTAATTAAAAAAGTAAAAATAAAAATTATTCATAAAAAAATATTGTTCCAACATTTTAAACGGGTTATTAAAAATTAATTTTATTCTGAAAAAAATTATTTATTTTGTAAATAATAGGATCGGTAAAAATAGCAGAAAGTAATAACAATTCTTAACGTAATAAACACACTCTTAAATACAGAATATAGTTATATTCTTATATAAAATATTTCATATCTGCTTACAGATTTGAAACGATGTAAATGAATAAGAATTTCTTAAATACTTTCTAAGCAACTTTCATGTCCCTTCAAGTTCTTCTAATGCTTGAAGCAATCAAATTCAAGATGAATTTTTTTTTTATTTAAAAACAAATATTTATTATTAAGTACATTCTCTATATAAGAGAAACAATTGCAGTTGAGTCTCGAAAACTATCCCATATGGGAACTGAAGAGTGGCTGAGTTTGTGAAAATACCGAATTATCGAGAAGGGGATTAAAAAAGAGTAAATACGAGTGTTTCCGCAGAAAATATTGTACTACACTTGCATGTTTACTTGAGAGTACAACATAAATAAACTGCCCTAATAGCCTGAAAAAAAAAGGAAAAGTACGTACTTTATTGAGGCATAGAGCGTTTACTAAATGGAAATGAAAGTTAATAAATACATTTTATACAATAATTTACCTGACCATATTAACTTAAGGAAAACACTTTAACCCTTTATCTATCGACGGTACTTATAAGTACCGCTCACTTTAAAATGACATAGAATAACCATTTTTACGAATAATCCAACGATACTTAGCAAGAATATTCTTTGAAATCCACTCTTTCAAGATATAGGACAGCACGGGTTCTATGATGTGTATTTTAGCGGGGAAGGCGAATGATTTTATAGCAGAAATTGCGTTTTCATTTGACGGCGTTTCCAGCGCATTGCGGAATGTATCATTTTTGTTCCGAAAAAATAGTTAATGTCAAAATGTGTCATATTTTTTTGTACGTAAATTAAGACCTTAAAAAAGGATTTGAATATTTTATTTTAAGTGAACAATTAATATAATTAATTTTACAATTGATAATATTTAATTAATTAATTAGCTCTAACAGGTTAAATTTCGCGAAGTTGAGTATTTTTTTATGTATATTCCTTAATTTTTAATGTAGTGATTAAAAAAATAATTGCATGAAAATAACTGCAGGGTATCATAATGCGGTCGATAAAGGGCTCAGAAGGCATAAAACTGTCTATATTGAAATTAAAGTTATCAAATTTTTCTAAAAACTGGCTACATTTTTTTCTAGAAATCATAACATCCTATTGTCTTCCGCACTGCATTATGCATTTCGTTACTTCCTTACGAAGACGACGATGGAACAGTAAGTCCTTTACCGACGCACCTTATTCAAAATCCTAAAGGGTAGTTTTTTAGCCCTTATTTCCTCGCTAGGTGATGTTTCAGAAGTTTGTACGTTGTTCTCAACGTTAACGTCTTTGTCATATACAGCATTTTTTCAATGTGATTGCATCCGACTCAATGTCTTTCTTGCTCCACGTCATTTTCATCGGAATTTACACATCCAGGAACTCTTTTCAAGAGGTTGAGTAAGTTTACAGTTTTTTTCGACCTGTAATGGTGTGGCCGATTTATCAAGGACTACCCGTTCATCGAATGCCAAATTTTTCGGACCCCGCTATACTTATATTCAGTAATAAGTTAATTTACTTCTCAAAAAAGAAATAATTTTATCATAAGCTTACAACATTTTGGGGAGAAAACATTAAGTAAACCTATTTTTTTAAACATATTTTTCTGAATTGACTGGAGGGTTTCCCTTAAATATATATATTTTTAAGTGTTTTGTGTGAAAAATCCACTGAAAAAACTGAAATGGTTCATAATGAAAACGACGTATTTGTTTATCACTGGATTATTCCTTGCATATAATTTATTTTCAATACCCTATTTTATATCTATACCAATTAATGATTTTTAACTTGGCACAGTTTAAAATTGTTTCTAATGTCTAAGCCATTTTATTCAACCTGTTTTTAACAATGGATTGCTTGTGCCAAATGAATAAATTCTAAGCCCTTAAACGGTTTTCCTTCTTTATTATGGTAACATTTTTCTTAGCCTAATTATTAATAATTGATTACTAGAGTATTTTTTCACTCCGTTTTTTTCTCTTTATCATTTCACTTTTTATTCTTCTTTCAAATGAATTATGATCATATTTTACTTTTAAGCTTCTTTTATAGTAACTTTTTGGATAAAAAAGACTTTTTTGTGCTTTTTGTATGATTTTTAACGCTGAAAAAAATCCTAAAATTTATAGTAGTGTTAAATTTTAAACGTATGTTTGTGTGCGTGAGAATGTTTCTCTTGGCATACATTTACAAATGATTTTTCTGAAATGATTTAAGAATTATTCCTAAAATTGTATAAACTCTATGACTTAGCATATCATGATTATTATCATTTATTAATCTGTTCATTTTGTGAAAAAAATATTTTTTTTTAAAAAAAATGTTCGAATAATTAATTTTTTTTATTGTTATAACTTATTAACTTAGTAATTTATCCATTATACTTGTGAGTGGAATTACGATAAATCTTAGCATGGTGTTGGTTAGTGATAAATATAATATCACTTTAAATTAAGTAAATTCATTAGTTTTTGTGTTGAACAAAGATACACCTTATTATTATATTTTTTATACAATTAGATTTCTAATAGGTTTCAGTTTAAAAATAACTAGATGGAAGGCTCGGTGGTAAAGCAGAACCAAAGAACTTTACACGTTGATAATGTAACGATGATGGTCCTAAGTACCAGTTCTGCAAATAATGCATGATAAGGATACGAAATCATTGGATTTCTATACCATTCTTCCAGATGTTTTCCCCGTAGGATGATAAATGCATCCTGGAAACTTTAGTTCTCTTACAGTCTTCATACAAGAAGACGTACAACGGCCCCCATGCTAACATTTGTAATGCTATGGTTATCTCAGGCTTAATGACAAGATACTAAGGATGTATCAATCGAGATATATTGAGTTAACCTTTATATAGGAAGACTTCAAATAATTAAAATTCTTCCACCGTAGTGACTTAGCGACGATGTAACTGCTATTGAAATTTAGAGTTCTAAAGAAATCAGAATACACATTTGCAAATTGATTTATAATATCATAAATACATATATTTACAAAACTATTGAACATGTATATAATTTTCAACTTATTTAAAGAAAACAATTTTTATTTTAGTGACTTCTTAAAAAAAACATTTTTTTCTACATTTGGATTGTAATATTATTTGATAAAATTTCAAATGCATTTTAATTTGATAGTTTTTTGCGTATGTTTGAGAATGATATATGGAAATTCGTGATAAAATAAAAGAGTGTTAAGGAAATAAATCTATATGAATTTATTTTTTGTAAATAAAATTCAGCAATTTTTTTTATAATTTAGTTATTTATTGTACGAAAACAAAACATCTTTAAATCATGAGAAAATTTTGCTTTGTGTATTAAAAAGGTTAATATAAATAAAATGTTTTTTTTTTTTTTAGTAAAAAATAAATACTATAAAACATTAACTTTAATTCCAATTAATATTTTTTCTTTGCATCTCCTGATTGATATTAGTTATACATTTACCTTCTAAAGTTTAAAAAAATAAAACTGCTTTACTTTAAAAATAAATCCATTGAAAATTTCTTTTTAAAATTATGGTTTACTAAAGAAATAAAAAAATATTTTCTTAATGATGTAGAACTTTAATAACAAATTGAAAAGAAACCAATTACAGTTCATTATAATAGCATGTGCCTTTGATTTTTTAAAAAAACTGTTCTTAGAAGCTATTTAATTGGAAGAATAAATACTTACTTCTTTGCTATCAAAAATGAGGAATTTTATTTTTATAACTCTTGCATTTTATTTAATAGATTTGAAAAAGTAAATTACAGAATTGGAGTAAAATTGTTAAAGAGTTTTGAAATGCAAGATATAATTGAAATATTTGCTATGTTTCTCAGTTCCATGCAGTTAAGTTTAGAAGAAAAAAATGTTTATTAGAATATCAAATATTTTGAAAATAGTAAATATCATTAAAATTCAATTATTTATCTATAACTGAGATTACTCAGTAAATTCACTTGCATTTTTCGTCTCAGTTTTGATTCATTTCGGTATAACAAACAATATTGTGTTGAATATTTTAGAGTCTTCATAAGAAAAATTTACACATAATATACTTTAAATAACGACCGAAACATTAGTAAAATATAATAAATTATATTAGAAAAATTAAATGGAAGATTAAAATATGTATATTAAATTATTTTCTTTGTATGAAGTGAAACCAAATGTTAAAATGTTTCTGTAAGTGAATCTGAAGAGTGGCTTAAAAGTGATAAATTAAGGTATCCTGAAGTTTCTATTCTTTTATTTTCTCTCTATTGCTTTAAAATTTGTTATTCATAAATTTAATTGTTAACTTTTAGATTGGTTTTATTTATTTATTGTATAATTATTTCCCAAAAGAAAAATGGGCACGTGCGGCTACGTCAGACTGACTGCATCTATATTAGCGCCACCGAACAAGGATATAAAGAGTAGCAGGTGGTATATAACGCGTATGACCTTCAACATTGAAATCCGTTCGTAGTAGAGGAAGTTGATGGAAAGTAAAAATATAACGCGTGGTAATACGGTTTCTGATCATAAGAGTTGAACTTAATGCGGTAATGGTGAAATTCTATGGTGAGCACTGCTCAGGTTAAATGGCTAGGAACAATCAGAATAAAAATTTTCGTGAAAAGTGGCAAACATATCGGATATCCATGATAACGCTCGCCTTATAAGTCTCTCATAGAACCAAATCAACCTTAAGAACTTTTAATTGAAAAGTATTGGTACACCCACCGTACAACCCGGATTCGTCACCCTGTGGCTTTACACCATTATGTTACTTAAGAGAACATTTCATTTTTGTTCAGATGATGAATGTTGGAAACTATGGAAGATTTCCTAAAGAAATCCAAACATTTTATATTGAAGGGCTACATGATTTGATATGAGTTGTGTTACAACGCCAATGACGAATTCTTTCAATTTCCAATAGATGTTGTCCTTTTATTTAGTTTGACAACTTTTCATTTCGTCAAACCTTATACTGATTTTGATTTACTAATTTCATTAAGAAAAATACTACGCTTAAACATCATTTATTGTTCCTTCCCATTTTTAAAGCTATATTTTTGTTCGTATGTAATGGATAATAATCCATACTGGGTTATAGTTCTGAAAAGGTTTATAAATTTTATGCATTTTCTGATTAAAGTAAAAAAATTAAATTATTTTTTATTATATTGTAATGCATTCATCAAATTTAACGTTAAAATGCAATAGTTATTTTTGAGCAGAAAACAATTAAAATTCTAATCTTAAACTGCATAGTAAATCCATTCTTTTTACCTACCAACACACATTCATGTTCACTTAACTTTATTTACTACTTTAACTACTTAACTTTCATTTTTGAGGCATAAAAATAAAATAAATCAAGTTTTTTCATTTAAGCTTATTTAATTACAAATATTTTATCTAAATTCAGAAAATACACGATAAAATTTCATTATATACTGCTTAATAACTGTGTAAAGCAATGTTTAATGTGTAACAGCTTCATAACTTATAGTATCACTATATTTATTAAGATAAATGGCTCTAATTTATAACTAATTTTCAGCATGTCGCCGTAAGTATTCAAACTATAACGGCTTAACAGCTTCAGAGGTTCTCTAGATCTTTCAAACGTATGCTTTTCTGACGGGAAGGGATTTAGCAAAATAATCAAGTGCTACAAAATTCCTTCTAAGTAATGAAATTTTTATAATTATGAATTCAAGTGAAGATTACTGATTCAAACTCAGGTGTATTAAATTTCCAATCTTCAAAGTGTTGAAAGGAATTTAAATTAAATAAGTGATTCTTAAATTGTGGATTGTGTTCTCTAAGGGGGCGTGATAACCTACGTAGGGGGACGCGATCATATCAAATAGTCGAAGAAAATTTATTTTTATTAATTATTTATTTAAATTATGTATTATTTAAAAGTAACACATACAAAATTAAATACTTATCTGGATCATTTGTAGGATGCATAATAACTGTAGCTTTAGAGTTAAAGTACATTATTATTACATTCAATACATTATTATTATATGGCGGGACACGATGAAAATTATGATCGGAAGTTGGGTCACAAATACCGGAATCTTATGAAACACTTCATTAAATGAAGCTAGTGCAGACATATACCAACAAAAGAACAATTACAGTTGTTATAGTAATACTATAGCATCTGCAGTTATTTTCAGAGTTTAACAACTTTCATTAATTTATATATATATATACATATAGTTATAAAGATATTTCATAATATACATATATCTTTCTTTTTACTGAAAGTAAAAAATGACGTTTGGACATTCCACATAATAAACATATAAATAGTGTTTTTTTCCAGGTATAGAAGTTTAAGTTGGCATTACTTTCCAAGATGGCGACCGATTTAACAGCTGTCAAGTGATTTATTCTCAGTTTGGTTTGGCAATTCATCATGAATAGACTCACGCCTGAACAACGCTTTCAAATTGTGCAATTTTATTTCGAAAATAATGGTTCTTTGCGGAATACGTATTCCCGATTTTCATAAGCAAATTTTGTTTAGCGATGAAGCGCACTTCTGGTTAAATGGCTACGTCCACAAACAAAACTGCCGCATTTGGAGTGAAGCTAATCCACAAGTGTATGTCGAAACACCGTTACATCCAGAAAAACTGACTGTTTGGTGCGCTTTATGGGCTGGTGGAATCATTGGTCCGTACTTCTTTAAAAACGACGAAGGCCAGATTGGAGTACATCCGAGCCAGCCGTGGCAGTCATATGCCAGAAATCATATTTAAAATGTAATGCCACAAGATTATCTTTCGAATAAAAAAAATCATGTCAATCGAATAATACATAGTTGTTTTATTGCAATTTAAAGTTCTATACCTCTAAAAAAAACACCCTTTATAATAAGAATTGGAAAATATTCCCGCTTACTTAAAGTGATAAGAGTGAAACATAACAATTTTGAATTTAAAACTTTAGATTAATTCTACACTTGTGTAACAAGAGATTTGTTGTTGAAAAATCTTATAATTTTTTTACCATAGTTCAATAGATTAAAGTGATACTTGATCCGATTCCTAATTTCCTTGATTTCCACATTATATTACGACATCCACGCTTGATTTCATTTACAATGCGGCAGGTTTTTTTTTGTTATTGTTTAATCTAGAGAATTTTAAAGGAATCGGGACTCAAACAAGTAATAGTATGTAAACTATAGCCTTGAGAATGTGGCTATTCTTTTTCATTGAGCCTACAATCAAAACATAGTTTGTCATTAAATTATTTATTGTGTTTGTGTAAAAGATATATATGTTTCGATTTTAATTTACATCACGCTCTGAAGAAACATAATGACTCTCTCATAACTCTCAGTTTTGAACCATGGTCAAATGACGCACAGGTCATATGGGCTTGCTCTCCTGCCCTCTCAACTTCAGTACCACGCTCAACAGAAGACTTCTCTTGGTTGAACATTTTACATGCATCAACCTTACTGGCTGGACATCATTTGCGCTGGGACTCATACCCTCGACTGGACGAAGTCAGCTAAGAGTTCGCGACCATGAGCACTCGGTACCGTAGCCTCTTGTACAAAATAAGAAATGTTACAAAAGTATGATTTCATGATTAAATTTATTTTATCTTGATTAATATCTTTTATGTACCTCAAATATTTATATCAAAATGCCTGTTATTAAATTGTTTTATGTTTACGAAAATACTGGTCTAAATCAACAGTAAATGCAATTGTATCTATATTGTAGAAATAATTTTTGTAGGTTGAATTAAATGCATTTTAAACTTTCAATATTGTAATACGTAAAACCCATCAAAATTTGTTTCAAATATTTTTGTTTTAAGCACCATACAAAAATATTGAAAATAGTTTCAAGTCTCTAAAAAAGGAAGAACACTATTGCTACATTGTCAGCTCGCAAAAGTTATATATATATATGTACTCATTGACAAAAAAAATTGCCCACCAAGAAGGAGTCGACAAAATGAGACGAAATTTTACATACGTGATGACTACTTTAATATAAGCAAACGATTAGAAAATCAAAGAAAAGGGATAATTTATTTCAGAGAAAAAGGCAAAAGGACAGAGGATTGAATACCCTCTAGCGCAAATGCACGATGCGATACGATCGAGCATTGCATCCTACAAGTTCTGTATGATGTCTCAAGACATTTTGTTCTGTATTTGCCGTAACCTTGCCTCTAGTTCGTTCAAACTCGTGGGATGCCCAAATTCCCGTCACAAATGATCCTAGATATGCTCGATTGGAGACAAATCTGGGAATCCGTCAGGCCAAAAAAGGTAGCAACAGTTTTATGACACCCTTGCCTCTTGTTTAAAAATGACTCCTGGGGGCCGTTTCATGAGTGGCAACACATGTGGTTGCTGGATATCATGGAGATACCGCTGGGTTGTCATGGTGCCACGGATCAATATTAGGGGTGACTGTGTACTGTAAGCAATGACACCCCATACCATCACACCAATTGTGAGAGTGTGAATCGCTGTAAAGTAAAGGCAGGATTGAGGTGTTCACGACGGTGTTTTCACACATGAACACGATTGTCATCACTTCTGAGATTGAATCTGGATTTGTCACTAAATGAGACCTGGTTCCATTCCGCTGCAGTTCTGTTTCCCTCGTGCGCGGCACCACTTCCAACGGATGTGTCGATTGGGGGGGGAGTGTCAAGGGCAGAACAGGCAATGGGTGCTGCGATCCCAAAAAGCCCTTCAGCCAGTCACCTTCGTATGATTCGAGAAGACACAGGGGCCCCTAGTGAAGTTGCAACCTGTGCCTGAATGGCGGCCGATGAAGCAGTTATCTGTACTTGTGCATTTCTTACGATGTGGAAGTCTTCTCGACGACTGGTCTGTCGAGGCCATCCTGAGCATAGTCCTCGTGTAAATGACATCTCTCGGATCCACTGGTCCCAACACCTCCTCACAACGCACTCATAGCGGCCTAATTGACGAGCTACTCGCCTACCTGACCACCCAGCTTCCATCATGCCAATGATTCTCCCCCACTCAAACTGCGACAGCTGCTTTTATTGTCTTCGAAAAGTGCGTAATAACATGTCTATCCCAGCTCTTACTTGGTAAACGTTTCAGCACACTCAAACAAGCTTTGGTTTCCTGTTATATACTATACGGAGAGCAAAAAAAACATTGATTAGGCTATACCACAATGTTTCAAAACGTTCTTACACCACAAACTTGTAGAAGTAAGATAGATACCTCTACGCAAACTCGATTACGCGCCACTAAGTGGAAGAGGTGTCCGAGGGAAATTCATCAATCCTCTAATACCTTATTTGCGTAAATGCGTTAATTGTTTTGTGCTCTTTATTTTTTTAAAACCCGCTCTTAGATTTAATTATTTTTACCAGTGTATTTCTCTAAACTAGCATTTTTATAGTATTGAAATATTAAATGATTTCACAAAGATATAATTATTTATCCCCTGGGTAATCAAGGAACATATTTATTAAAATCATGAGTCCTATCATTACTTTAAATATTTTTGAGTCAATATTTTTGAGTCAGACCTAACTCTGGAAGAAGAAACTACAATTGGACGATGAATATACGTTTCTTTAACTGGTTTATAATAACAAACTAAAAAGCTATTGAAATTGGGACAAAATGCAATTAATAATTCCATAACGTCATTCCTTATTTACCTCTATTGCACGAATTTCCTTTACAATCAAACAAATCGTCTTTCCTGACTTTAATTACTCAAAATCGAATGGTTTCAGCTTTGTAACTGCAAAGAATAAAAATTTTCGAACATTTTCTTCTTATGGTTACTTTTAAATGACGACTTTAATACCGAGGAATTTATAAAGTGTGTCAATAATGAACAATTCAAGCTCATAAGAGTGCAAATAAATGATGAAAGACAGGGGAAAAAATCCCTACTTCAATTGCCCCCATGATTACTTTGAAGTTAATCCAATTACTATTTACACGAAGGAAAAGTCTTTGAGTTACCTTTTTACTTTTTTCTAGGTTACAATGTTTCAGGACTGCTCAAACAATTTTCAAATCGCACTCAATGCTCTCTTTCGTTACCGCACTAATTAAACATTCCAGGTAACAGTTTGTGTCAAATCGTGGTAAAAAAAGTACAACCTGGGATATTAGAAAATAAATTAGTTAAGTTTCAAGATTGTTTTCAAACATGTCGTTTACAGGGGAAATTCAATCTTTTCTTATGGGAATTTTTTTTCTTCGGATAGAAGAATGAAGTTTAAAAAGTTCTATAGAAAAAAAATGAATGATATTTTATTTCATAGAATTTAGTTTTTAGCATAAAGTTGAAAAATTATACTTTTTAGTTCTGAATTATTCACATAAAAAAGCACTGTAGGTGTTTTAAAATCTGTGATAAATATTTAACTGCCATTTTAAAGTAGAGTTAATAAAATTTTCTTTTTTGAAAAGTATAAAGCAAATACCGTCAGTTGCAATATATATATGTATATATAACACCTATTTTTTTTTATTGGAGTATAGTATAGTAGAAATGCAACATTATTACTTAATGAAATAAAAAAGCAAAATGGTGTAGAATTTTTTGACAATACCAATTCAAGAGAAAAAAAAGTTTCAAAAGTTTATAAAAGTTTCAAAAAATTGGAATTTAACTTATTTAAAAAAACTGTTAAATTTTAGAATTTTATTGAAATAATTGAAAATATAATTATCACAAACACAGTTCAAACAATTGTAAGCTACTTAAATATTTGTTAAACTTTCGAAATTTTTGCAGATAATTCAAAATGTAGTTAACCAAAAAGAGTACTCTTTTTTAAAAAAAAAAATTATTTCGTTTGCTTGAATAATTTTTACAGGAAATTAAGCAAAACGTTTTGGAACCTAAGCAAAATGAAAAAAAAAGGTAATATATTCGTGAGAATTTGAAAAATATTGAAAATAAATAATTATACATAATCCTTACTGAAACGTGAAATTTTAACAAGAGGTTGCTAAAAGAAATATGTGCATGATTCTTAAAATGTCAAAAATATTCATTCTTTGAACCAGATAATTTTCGATTTGATTATTAAAAAATCGAAAACATTTGTTTCTTCATGTTTTTTATTAATGATAATAAAAATGACATAAAATATTTCGAAATCGAAGACATTATTTTACCTGACAATTCAAGCATTAAAATATATCATTTAAATTTTTAATTGATAATAATCGCACTGAAAGTATAGATTTGAATGCGAAAAGAAAATTTCTTTTTAGGTATACATATTTGCTTTCTGAACGTGCTATTTGAAAATCTAATAAATATTTGAAACATTAAAAAAATGAATGAAATAAATATAATGAAGTGACACTTAATATTTTTCTTTTCTTGCATGATAAAAGGCCTATTATTAGATTTGAAATATATTTATTTTAAAGCTATTATATATATATATATATATATATATATATATATATATATATATCCTCAATATAAATGAACAAATGACATAGATGATTATTTTAACATTATATCAAATAAAAAAAGGTCATTTGAAGGATAAGTAACTTGTTTAATATTTTTCGTGCTGAAATATTTGGTAAAGGGTAGCTTCAATTTATTAAATATTTCGCAGAAGTAAGATACATATTGACTTAAATATTCACTAATAAAATATTGCAAATAAGGAAGATTGTGCCCTATCTTTTAAAATAGACCATTATTTATCCAAAGTTCCGGAAAAAGTTCAGCTGATAATCGAATATTAATGGATTATACAGGTGCCATTATATTAACGAGTAAAATATTTTACATAGATTTTCTTTTTTATTTAAGAACAGTTTAAGAAAAATGTTAAGGAACGAGTACAATCCTGCTTTCTATTTTCAGAAAAACTGCAGAGTAAAGGGAAGATATATAATCTATAAATCATTAGGTCTTAGAGCAAAAGTTTTCAAATAAGAAATATATTCATAATTCATTTTGATGAATTGAAAAATTTGTATCATTGTATATAATTTTTATATATTTCTATTTATTTTTTTATTCATAGTAAATTTATGAATAACTTAATTTTGAATATTCTACTACAAATATTTAAGAAAATTTGTATTTTTTTTAATATTTCAATGACAGCAACAGTAAAATATGACATAAATTTGAAAAAGAAAAAAATAACAAGCAATATATAAAAATAGTCTCCAGAGGGACTTACAAGGGGTCCACGCCAGCGAAAAAATAATTCGGGGGTCCATGAGTTGTAAATGGGGCTCTATGGTAGTGGCTTTCATTAAACCAGATCATGATTTAAATCTTTAAAAAAATATCTAGTGGAAACCAGATTTTACCAATTTAACTGATTTATTTACTAAATTTAGTAAGGTTGACTAGGTGCCAGTAGAAATTTTGCTAAGACGAGGACCATTTCAGAATTTATTTCCAGAATTAAGTTAAAGAAGTATAATATTTATTGTCTGTTGCGAATTTTCTCAATTTGTCACTGACAATTTGTCAGAACAATTTAACCTACGTTCACAACATTTAAATGTCCCTTATTCAGATTTTTAAACTAAGCTTTGTTATTGTAATATCGCAGCAGACTACGAGATAATTCATTTAGAAACATTGAAAAATTTTCATAATATATTTGGAACTGGTCAGTATAGACCCGTATGCCAGAACTTTTGGTATTAAAAATATCTGTTATTTGTGTCACGAATTATGGAATCACGCCGTTATTAACGAATTATGGAGAAAGTTTTTAACTGCTTTTCCTAGTTCGAGGGAGTTTTAGTGAGTTTATTCATCTAAAATAAGGGGGGGATGGACACTTACTAACAAAAGTTATTTAGGTTTAAACATGACTAGATTGATATTAAATGTTCAAACTTTTCTATTGAAGCACCAGATTCATCACTCTCATTAAAAGAATTTGTTTGATGTTCAGTTATATTATGTAACAGTTATTTTATGTATTAATTCAGTTTTAATTTTTAATTCATTAATATGTGCTTCTTAAGTTTTAAACGCTATACTTCACTACAATTAGAAGTTTAAATCTTCTAAAGTAAGTATTAGCACATGTACTGTCAAAAAGATATTCAAGTTGATAGATTAGCAAAAATTCACTCTTAAGCAAGCAGGGGGTCTACATGAAACCGAAAAAGAGGGAAAGGGATCTACGAGATAAAAAAGTTTGAGAACCTCTGGTTTAAAACGTGAAAACAAAAAAACATTTTCAAGTTTTGACACAAGTCGCCAAAAATGATGCCAACATAGCTGTATTTGTAATTTTTTAAATAATTAATTTTAATCAAATCATTTTTATTAATTATAATTAAATTATTGTATTGTCGTGCAAAATAATCATACATATACAATTTCAGCTCAAATGAGCACTTTAAAATGTATTTTATAAACGATTGAACTTCCATGAACATAAATAAATATATAGAAAGTGTTCATAATAGAAGGAATTGAAAAATGGAGAAAATGACACAGTGACAAGCGTTTTTTCTGGCTAAACATGTCATAATAAAATTTTTTTGTTTCTCGTTTTTTTTCTTCATATTTCTTGTGTTCTCTTCTCTTTAATTGTTTACTACAGTCTGCCATTATAAGCAATCAAAAATATATATTTTTTAAATATTGATAGAAAGAACATTCGGAAGTTGTACTAATATATCTTCCACTAATAAATTTAAGTTTAAATTTAAAATGTTATGTTGCTTGTTAATGCAAAGGAAAAACTGCTAAAAACATTTAATCACAAATCCATGCTGACCTTCATAAAACAGAAATCTTCTTCATTGCATTAAATTCATACACCAGAGCTAACAATGGAAGTGTAATTGCTGCAAAATAATTTCAACCGAAACTCTGAGAAAAATGCTACTTTGAACGAAATGGGTAGTGAACTCTGTGGAACTAAGGGAATTGTAGCAGACATTTCACGAAAGAGAGAACTAATTCCCATTATTCTTCCATAAAGCAGGCAAACAAAGATACTTAATGAGAACTGTTTATGTTTAAGTTAGAGGAAATATTTTCGCGTTTTGCTATGTTATGCAGTAATTAGGACGAATAATTTTAATTACGTGAAATAAATCGCTTCTAAATGTTCCTTACTTTGAAAATACTTTCATTGTTCAGTTATTTTGTGTGAGTAATTTTTTAAGTGTTTCATATTTGAATTATTCGATCAAAGTATGGTACTGAAATGAATTAATATGCAATTGTTATTCTGAAGATAAATGATACGTTCATTACTTGTTTTAAGACTGTTTTAATAAATTTGAAAAAAAGTCTGAAAGTGAATAGCATTTTGAATTAAAGTTAGAAAAATGAAAGGCTGTGAAAATATTCCTGTATTAGAAATAAATGAGGGATTGTATTTTAAGGCTGTTTTCGTCTAATGTTAAAGTATGCTAATGAAAAGTAAACAAATTCGGAATATTTTTTCAAATGTAAAAGTGTTCGAAAGTTAATATTACACACACACACACACATTCTTACTGCACTATTCTGTAGAGCCATGGTGGGCATTACGTTGATTGCGATCGACTGGTGGACCAACAAAACATGTTGGGGTGACCGCATGATGATTATCCGCCAGTAATTGTATACCGAAATATTCAACATTGGCTAACAATATGCAGACTAATTCATCTACTGACTATAACAAAGAAAACTAACTTCAGACAAAAATGTTTTATTTTTTAATGTACTTTGAATTGTTTGATAATAAATGCATCATTTGCTATTATTTTTGTGGCTATTATCATTATGTTTGTATCCTGCGTCTTACTTTAAACGCTGTTTTAAAGTATTAATTATGTAGGTAAGTACACATATATTGTTTTATTCCGTCTTTATTATTTAGTTATAGTAAATATTGAGACCTTTTACATACCTGACCACGCCTATGACACTGGACAGTGGAGCATACTATATTTTTTCAAGGAAGGGAAGGGGGTGAGGGTCGAAAGTCAACCATTCTCGTATCATACCTCAATACGCACCTAAACACACACACGCACACACACACGCGCACACACACGCGCACACACGTACACACACACGCACACACACACACAAACACACACAAACACACACACACACAAACACACACACACACAAACACACACACACACAAACACACATATATATATATATATATATAAATGTAAGGATAATTAAATTAGATTAAAAATTAAATTCCCTATCGAGCACCTAACTCTTATTTTTTATTTCGTCTTCAAGTATCGCATTAATCACCCAATTATTTCTTCGAAACATATGACATATCCAATAAACATTTCTAAGTCCAGATCGTTATATTTAATATCCCTATATGTCAGCATTGACTTTCAAGTGCACTCATAAATTCCGCGATACTTATCACATCTGAGTATTAAGTGTTAACACTCTTAGTTTTCACGTGGTGTTCTTTTACCTCTCTGCTTCTAGCATCAGATGATGTCTGCATTTCATTAAAAAACCTTTTTAAAATTAACTCAGATTCTGGCTCCAAAACATGCCATATATACATATATATATATTGATTTCGCAGATTATCGGGAAAAAACATTAAAAAATTACCAAATAAATAATTAGCATTCATTGACAATACATTACTAATTCAAATTTACGTACTATATACATTGGATTTCAATCAATGGGGGAAAATCAAGGGCTATGGGAGAGGGTGTGGTTCTGCGGACCCTCCCCCTACTCTTGTGTTCGCCCCTGACACTTAGTGGACCGCAGCACCTTTTAATATTAGAAGTAGCCCGTACCCTTGAAAAGTCTGCCCACCCTTGCTGTAGAGAATGATTTATTTTATGACATTACTTATATTTATCCTAGTTGACACATTTTTCTTTTATAAAATACATTTCGCATTTTTTCTCTTACACCGCAATACTAAATAAGCTATCCTTTTGCGTGTTAAGAGGCAAAATTAATTATTTATGAAACATTTTGAAATTTTATTAATACTATATTACAAACAAATGTATGAGTTATAATGCCTCAAATGTTTATAAAATTTGAGGTATTTTTTTCTGTCCGAAAATGTACTCCACGTTAAGTTCATGCTTTCGTACATATGGCGAAAATAGCTGTGACGTCACACTATAAAACAACACGAAGGGTATTGACGCCGGATCTCGTAATTTGGAACTACGGTCAAGTGACGAGAGTACGGCAGTGTTTCTCAAACTTTCAATACTTGCGACCCAATATTCAATCATAATTTTTATCGTACCCTCCTCCATACAATAACAATATATCGAATTCGATATCACGATACTTTGATGTTAAAGCTACAATACGAGTTTAACCTATCTGCCGGTAGCGTATATATACGTCTCACTCAGCTCTCACCGTAAATTGCTCTCGACGTATATATACGTCTTTCCAAAATACGATCTTTTCTGTTCACTGCTATCCATAAAACTATTCCGAAGGCTTTGGAATACAAGGATTTACTTATTTCAGTGGATTTTCTTATTTATTCACCTTCTCCCTTCCCTTTCCCCTTTAAATAAACAACATACCCGTGCATACGTGCAAAACGGTGGCATTGTGGAGCGAACCTTGTAATTCTAAATCTGCAGTTAAGAGGTTATATACCGTACAAATTATCAAGATAAATGTTAATTGTTGCATATAAATTTATATATAAGAAGCCCTGTTAATTAAACTTTCTCTTAACTTAGTAATGTTAAATTAATCTTAAAATACATTGTGAGCAGTACCAATGCATTTATAAGTGTATTCTATTCTTATTTATTTTTAATTATGTCAAAACGTTTTTTGAATGTTTACTTTAAATAAATTAATAATTTTTAATAATCTTCGGTTTACTACCTTCAATATGTTCGTACCTCCCTAGGGGGCGCACCCATCAGTTTGAGAAGCACTGGAGTACGGCATTACAGATAGAACCTCCTTCTCCAAACTACCACACTATGTCAACGGGAGGACTTTAAAACACAATAGATTTAACGAGCGTCACTGGGTCTTCAGTGGCACTAGACTCGAACCCATGACACGCCATTACAAGCTCGTGATCATGGTCACTAGGTCCCCACTTTATTTTGAAAGGGCCCAATGTGTAGCACTGTACTAGTTAAGTCTTAGTTTGTGAAACAAGCATAAAAATTACTGTTCATTTCTATTTTGGTTTATAAGTGTTACTTAAAATTTGTTTACTTTTTTAAAAGTCTGTACAGGTTGAATGAAAATTATCATTTTTAATTAGTTATTGTGTGTAATTGAATTTATTATTTACTGACGGAAACTATATTGTTTTAATAAAAAGTAACAGAATTTAAAAAATATATATTTTATAAATGCACAATTAAAAATAATTACGAAGAGGATTTTTTATATGAAATGAAAAAAAATAAATTCAGATATAACGATTAACTAAAAAAAAACATAGACAAACACATTCAATTTTTATTTTAAAAAAAGAGCGTTTATAGAAATATATATTTTATTTCATTTTACAGTTGCTTTAATTCAATATTTTTATTACTTTTTTTCTATATACCTTCTATTAAGTTCTAAGAACGCTTATAGAATAACATTTACTTAATAGCATTGATTCAAATAAAAAATCTTTATTTATTTCTTAAAAAAAATAAATGAAGTTTTTAAATGAATGTACCTTTAATACCTTTTAATATTAATAACTACAGGAATTTTTACAGAATATGTTTATTTTTGTTAAAATGATTCTAGAAGAAAAAAAAGAAATTCTAGCAAAAAAACTAGTCTCAATGTGTGAAATGTGTTTCTCAAAACAGTGTATATTTCAAATACTACATAAACTTTTTCTCTGTGTCCTTCAACAGTTTTCAAACTAGTAGAAAAAAAAGTCTCAAAATGTTGTTTCACAGAAAAGATTGCTATTTTTTTTAAACATTTGAAAAAGTTTCTTCGCTCTCAAATATTTACTTTTTTTATATACTCTTCTTATTTCTGACTAGTAAAAGTAGACATGCGTCTCTTAAGGTATTTGCATAAGTACGAAACATCACTCTTCTCATAGAAAGCAGATGTTTTGCATATATTTATGTTTACCGGAGCAGGCTTTACTTCTAGAAACTAGGATTTATATGTTGAATATTCATATAGATAAATATTTCAAAACCTTTGCGAATTATAAAAAAACAAATTTCTGAATCTTTTGATGTTTAAGTTGGAGAGAAATCTATTTTCGAAAAACTTATTTCTCCACTCCATCCAATTTATTTTTTTTTGGAAATTTAACTCCATCTTAACTTTATTTTAGAAACTTAAGTGTTGTGGTTTCCATGCATTATAACTTTTACTTTCTGGTAAGTTTATAAAATAAGGTGTAAGCCAGTAAATAATCATGGAATTTAAAACAAATTAACATGGTTTGATTTTTTTTAAATAACATATATAATAATTGTTGATAAATAAACTTAAAAATTACTAAGTTTTATATCATAAGATTTCTGCTTGGTAAAATTGTTTCTAAGCTTAACTTTTAGAAAAGTTCTTTGGATACTAAGACCAATATCTTAAAGAAATAAATTCATATTTCATACAGTATTTAATTAAATATATATCGCTTATAAATTCAAATATTCCACTATTTGATAGCTTTGTTCTAGTTTATAGGTTAACAAAAAATGTTTTTTTTTCAACTCATATTATTATTTTATTTAATAGTAATATTGTTGTTATATACTGCTTCTATCATTATTTTTTTTTCACGTAAATGAGACCGTACCCATACTTAACTGAAATAAATTTGCATACTAAAGAAATAAAAAAAAGCTATAAAAACTGCTAATTATTCGTTCGTGGGTTGTTGTACAATACCTCCAAGTCTATAATACTCATTTGGGTATAAGGATGGAGATTTCCCATCAAGTCAATGTGACTAGAATCAGATTTTTTAAAAATATTTTAATCTATAGCTGTTGTTCTGATTAAATATTCTATTTCTGTACCCAATAACTCCTAGTTTTTTCAAAAGCTCTTTAATGAAGAAATTTTATTCTTAATTGTACAACTAGCCAGCTAAACATCATTCTAATATTTTAAATGTAACTAACAATTGTTATATATTTATTAATGTTTATTATTAACACTAGAATGACAGAAATTCAGTATATAACTATATTGTCCTAAAACAGTCAAAATGACAGCATTGTGAAAGAATAATTAATGTGTAAAGAAATTTGTTTAAAATTAATTTTAATATTTTTTATATTATTTACAGTCATATATCAAGTTGTTAGTAAATATTAACAATAAAAAATTTACTTCACTTGGGAAAAAATGTATTCTAAAAAATTTAAGAAAATGTATCATTATATACACCATTGTTTTTCTAATTGAAACTTAAAAGCAGTCAAAATGACTTCCTTGGGAAATCTAGTGTTATGAAATGTTTAACTAAATTATTCATGACAAAGGGAACATTTCCCTTCTTTTCAAAGTTTGTGATAGTTATATTTATTTGTAGCCGTAGCTGCCTTTTTTTATACAGAATGTTGTAACAGAACATATGTCGAACTCAATTATGTAAATGGAAACGTTTACAAACAAAAAAAAAGTGCCGAATAACCTGGCTTGAATAACAAAACATTATAATCGGTTATATTATTATTCTTATTATTTTTCTGAGTAGCTTATTCAATTACTTAACATTGTATTACTGCGTTTTCTCATATGTTTTAAGTCACATGGTAAGTGTAATTTTAATCAGTAATAAAGCATATTTGAACGAATGAAAACAAATTCCTAAGGAAACCACAACATTGATCCAAAAATCACACATGTTTATATCTTATGATTTTTATTTATTTTACAGTTGAAACAAAAATAATTGATTAAACACTAATATTTGCTGTTAGCAACCTCATAGCCCTGTAAAGGTTGCAAACTTCAGCTGCTAAGTATTTAAAAATTTATTTTTACGCAACAAATATTTTTTTGGATAAAATAAAGTATTTTTATTAATGCAACAGATAATTAAGAAAGTATAAGCAATTAAATTCTTTATGCGAAACATCTGTAGTACTGTATTACATTTTAAATGATTATTGCTTATTTTTTCATATTAAATAGTAGATGCGACAGTAATAGTCGAATTTTTATTTTAGTAAACGCTCATGACAGAACACATTTCAAATGTATTACTTTTAATTCGGAATGTTTTTATTATATCGGGAAATCCACGTTTTATTTTTCTTTCTAGAGTAGGTATTTTTGCTCAATGTATAGATTTACCCAGCAGTTTTAATGATCGCTTTACCATGAAGACCTCTTTTGAAAGAAGGCCAGAGCTTCTATGTTCGTCAAGTAATTGCATGGGTTGAAAAGGAAAGAAGAAAAAAAAAAGAAGAATGAGTAATCCACGTTTCCATAGATTAGAAATAGTCAAAACTCTCGAAACTTTCCCCCTCTCTGTTAAAATGATCTCTCTCCAAACTACTAAGTTACTACATGGGAATTCTTTCAAAATGGCCTGTTTCTAGGCCAAATTATGCGTTTTCCATCTGGAGGATAAAAGAAATTGTGTTCCTCCCAAAGACTCAAAGTACGCATTCTGAAGTTCTGTCGAACGAATTTTTAAGAATGTTCTATTCTTATTGCTTTCCTCTTCTCTTGCTCAAATATTGTCCTCAGAAATGATATAGGCATCAGAAAAGATTTTTCGTGAATAGAGAAGCAAGTCACTTCTTAAGCTGAAAATATTGTTTAAATATATTAAGGTAAAGTAGTATAATAAAAGTGATTTCCATAATTTTATTTTGAAGGTAAACATACAAATAAGTGTTTGCAACTTAATATTTTAACAATTTTACAATTGCGTGCATTTATTTATTTATTTATACATTTGATGATTTTAAGATTAAAATAGATTTATTTTATGATAACTTTTTAATGGCATTTTAAATTTTAATTAAAAATAAATATTTTACCAAAAAAAGCTGCAAATGGTAGCATATAAAATAATCTATTTCCTGTAATATTTCCTTGAATCTGATTCTTATTTATTTTAAATAGCTTATTGAAACTCGAGTGAAAAAATATAATACGTCGTATAAATCTATAGTTATACTTAAAATGCAGATTAAAGAATAAATATAAAATTTCATATGTGTCGTCAATGCATTAAAAGTACCTGCAGGAAAAATTAGGTGTTATGGAAATCTATAACAATAGTATCAATACTGGTAAAATCAATTATTTCTAAGTAATTTCTGAGTATAAACAAAAATTTCTAAACTTAATAAAATTTAAATTCGAAATATTCATATAAAGATGCTTATCTTTATTTTTCTTTTCAAGCTGTTGTTGTAATAGTATACATTTTTACATTTAAGGTAACAATGTAAACGTAGTTTGTTCTCTACTATAATACGCCATATACGTATGTTCCAAAACAAATCTAAAAAGACATTCTTATTCACAATCTCATTTCACAGTCTAGAAATGTCTGCATCCCTTTCACTATGATTTAGCAATATACTTATTACTTTTATCTACTTTCTTCACATAAGAAATGGAATGCATTTCTTAATATAAGAATATAACTAAAAAATTTTTAGCTTACTCTGTCCAAACACGAATGATTACTTTTCTTACACGTATGTATATATCTCGCTTCCATATTAAATACGTCAGCGAAATAAATAACGATTCACTTTCTGAGATAGCTTAAATAGTACGTTGAGTAAAATTACTTGTACAGTAATACATTATCTAAATAGCGAACTGTGGAAACACTTTAGTTTACTTATCATGTTAGGAATAATGCAGTTAAAGGCAAGAGGTTAAGACGTGACATTTAATTCAATGCGTTGCATTAGCAGCAGTTCAGGTAGTTCAGTTGTGGAGTACTGATAACCACCATTCAAATTTTCTTTTCTATACTTCTTGCACCATTTTCAAGGTTTAAGTGGTAAAGTTTTTTGCCCAAAATGTTCCATAAAAATTCACATTTTTATATAGCATATAGTTAAGCATAATTAAGTGTGAAAATATAAGGGTTTTATTTTAATTTTCAATTTTATACAGTTTTAACACTGTTTGTTATTTCATGAATGTGGAACACAAAACCCCCTAAATGTGTTTTCTTTTTATAAATGCGCACTGTATGCTATGAAGAAGGTTTCACCTATCTTAAAAGAATTTCTCTCATACTTACATAAAAAATTTCATGTTTGTACCTCTTTTTCAAGTGGTTGAGGATTTTTTTGTATGGGTGCATATATATATGCACACACTATTTGAAGCACGGTTCATATTACTTACATCGCAATAAAGACAGAGATAATAACGTTTTTTTTTTTGGATTACCCGTCCATTTTCATTTCTTCTCAAAGCATATATATATATATATATTTACACATATTTGAAGCACGGTTCATATTACTTACATTGCAAAAAAGACAGAGATAATAACGGTTTCTTTTTAGATTACCCGTCCATTTTCATTTCTTCTCAAGCAACAAACTGAAGAAGGAATTGCCTAACCCTGTTCGTTATTGAATATTTTCAGGAATTTAAATTCCAACCTTCAATAAAAACTTCCGCCTTCCCCTCAATGAAAATCTCGGATGAGAAGTATCTCAGTACCATGAACAAACATCACCTCTTCAAAACACACTATATGAATTAAAAATACGTGGAAATCAAATATGTAAAAATAAAAAAAAAACAGTGCCCGCATAGCGTACGGGCAAACCGGTTGTGGCCAGTTTTCGGAAACCCCCATGGTGTATAGGAAATCCAGTCAAGGGATTAAAGCTATCGAATAAAAACTATTGAAATTTTGGTTATTTTATCATAATTTTCTCTGTAAAGCGACTGAAGTGACTCCAGGAATCAGTGTAGTTGATATCATATTCAATAGATTAGACTCTTCTTAAGCTTTTTGATACAATCTTTGCTTTCAAAATGTTCTATTATTCTTATAAGGATAAAACCCGTTATACATACATTGAGAAAATATCAGAAAATATGTTAACCATTGAAAGTAATTTTGTGAAATAAATTATTATTTATTATTATTCTTATAAAGCTTTCAGTTTGGATACCACAGACATCAATAATATACTTATGACTACTATTGTATTGTGAAAATAAGGAAATCTTATAACGTTCTCGTTATTCCTAAGAATCAGCTAAAATAGTAATCTTGATCTAACTAAATATTCCATGTTTACACTTTCCTAATATTTAAGTCTTAACCTAGGTTTTATAATACAGAAATTTTGTCAACAAGCAAATAAAAAAAAACTTTTTGCAACTTTTTTGTCTTTCATTCTGCATAACATGTTGTTTTAAACTCTCCGGGATAATTTTACTTATTAAGACTTTAAGAAGAATTTTTCTGAAATTTTGACAACTTTAATTAAAAGAGAGAAGTCCACTTAAAAATTCTTAAACTATAGCAAGATCTTCTAAAATTTAAATAAAAAATACTCTGAAAGTAACGCAGTTTTTTTTTTCTCCAAAAGACATTGAACATGAATTTAAACTCAGTTGTTTTCCAAAACATTTCCAACTGAAAAATTTGTTTTAAAGTATATTCTAGTTCTACAAAATGTGCAAATTAGAGCAAGCTATTCTTTTATCTAACTTTTGACTCTATTTTTTTACGAAAATTGTACTTTTTTTAGAGTACCAATATTTTAAGGCAAACCATAAAATACGTACAAATACAAACATACGTTTTATATTGTTTCGTTATTTTAAACATCCCCCCCCCTCCATGTATCCGCGTTCATCCTAAGAAAGAAAAACCCCATAACCAATTCATATTTGCCTTGGAGAAGAGAATAATATCAAAACTTAGTTCATTCTTATCTCAAGGGATTTAACCTTCACTTACAAGGTTTTTATCCAAAGTAATCCTCTCTTCCTTATCCTAACTAAATTTTTATATTTTCTTCTGCATCCTTTTTTGTTTTCTTTCCAGTTTTTTCTCCTTGTTTAGCTTCTGAGAGAATCCAGTCCTTTCCCTGAGGCTTGTCGTTAAGTATTTATCGAACATTTTTGTAGCTCTCCTGCTATTTGCGTTACGATACAGAAGCCTCTTTGGATGGGGCAAGGCTTGTTAAATGTCGGGACAGGGAATTGGAATTTTCTTTAATGTTTCAGCCCTTTTCGGTACTGATTGATGGTTGGATCGTATTAGCGAAACAAAATGAGGAAACGTCAAACTTGAGACTATCATCGAGTTAGGAATTAATTGATGACTTGACATGGTTAAAAAAAGATTGCTTTCTCTGATAGAGTTTTCGGCCCATTTATATTTATAGTGATAGTTTATTTTCTATTAGAACTGGAATTACTTTCCAGTATTGTCGTGGATATTACTACCGCCTTTTAAGCTTTTTTTATTGGATATAACTATAAATGTTCCGTCTCTACTATAATGGATTTACTATATTTATCTTAAGCCTTTCATTGTGTTCAAAGGATACAGTGGTTGTGGTATATGAGACTTCCTTTTTAGTTAAATGTCACTTAATGACTTGTATTTCACTTAAAGTCGTATAAATATTGGAATAGTAATAATATTTACGTATTGCAATTTATGCAATATAAAAATAAAGAATACATGAAAGATATAACAGTACATATCAGTTAGATATAAGATATCAAAGATAATTTAATGTATAATCTTAAGGTATCCGACTACGTTCGGAACCGTGATTTTGCAAAAGCGTATAAATGGATATTATTTATAATATTTAGTATCACTTAAATTAGAAAATGTACATAAAATTGTTTTAAGAATATTATTACAATAAAATATTAGTTAAGTACAATATTTTGACAAAAAATGAACATAGAATGACCCATTTTCAAAATATTTTCCTTTTGTGAAAAATGCTTCGATTATAATACTATTTTGCCTGTTGATAGCTCAGACCTCTCTACAGAGGCTCAACTAGAATTTATGAAATATGTAACTTAGAAGTGAGTTTATCCATATTTTACGACAACAGAGAGAGCAATTTTAAGAAAAAAACGCCGATAATTATTTCTATTGGTGGTAACTCTGAAAATAATGTGAATTTTTCAAAAATCCTAGTTCAGACTCTATAGAGAAGTCTTTACTTTATACAAGCAAAATATTATTACTTAAGAAGCATTTTTTATAAAAGGAGAACATTTTGAAAAATATTTTTTCTAAGTTAATTTTTTCTGCCAAAATATTGTATTTAAATATTTTTTTTTTTGTCAAAAAATCCTTAAAACTATTTTATACATGCATTATAATCAAAGAGACACTATATATCATGAAAATTATCCATTTATGCCCCTTTTTTAAAATCACGGTTCCGAACGTAGTCGAATAAATTAACCAATTAATGAATATTTTTCTTGACTTAAATGGACGTACCACGTTGAAGGAGGGGATTAATTCATTCAATTCGAGGTGATTTATAATAGTACAATATGTTGTTTTTTTGCTTGACAAATTATTATTTTTTTAAAAAATAATAGTTACTTTTTTTCGTGGTTACACTTGCTACTTCCTACTTATGAAATTATATAAAATTTCAAATACATATATGAAGTGTTACGTATATTCCTTATGTGTTAGAAATATTTTCGTACGTTAGTAGAAATGTTACCTTTAAGAAGGATATCAAGTTAAAACTTACAGGATGTCTTAACAAAATAAAAGTTCAATTTTTCTAGACCCATACAGATGTCATTTAGTTCATAATTATAGTTAATAAAACAGCGTTTCTCAAACTTTCAATACTGGCGACATAATTTTCAATAATAATTTTCATCGCGACCCCATACAATAACAATGTATTGAATGCAATAATAATGTACTTTAACGGTCAAGTTACGATACGATCTTAATTATAAACCACTCAAATTATAAATATAAGTATTAAATTTTATATATATATATTACTTTCAAGTAATAGGTTTTAAAATAAATTATATATATATATACTTTTAAGTAATAAGAAAAGTATCATATTGCTTTTCTTTTCTAATTTTTAAATTGGAATAAATAACAATTAAAGTGCTACTGGTATATTCATTATGTCATAATGTATCTGTTTTGTTTTCTTTAAGTAATTGTTTTATGATTTTTTAAAATAACTTTTTATTTTCGACTTTTTGATATTCTCTCTCTCTCGTGCCCCACAGTTTGAGAAACAATGTAATAAGGGAATACAGTTTTAATTATAGTATGTTTATTATCTCCTCTATTTTATAAATTGCAACATACTTATTAAATACCAAATATGCATGAAGTACAAAATAAAGTTTTTTTTTAATGAATTGGCAATAATTGTATTTATTAATGGTAAAGGAATTTAATTAGAAATGAAAATATTAGAAACATATGTGCTTGCGTTTTATGCCGAATACTTCCAGAACTTTTTGTTAAGCTAACAAAATACTAGGCGAGTTTCAGAAATTGTTCCTTTTTAAAAATAGTTTATTAGAAAATATTAATTTCATTACTGAAAAATACTAACTCAAAATGTTTAATAATAATACAGAGATTTTTTTACAAAAATATATTTGTCTTTATGAAAAGGTCCGTCATAATCGAATCCTAAAAATATATCAGAATATTAAATTTAAATATTAGGCTATGCAAAATATTTGATTTAAAAGACTTCAGAATTAGATTGTGCCTAGGTAATTAAAACTAAGGGGTTTGCATGCATATATCATCAAATATTTATGATTTTAATTTCAAAATGTATCTCAATTATTGGTTTTAATCTCCTGCGAAATTTAAAAAGCAAGTGTTATGAATGAAAAATATTCGTAATTAGTTACAAATATTTTTTTTGACTTTTTTATTAAACACTGCATTATTTTATTTATACTTAGCATAATTTTTAATATTAAGTACAGTTAAAATATATTTAAATTGAATATTTACAAGATATTTTACAGATTTAAATATAAATCATTATTTCTTACATTTTTTAATAAACATATTATCTTCTTAAAATATTTTAGAAAGTAACTTGTAAGGAATTGAACATAATGAAAACTGTCGATAATATTAGACTAACACAACGGTATTATTGATTGTTGATTGTGCTTTACATAACTAAATGAAGTACTTTTATGTTACGATGAGAAAAATTGCAAGAAAATAATTAGATGAAAAAAAATGAAGAATATATATATATATATATATATATATATATATATATATATATATATATATATATATATATATATATATATATATATATATATATATGTATATATACGAAGTCATAGAAACTTAGTAAAATGTATAAAATTGTTGGAAAATAAAAGATTTTGTTTTATCTCATTCTAATAATCATTAAATAGTCATTCGTATCATGTAATTAATTTTTAGTATGGTAACTCATTGAAACAAGACTTCCAAGTTTTAGTAATAAATCTCACATAAAACTTTTACATCCTTATAAAGAAATTAAAAAAGGTTGAACATAGAATTTTAGTCTACTTATTATTCATAAGCGCACAGAAAAAATTATTTCTGAGGTTGTTAAAAATGAGTGGTTCTACAAACGAAACAAAAGAAAGTAAAATATCACTCTATCTTACTTATCTCTATTGTCTTTCCAGAGTTTATTTTGGGTAACGTTGAAAACATTCAGTCAACGAAACTTGTAAAACTTATGTTACACGGCCTTTATAAAAATCAATGACAGAAAGAGGAAAGAACACTGAGTGAAAAAGAAGGAAATATTTTAAAGTTTTTCTTGAAGCTCTACGAAAGCTATAAACCACGCAGCGTAAGTCATAAACCTGTGAACTCTGTTGAATATCAAACGACTGCGTGAGAAATGTGGTAGATAATAAAAATAAAGCCTTTTCCACACAGGTGTAAAGGAAATGCAATAAAACATTGAAAAATGCCAAAAGACTTACGTCTGAAAAAGACATTGAATAAAAGGGACAAAAAAGGAACGAGGAAATACGAATACGAACAACGAAATACGAATCGTTGCAATTCCTACCCGTAACTTTTTCTAAGATGATGACCATCATTATATATTTCAAATTATTTGGGACTGAAGAAAAAACATACTTAAATTTACTTACTTTACCAAATAAATTCAATAAAAACCATAATTTCTGAAATTTTATTTCAGAAATTCTGAGTTATTTATGATTGTTTTTGAATACAACACAAAGCTTTTTCATTAAACAATGTCTGATTTTTATACTATAAAAGTAACGAATAAAGAAGAAGATGCGAGAATTAATTCAAAGAAGAAGAATGAAGAGAAGAATGAACAAAAATGAAATATACAATATTCTTTGCAAGTAAATAAGCAATTAGACAATTAAAAATAATGCAATAACCTGTAAAATAACAAAAATAATGTACTTCAAAAATTGAATTCCTTTTTCATTTAAAAATTACTAGGAGAACATAATATTTTCAAAACTCGTTTTAGTGATTGATACCTTAGAATAAGCAAATCAAGTAGTACTGAGATTTTTTAAAAATAAATTCAGGATAAATTACCTGTCATATTTAAGACTTTTGTTTTGAATTTTGTTAAAATTTATTTAAAAATCGTTCATACAATTATCATAAATGCTAGGATTAAATGGCTTACTCTTTCACTCTATAAATATTTAATTAAACAATATTTAAGTTGCCCCAACAAATATTTAGTTAACTTAATTTTTTTCATGATTTAATATGGTAAAAAATATAAGATATTTAACAAAATAAAATCAGTTTCTTGAAACTGTATCCTATATTAAATAAAGGAAAATTAATGGTTTAATTAATTTGCGTTATTAAGTCAATTCGGATTGGACATTCTTGAAATATTGTCTTAAAGGATTCCTTTATAAAAAGAAACACATGATAAACATGAAAGTTTCTATGAAATGGGAAGTATTTCACATTATAAAATTTTGAAGTGATTTATATTCTAAAACATTGGAAAATAATTCCTAATGCTAATTTTTAAGTAGAGGATATAAAACATTAAAACGAATTTTGAGTTTTTATGAAATATAAAACAAAAAGATAGTAAAATATCATGTGTTAATATAAATTAATTCAAATTAATTATTTCTGAATTAAAAACAAATATAAGCTAGAAATATTACTAAGTAAATGTATGTATATAAGCAATACAAATAATCTTAATTCAAGGACCATTATTTATTGCGCATAACAAGTTTACTCAAAGCAGTAAAAAATATATTTTAATGTATGCTTAAAATAAACTAATTGATAATAGTTGTAGCTGAGTTGAATTTAGAAATTCGAGGAATATTTTTTCTTTTAAAATTTAATTTTGAAGGAAAATAATGAAAAGTAAAAAAAAATCCAATCAAGAATATCTGCAAAAAATGTTTAACAAGGACACGTAAAAACATTTTGCTTATTTAATTTCCTTAATAAAAATATTCCCATATGTTTTCTGTTATATAATTCAATGTATTTTAAGTATTTAGCTTGTTCCATGAAAAGAACAAATTGAAGAAAAATAGAGATTTCATTTAAGAATCTATAATGATTCAAAAACATTATTCTTAAGAATTTATGAAATGCAAACAAAATTTTCAAGGAAATTGAATTCTCGGTATATAATTCTTACTCCATTCATAAGAGACTATTTCAAATAATAACTTTATTTTTTCACTTAACTTTAAGATCATAAAAATTTCATACAGAAAATTTATTAAAAATATTACCAGGCAAAAATACTGCCTAGAGTGCAATGAAGATAGAAATGTCAATACATGTATGTTGTATGCAGAGTCAAATTAGAAGGAAATGATTGAAAAATAAAGATAACATTTTCTTAAAAGGTTTTTGAATACATGATGGATGAAAATCAAATATTTATAAACATCGATTTACACTATCAAATTTCAGAATGTAAAATGATAGTTAAATAAACCAAAATTTATTGACTTAAAATTTATTACATAAAGCGAAATAAACTTGAAAATAAAGGTTAATTTTTAAAAATTTACCATCTATAGCATACTTTAAATTGCCTTATCATAAGTAAGAATGTAATCTAGATATTTTTGTCAGACCAGCGTTTTTCCTCCAGATGACTTATGAAAGAAATTTCTTTAAACCTTTATCTACCCCGACGGTACTTACAAGTACAACTCACTTTAAAACTACATCGAATAAACATTTTTACGAATACTCTGACGATACTTAGCAGGAATATTCTTTTAAATCCACTCTTCCAAGATGTATGACAGCCTGGGTAGTGGGAAGGTGAATAGTTTTATAGCAGAAATTGCGTTTACAACGGTTTGCGAAGATTACCATTTTTGTTCTGAAAAAATGGTTAATGTCAAAATGTAAATGACTTATTTTTTGTATGCTAATGAAGACTTTAGAAAATGATTTGACCATTTAATTTAGGTGAACAGTGTACATAATTAATTTAATAGTTAAATGTCTTTAATTAATTAATTAGCTCTTACGGATTCAATTTCCGAAAGTTGAGTGTCTTGTTCATGTATATTCCTTAATTCTCAATGTAGTGATTAAAAAATATTGCATGAAAAAAACTGCCGTAAATCATATTGCCGAAGATAAAGAGTAAAACTAAAAAAGTAATCAATGTACGCACATAAGAAATAAGCTGTAATTATTTACAGCGTGTATCCAAATTTCAGGTCTCTAAAGAGCAACTGTTTCAGAGTTGCTCTTTAGGGTAGGTTCTTTATGAAATGCAATAAAAAATGTTATTCAAACATTTATTATTGCATTTCACAAATATCTAAAAAATATTTGCACATATTTTTTTTTTATTTTTAATATTGTCAAAAGTACGTTTCTCTTTAAGTATAGTTAAGTTCGTGTTTCAGAGATATTAGAGAAATTATTAAAATTTTTGACCGTGTGCTGTATAATTTCAGAGTTCACGCACTCATATATAACTCTTAAAATAATAAGACCATTTTGGAAACATTAAGAAAAACTCTTGAGAATTATGATAAAAATAAAACATTTTTACTTTACCACCCATTTTAACAAGAAGATTGTTTAGATAGTCTCAACTCATTATTTCGTCTTTATGTAAATATGAAATTTTAATAGCCCAGTAACTGAGTTGCAGCGTATCACACTTGCATGATGCAGGTCTGGGGCTTAAATCTCGGGCTGGGCATGTTCAACTCAGCCTTCCATCCCTTCAGTGGGTCAATATATCAGTACCAAGCTTGCTTGATAACTAAACACTGAGGGTTTCACGTCAGACTGACAACCTGATCAGAACATCTGCTCATACACTTCAGTGATCAAGGTCTCTTAAACTGAAATTGGCACTGTAAGTCTTAGCCCTCATAGGCTTTTTTGCCACTAAATTTAGTTCTGTATACAAATTTTAAAAAAATAATTTGGCATAAAATTACGGTTAATAACTTGATGTATTTTAAATTACATATTACTATTGAAGCATGTTGTCCTCACTTTACTTCTCACCTTAGCTCTGGTCAGCAGAGCTTCCAGAGTTCTTTTAAACATATAAAGTGGTGTTTGTGTAAATACAATGGGATAACATATTTCAAAAAGAATTCCAAAATTTTTGCATTCAATGCTCAGGTGTGAAGAAGTGGTTATTGCTTGCCTTTCTGGCAACACTCATCATTGGTTTCATATACTTCCTCATATCGCATAAGGTTGATTTTTTAAATGATTTAGTTTTTGTATTGTATGTTACTTTTATAATGAATTTTGTTTTGCTATCACTTGTACTTCTTGGGAAGTATTTTTGGATGGCCTCGAATTATTCCACTTTTTTTTTAAATATCAATACACCCGTGTACATAAATTTTAATTGTATAAAAACAAATTAAAAAACTCGCCTCACTTATTCTCTATTTAAATAATATTATTTGAATTAATATCTATGTTAACCCTTCATCCACCGGTGGTACTTATAAGTACATTTAATTTTGAATTATATAGAATAACTATTTTTACGAATATTCTGACGATATTTAACATGAATGCTCTTTTAATACCACTTTTCCAGGATACATGTCATCCCAGGCTCTCTGATGAATATTTTGGTGGGAAAGGAGAATAGTTTTAAAACAAAAGTTGTGTTTTCAGCTGACACTTTGATCGGATTGCGAAGATTGTCATTTTTGTTCGAAAAAACTGCCTTTTTTTCTTTTTTTTGTGTGATAGTTAAGAAACCAGAGAAAATGATTTGACTATTTATTTTAAGTGAAAGGTGTATTTAATTAGTTTTATAGTTGAATAATTTGGCGGTTTTTATAAGTACCGACAGAGAGAGCGCACTGGATGTTAGAGTTAAAACTTTGTTGTTTGTAGTTATTTTTTGTTGTGTTGTAGCGTCAACACTATAGTGCAATATAGTTATGCTTTTCTTGGCATATTTTTTTAGTTTATTTATTTTGTTTAAATTTTTTTTATTTTAACGTTTTCAAAAAAATTTCTACTTTGAATCTGAGTTTTTTTACCACACAATTAAATGAAATGTCTATACTTCATTCAAAAATTAGCAGTATTTAAATTTCTTTACGTGTAACTGGGATTTAACAATAAGTGGAGGAATTCAAGGGGCTATTATTATTGTTTTCATTTTCCTCAGATTGCCTGGAAAAAAGCTGTCTTGAAGAGGTTTTGGGTTCATTACAGAACCTACCATCTGAAAGCAGTGATTCACTAACACATGATTCTTCAGATGAAGATGTCACAGAAAATTATTTGCTAGAATTTTCATTAGATTCCTAAGATAATAATAAAGAGACTGAAGAAGACGTAAGTTGCATTAGTTCATGTTTAAAGTATTACAGTATTTCATACCCCAGGATTCAGTGCTTTAAGAAACATTCAATCGAAACCTCACTCAAATTGCACAACGTGTAATGAATTTGTGTGTATTATGATAAGACAAATTGTTTCTTTCAATATCATCAAATTGAGTTTATGTGTAAATAGGCTTTTCTGTGTAAAAATTAAATAAGTTTTAAAATGTTTTTAATTTTCAAAAATAATTATTTTGTGCTGAAAAATATTAGTGTTATCTGGTTATTTAGCCCTTTTAAAAGTTAAAATTCAGTTATAAATGTCATAGGGTCATTTTTTCTTATGAGAATACTTTACAACTCCTTTTACTGAAGATAGCTTGAAGTACCTATTTAATTAATTAGCTATAACGGATTAAACTTTCTAAAGTCGAGTATTTTATTTATGTACATTCCTTAATTTTAATGTAGTGATTGAAAAAAAAATGTTGCATGGAAAAATTTGGAGCAAATCGTAATGCCTTAGATAAAGGGTTAAACTGTAAATATGCATTTTACATACAGCACATTCTTTAATTAACTAACTCTTAAACATAAATAATTATTGAATAAAGTACCAAATTGTGACTTCTTTCATATAATAATTATAATAGCATTCTACCATATTTTCCCCAAAATATTTCTAACGATTTTTCGAGAAAATTTCTTAGGTATAAATACAAAAGGAAAGTTTAATTTAGTATATTGTTCCGTAAAATGAAAAAAACAATATAAAATTCAACCATTTTTCTCTTTCTCCCTCCTTTTCTTTTATGTATTTCGTTCGATAGAGGTGCCTTGTTGCATTTAAATGTCCAGATTTCACACAGTTTCAATTGATCCAATTTTCAATAAACCTGCCACACAACTGCGATAGCCTCAAAGAAATGAGCTCAAAAGGAAAATTTCATTTTAAGAAACTACTGTAAATGTGGTATATTTGAAAAACGTAACGGTAGAAGGCGGTGGAATTATAATTCATTGGATTTACTATGCTATTTTGAAAAAAATATATTGTATTCCACGTCGCTTTTCTATATATATATATATATATATATATATATATATATATATATAAACTCCTATATACTATATTAAACTTCATTGTAATGTACTTTGCAGGAATGAGGGATAGATAACCCATTTGCAGTTATATTATTTTCAGTGGGACAAATATTAAACAAAATTAAGAAATATTGATATATTTAATCTATTCCTATTTCTCGCATCCGTACTTAATCTATTTTCTGTTTATATAAATTTCAGCAATAAAAGAATCATAATTTTTTAAAGAATACAGATATTTATGCCGAAGAGACATGATGCATCCCATGCCACTCAATATGATTTTGAATATATAACCCTGTTTATAGCTACTTGAATTTTGTTATTTATAAATCGTGATAAAACACAAAAAGATTACATTTACTTAGACTTTTTAATTCTGCTATACACTAGCTACTTTAAATTTACACCTCATTTTTTCTCATTACATATCATGTGGCATTCACATTACAGCCGTTTTTGAATCGTTTTTAGAAGATCAAAATCATAGGTGTAAATAAAACAATTCAAAGATTAACTAATTTTTCATACATTGAACACTTATTAACCATTAATCTGCCTGCATATATATAATAATTACCCTTTTTTTAAGCTTGTATACCGAAAATACGTAATTTTCTACTGAATAATAATTATTATAATTACATTGAAATAGTAAAAAGTTTGAAGAAAATTGATGTGTTTTACATGAAAATAATAAGCCCTTGAGTTGATTATGACTAAAAAAAATTATTATATAAGTTTTAAATGGAATTACTAAATGTTCTTTTTTGGTTTATTGAATATTGCACACCTATTGCCTTGTACTAATCACCTGAAAATTTTTAATTGGGTTTCGATCGATTTATAATACCCCTTCTCAGGATGAAAGTTGACAATATGTTTAGTTTTACAAATTTAATTAAAATTTTTGGTCCTTTAAATACATGAATTTGAAAATATCGTACAATGCAATGTTAAATATATTTTAATATGAAATGACATGAACGCATGGAAATGGGGGAAATTAAAACGGCTTCAACTAATTACTCTTATCCTTGGGAATCATATATATATTTTTTAATGGGCTGCATATTAGCATCAAAGCCTTTGCAGACACGGCAATCTCGCAAAAGTGAGAGCCATTTCATGATGGCACCATCCAGTGGTGACTCACGCTCTACCAAATTTTTGACTCTGAAATTAATTTTAATTCCAATTATCATATGATACTAAATACTGCCGTGGTTTAATTTTTGTTGAGAGTACTAGAGACAAATTGATACTCAAGGGATCTGATACATGCCACATAACCATATAATATGCGTGCCTACGATTATCACATTTAGAATATCTATTGACCCCAGTGAGATCAAACCCGTAATTTAGGGCTACCTCTAAGCCACCAAGCCGACTGAATCATTTCTTAAGACCAGTCAGTAGAGTAAAAACTTTTTGAAATTCGATTTTGAGTTTTTTATATTTCTAAAATCTCCAAATCATTACCTTTTCATACCTTTTTAAATATGAGAACTTGCAAAGCCTCCACAAAATTTAATTTAATCATACATAATTAAGTGTAGATTAGATGAAACTTAACTGCAAGTTTAGCTGTTAGTTTGTTTACGTACTTTTGGAGCTAAGTTTGTAATTATGATGAAATTATTTGCTTTTATTTTGAAATTTAATATCTGGGTGAAATTTTTTTGTTCTGTAATTAGAGTTTTTTGTTGTGTATTATTATTTCTCCTTTCGAAATTATTATACTTTTAAATATTTAATAACTTGTTTGTGAGGATTGAAAACGTGCTTTTTGAAAAATGATAGTAATAAAATTATTTCAATAGCGTAAAAATATGAAGGATATGGCAGAAATGAGGTAAATTTAGTGCAACTAATTTAGATACTCGACAGGAAATAGTTGTTAAAATATTGAATGTGTAAAACACCTGCTTTTCATCTAAACAATAGTAAAATAATTAAATCAATGGAAATCGAAGGGAGATCAAGAATCTTATCCTTCATTACTGTGCAAAATGATTTATAGGCTACATTTTTTTTGTTGATAAGGTAAAATTTTTTTTATAAAAATTTCTGTTTTCTAAAATTTATATTTTTAAAAATGTGTAAATTTCCTTTGTGCATATACTCTATATTTCTTAAATGTGATTGTGTGTAATGAAGTGCCATTTTTGAAACATTCTTTAAAACATCCAAATAGAAAGCAGATATCACAAAAAATAGCAATTTTCAATAAATTTATAATATTAATGCTCTGTGAACTGACAGTATGTCTTTGAAAAAACTAATTAATATATTTTAAAAAAATCACTTCAGTTGAAATATTAATGTCTAACTGATATACAATACAAATTTGAGCATTTCTGTTTAATAGTTTTATAGAAAAAGGTATGAGATGACACATCAAAAGTGATGTTTGTTGTCTTTGCGAGAGGCTTGTTACATACATAAAAATGCATAAATTTCATGTTTAAAAACATAAAAACAGTTTTATTTTGGCTGTTTTAGAAATCAATTGTCCAGTTTAGAGTAATGTTTGAAGTTTAAAACTTAGAAACTGTCTTCAAAAACAAAACCTAATCATAACATTACAAAAACCCAGCGAAAACTTTCAAATTGTCGTATATAATCAGGTATTTTTAAACATTATCTCAAATTCATATCAAAACCATATTGATACATTTTCACATTATATTTATGTTGCTTTATGTTAGAATTTGATATCTGTAAAGCCATGAAATCTACTAATTCTTCAAAGATTGATACACAATTGAGAACATTGATGTAATACTACAAATTATCTCGTTAAAAAAATGAAAAATGCAATTCTGGGCAATTTAAGACTTTTTTTGCTTACTATTTAAGCAAAATAAATTGCAAAGATGCTAATGTTCAATAAAATGGGACAAATACACGTTGTAATTCAATATTTCTCTGATGATGTCACACTTCACATTAAAAATTCAATTTTCTTAAAAATGATGTTTTTAAAACTGAATGCATCTTTTTCTCAGAAAATAATGTATGTTTGCACATGAATTTTTCCCCTCATAATATTGATATGTATTTATATACATATTCATGTGAGTTTTTTCGAGAATTTTCCAAAATATTTGACTGAAATCCATATATCGTGACAAAAAATATCAATTTTTAGAAAAATTCATAATGATATTTTTATGTTACATGTATTTAAGAGGCTAAACAATCTATTTTAAAGATTTCAATTCATTGCAAATATTAATGTTTATTTATTGTTCAGACAAATGTTTAAGCTTTAAGGTTTTACAATAAATGGTAACTAATTATAACTCAGATGTGTAATGCTTTTTGTCGTTGCGAGAAACTTGTTGCATGCATAAAAATACACAAACGTAATGTATAAAAACATAAAAAACAGTCTGATTTTTTACTTTTTTATAAATCTATCGTACATTTTACAGAAAATTTTCAATTTTGAAACTTTTAGAAATTGTGTTTGCATGTGAACATACAAATCCATAATGAATTTTTTTGTAATGTCTTAAAATCACATATTTCCAAATCATTACTTTTACATATTGATACATGTTTCCATTATATTTATGATATTATAAAGTCAAATTTGGTATTTGTAATGCATTGAAGTTAAAAATTCTTCATAGATTGTTACATAATTTGTGAAAATTGATACAAAATGCTAAAAAATCTCGTTGAACAAAAACTGAAAAATACTACATATGTATTTGCTGAACATTTTCAGACTTCTTTGTTTCCTATTTTATGCTTAAAAATGTAAGAAGATACTAATGTTTAATAAAGTAGGAAAAATGCATGTTGTAATTCATTGATTTTGTGATGAAGTGCCTTTTTGCACTAAAAATGCAATTTTCTCAAAATGATTGTTTTCAAACTGCGTGTACCTTTTTTAAAGAATCTAAAAGATGAATATGCTTGCAATTTTTACTACACATAAATAATATGTAACCATATATAATGGAGCTACTTTTTTGGAGGTTTTTCTAAAATATTTTGCTGAAAAGCAGTTGTAAAAAAAAATGACAATTTTCAAACATTTTAAAGGCGATACTTTTACGATGAATTTTTTTGAAAAAAAGTAAACAATATATTTTAAATATTTTACCATTATTTAAATAAAAAAGCCTAATTAATATACAGACAATATGTGAAGTTTTTATATTTAATAGTTTCTGAGAAACAGGTTCCTAAAAGGGCTCAATTTAACATTATCGGTATAGGTGTACTGACTAATCTTAATTGCATTTAAAACAACTTTAATTTTTAGAGAGAATGTCTTTTAATAAAGTAAATTTCTGTATCAGCTGATGCCATATTGTTACGTTGATTGGGGTTCAAAGGTTTTTCACAAATCAATCGCAAATGACAAGCCAGTCTTGAAGAGCGTTTAGAATTGATGGCCGAAAATCAATCTTTGAAATACATGATTCAGATCCGAAATTTGCAGAATAATTATCAGAAGGACTTCCCACCTTCTACAGAGCTCATATACAATATGTGTCTAAAATACAATTATGCTAGTTTATTCATAAGCACCTCTCATCCTGCTCAACATCCGAGCTATCGCTATTTGAATCTTCAAGGTCAATGCAACACAAATAATCGCTAGTCAAAGCATAACTGAGTCCGTTCCAGCGACTGTCTTCATAATTATAGGCCTCGCGGAGTCTTCCAGAAAGATCCGTTTGCGTCATATATCGTGATATTAGAGGGTTTCTAAACTAAATTTCGGGAAGAATCTATAGGTTCACAAAAATAACCCCAACTTGGCTCTATCTCCAAAATTTCGACAAGTTTAGATTGAATCGTCATTATAACGTAAAGGATGGTGTTTCTTGCGAATATTACAATTTTAACATGATATAAACATAACATATAAAGTCATATAAATCCCTTACACATCTCTCCATATCAAGATTATTTCCCTTATTTTACACAAAACTCGTAACACTATTTAATGCAATTAAAATGAGAAGATTAGATAATCCGCTGATTAATTAGGTTATTCCGATAAAATATGAAAAGTTAATTTAGTCCTGCTCATCTCTTACTAGACACACATTAATATCAAAATATATTTTCTCGAAAAGCAGCAATGTGTTTCATGCTTAAGTAAATATTCAGATAAACAACTTTGCAATTATAGACACTACTAATAAGAGCAAAAACTGGGTTTTTTCAGATAAAACTGTAAGTAACTTCATATAATAAATAGAAATAAAATGTACAGATAATTAATGAAGCATATTGCAGTTTATTTATTTTTTGTGTGTGTAGAATCAAGTTGATGTAATAAACCAAGGAGCAAAATATATTTCATTGGCTTAGAAATATTTTTGAAGGAAAGGAAATAAAAAAAAAATAAACTAAAGTGTACTTATTTATTAGTAAAATCTATGGATAATGAAATTGAATTAAATATGATTGATTGGTTTAAAATTAATTTGTTTGACATTTGCATCTGTTTGTGGCACATTTAAATTTGCAGTCATATTTTTGAGATCCTTTCTGGTATTAAGGGATTGACATTGGTTTGGATTAAATGCAAAAATATTTCTGCACAGAAAGAAAATATTTTTTTGCTAAAAAATCTCTTTATAAATAGTATAAGATATAAATGATTGAAATCCATTTCGTATTTTAATTATTCGTACTACGTTATTCTAAATATTGCCTAAAAAACGAGTGAAATATTTAACAGATTATTTATCCCTTAAAGTATCCGACTACGTTCGGAACAGTGATTTTGCAAGAGCATATAAATGGATAATATTTATGATATTTAGTGTTACTTAGATTAGAAAATGTACATAAAATTGTTTTAAGAATGTTATTACAATAAAAAATTATTTAAGTACAAAATTTTGACAAAAAAAAATGAACATAGAATGACCCATTTTCAAAATAGTCTCCTTTTGTGAAAAACGCTTCTATTATAAGAATATTTTGTCTGTATATAGCTCAGACCTATGTACAGAGGCACAGCTAGAATTTTTAAATGTATGTTATGTTGTTACTGAGATGAATTCGTAAATTGGGATTTGCCAGAAAAATCTGTTTATTTTTAAAATAAGAATAAATAAAATGAAGAATATAACAATTAATGAATTACGTGAAACATTTAAACGTCGTTGCCTAATTGGCTTTCATTATTTTTTAAGGTGGTCACTTCACGAAAATCCATGAAATAATCGATTTTTCAATTTTGATTGAAACATAAAATACCATTCTTTTTCTTTCTAATGCAGTTTAAATTTTTGCTCTAGCTTAATTAGAAGTATTTTTAATATTTTTTTTAAAAAGTTGTTTACATCTGTCAAACCCCAAAACCGCTGATTGCCACGCCCTCTCAAATCAAAACAAAATACACATGCTACTTTTCAGCCTTATCAAATGGTTTAAATTCATTAAAAGAATTTATTTTGATCAGCAGCTTATCCAGGAAAGAAGTGAAGTGAATAGTTGTAGATGTTTGTTTACTTACAGCCTATTTTTTACCTCCTTAAATGCAACGGATTTCTGCGATCGTTTTCAATAGTGTTTTCCATCAAAAACATTAATAAAACGTTTACAAAACGTTTTTTAAACTCTGTTAAGTAATAAAATGTTTAAAAAACGAAAGAGTTTGGAAAGAAATGTACAACATTCCAAACTTTTATGGATTTAAATGTTGATAAGTCAGACAATTTCAACATAAATAAATTTCAGCTTTAAAATCTAAGTTAGGTAAGTTTAATAAAGAGTATGTTTCCTTTTTAGATTCATTTGAATGTTTCTGTGAAATTCCTGACATTATACTATTCTTTTGTGCTTTGAAACAACATTAATTACATAAAATTAATGTAAAAACCAAGGTATTCACATAAATTTTGGTCACCAAATCTAGGGTTTGGCTACAAAATTGTTAATATGTTGTAACTTTTGTGGTCTTATTCAAACATTTCTTAATACCAGGTTTTCTAAAACAGTAGTTAATCAAAAAAAAGTACAAAATTATATGAAGTGGACACAATAGAATTTCATATGCTATGAGGTCTATTTAAAAAGTAGCAGTTGCAAAAATATTTTGCGGAGTTATGCATTTGTCACTTACACCATAGTGGTTTTGTGATTCCATGCATACATTAAATAATGTGACAGAGAAAATAACCAAAGTGTCTATGGCTTTAGCTGCTGCCGAAACAATATTTAATAATGGATAATCAAATATACCAGTGGCTATAAATGGTACCTGGCTAAAAATAAGCTATATTTTTCTAAATGGTGTTGTTACGGCAGTTAGTTTGGACACTGGGAAAGTTGTTGATGCTAAAATATTATCGCAGAAATGTTTGTGTAATTTTAACAGCGATGTACATAGCAATGAGTGTTCGGCAAGTTACATTGAAAATAGTAGGGGAATGGAAGTTGAAGAGTTGCACTTTTTTTTGTATCTCTCATCACTCGCAGACATTACACAATTTACGATATACACAATATTTGGACTATATGGGAACTCTAAAGCATACAAATCAGTTTTAGAATCTAAAGATATGTCAATATTGAACAATTAGAATGTGTTAATCATGTTGAGAAAATGATGGGGACATGACTTAGGGCCTTAAAATTAAAATTAAAAGAGAGAAAGCTTAAAGACAAGAAATCTCTAGGATACCGTAATGGCTTGACAGATGCTGAAATAAACAAATTGCAAAGTTACTATGTTTTGGCTGTTCAAAACAACTCGGGAAAATTTGTCAGCCATAAGGCAAGCTATATGGGCTATAATTTTTGATAAAATGTTCACAGGTTTGAATCTACGACACGATTTATGCCCCATGGGATGTGACTTGTGGTGTAGATTTATTATGTCCACATACTGAAAGGTTACACATACAAGCATAAACACGACTTACCTATTGTAATTAGGAATTACATAAACAAAGTATTTAGAGGTCACTAATCTTGAACATTTATCTGCTTGCTTGCTTGATAAAACTCAAAATATTAGTGAAAGCGGAAATAGTTTTTGGTGTATAATTCCAAAAACTGTATTTGTGCAATTGGGAACGTCAAAAACTATAGTACATGAAGCTATATACTTATATAATCAAAGCTTCATTACCAAATTGAAAGTTTTAGATGTATTAAACATTCAACACCTGAATTTTAACAATGTGGAGCATTGCAAAAAGTAGATCATCCGTGTATTAGGAAAGCAGAATAGTCAGTTTTACAATGAACCAAAGAAGCCAGAATTAAAAACAAACAATTAAAATGTAGGCAAGAAGATGATCTTGCAGATGACACTAGCAATCCAAGTTATAGTTCTGATATGCATTAGTTAATAGTAAGTTTGTACTTTAAATCACTATTTCTCAAAAGTGTAAATTTCAACACAAAAGGAACATTTTTGAAAAAACTACTTATTTTACAGCCTTTAAACTTTGCAGATATGTTAACACTATACAAATAAATATTTTAATGAGAGATATTGTCAAAAAAATTATTCAAAAAATATTTATGGATTAAAATGTACAAGAATTTTCATCGTTTTAAAATTTTTGACGTGTTACTCCACATATGAATTTTTTTAAAAAAAAGTAATCAAAATTTTAAAAAATGCTCCCATTAAAATAATAAAAACAATACAATGAATACACAAAAAAAATTCATGACTGTACAACCAGCCAATTTTTAAAAAATGTTCCTTAAACTTGGTCATTTTTAACATTACGGAGATAGGGAAAATGCTGCGTGAAGTGACCCCCTTAAGAGATATAACGGCTCTGTCGATATGCGTGTGCTTCCTTTGCGGTCTCAACGTCTTATCTCGTTCTCTCTTCCCTCGGAGTCATTGCCGTCTCCTTTTCTTTCGCACCCACCTCTGAGGGGAATGTAAAGGGGGCTTGCAGTAGCGCGTAGCGCCGTCTACTTCACATATATAACATTGAAGTGGGTTTATCCATGTTTTACGACTACAGAGGGGAGAAGTTTTTAGAAAAAAACGCCAATAATTATTTTAATTGGTTGTAACTTAAAAAAAAAAATTGAATTTTTTCAACAAAATAATTCCGACTCTATGGAGCAGTCTTAAGTTTATATAAGTAGAATATTATTATTTTAGAAAAATTTTATTTTTATAAAAGGAGAATATCTTGAAAAAAGGTTATTCTAAGCTCAGTTTTTGCCAAAATATTGTGTTAAAATATTTTTTTTCAAACTGTCCTTAAAACAGTTTTATGCATGTATTCTAATCCAAATGACACTTAATATCATGAAAATTATCATTTATGTGATTTTTTTTTAAAATCACGGTTTCGAACGTAGTCGAATACCTTAAAAGAAACAAATAAGATAACGTGCAGTTTAGTTAGTTAGTATGTCCATTAAAAGCCATTGAATATTAATGAATAGTTAATAATCAAAAATGCATAAAATGTGACTTGAATGACTTTAAATACATATTGGTATGCAATTTTAAAACATTCTGTGCCATACATGGATTTATAGTTTAAGTCTCGTCATTTTTTAATGAATTATTTCAAATTTTTCTTTTTAAACACTTTTGACAAAACTTAAATTTTTTATTTATTTTTTAATATGATAATTGAGGAAAGATATGTGGAGAGGAGGATACACCACTGTCAACCTTTTATAAAAATTAAATGACACGATTCATGAGTTTTTGTTTTTAACCTTAAATTTTTATACCTACTTGTCAATGTGTTGGAAATTATAATGCAATTTTCTTGATAAAAACTTTTAATTAATATGGCTTAAAATAAACGTCTTACTTCGAATAAAACATCTTGTCTCATTCAATTAAGTACATAAAACTAGAAGAAAAACACACCAATGAAACAGAATATGCACAGAACAACATCAAAAAATACCAATCCTATCTTTGTTTAACAAGAATGAGCGAAGCCTAAAACTTTCAACCACTTAAAACTCGAATCCCTCCCCCCTTCTCCTCATCTTAAAATAAATTTCAAGATAAAAGAAATGGTACTTCCATTCCTTGCACAGTCTAGCATTAAATTGTCGTGCTATCTCACACAGCTAATCCAGCCAGATGGCACTTTCTCAAAGCTCTTTGTTTTAAAACTTTGTTCTAAAGATTGAACACATAAAGCTTGAGTGTATGGTAGTAGTTGAGGTACGTCACGTATTTGAAACAGAAACAGTTTTCTGGTAGTTTTCCATACTTTTTTACATGCTTTACTCGACTTTAGTAAAAATAACACGGAATGAATTTTGCTTGGGATAGCTGTTGTACTCAATCATTGTAACACTGCTCTGTTTTGAAGAGTTAGAATGAGGTAATTAAATGCGATTATTTTCATAAAAATAACTCTTCATAAAAGATAATTGGAGCATTTAGGTGACTGGGAATATACCACGGACAGAAATATCCGTCTTAAATAGCTTTACTTCTTTTGTAAGATTTGTTTTTAAAAAGGCATTGTTTTTAAAGTTCAGTTTTATGATTTAAGAATATATGCATTAAGCATATACCTTAATAATATGTTTTCCGAAAGATTGGAAATATATCGCTTTTTTGAAGAGTAGAATCAGAAGTGCATATGGTTCATTAAAATCGTTTTACTTTTTAATAAACTTACATATAATATTAGTAAGAAAATGCTGTTAAATGTGCAAGATGGTCGATAAGGTTATTAATACATTATAAAGGCAATTATTACATAATAAAAATTCCTATAAAAAATATTTTTCTGTTGATATGACTACAATTTTAAAAGTTATACCAATAAACCTAATACACCATTTCTCAAACTGTAGGGTGCATTCCCCAGGGGAGGGGGGGCGTGGTAATTCTACGAAAGAGGCGCGAGAATATTTAAATATAAAAAAACCAAAGATTATTTTAAAAAATACTAATTTACAGAAAGTAAGCAAACAAAATGCATTCTCAGATAATAAAAAAATAAAATACACATTTATATATATATATATATATATATATATATATATATATATATATTAATATATATATAAACCAGTATAAAATAATTTTTTCAATATATAATCATATACATATACATACACATATATATAAATTTATACATATACATACATATACACAAATACATGAACAAAAATATAAAAATAGACATATAGTTATATACCTAAGATAACTAAAAGTAGGAAGGAGGCACATAGTATAAAGACAACTTCCTAGCCTTTGGAACCAGGATTGCATGTTTAAACAAGTTTTGCGGCGCCAACCTTCACCTGTAATTTGTCATACTATGTATTAAGAGGAAAGGAAAGAGTTATATATGTAGAATTTAAATATTAAAAAAATCATTAAACTAAATAACATAGGAACATAAACAAAACCTACTAAATCGGAGTTAAAACTATGGCCAAGAGTGCAGTAACGTGTTCCCGCCAAATAAGGAGAGCAGAGTCGCATAAAGTTAATTGCGATACGATATACGATAATAAGATATATATATATATACTTTTAAAAAATCATAAAAATAAAAAAAAACATAAAAAATTAGCGTAAAATATAAAAGAAAATCAAAAAAATATATATTATTATTTTTTTTTTAAATAAGCATGTGTAGCCATCTATTTAATAATTGTAGGATAAATTAGATATTGTCTAAATTTAAAAAAAACATTACAAAACATAATAACAGTAAATAATTACAGTAATACAAATTGTATCATAAAAAACCATTATAAATATAATTACAAAGAAAGTTAGTAGGATATCCATGTTCAAAACAGTGATTAAAAATTTTTTTAAGATTTAAAAAAATATTAGCTTTATCGCTAACTAATACATTACTTTGCGATAAATATAGTTAAAAATAATATTTCTATATATAGATATTGATAAATTAAAATTCCAGAAAGGCACTTTGATGATATTAAAATTAAAGGCATCTCTTTAAAAAGAAATTTATGAATTACTGCTTTTTTTTTCATATATATATATATATATATATATATATATATATATATATATATATATATATATATATATATATATATATATATATATATATATATATATATATATACATATAACTGATATAATACATTTATAAATGTTTCATTACTGTGCAACGTATTTTATAACTAATTTAACAATACTAAATTAAAAAGAAACTTAATAATTACCAGTGATCCATGGGCGTTTCGTATATAAAATTATATACAAAGATTAACACTCATTTTGACAATTTGTATGATTTATAATTAATCCCTTAAATGAGTATTAAAAGTTACGCGATTCACTCCCCAATGCTGTCACCGTTTTCCACCTAGGTGCGTGCACGTGATGTATTTGAGGGGGGATGAGAAAGAGAATAAATAGCAAATCTTCTGAAATGAGTAAATTTTTCGCAAATACTGTCAAGTTCCTTTTATTGCATTTCAAGGCCTTAGAAATAATTTTATGGATATTAGTGCACAGAAAAGTTCGTATTTCAGAAAGACGTATATATGCGTCCAGAAGATTAATGCGTCTGTAGCAATAAACGCATTGGCTAAGCGAGACATGTATGTACACCGGTCGAACTTAAGAGGTTAAGGCTGTTTTCAGTTAATGTTAAAGAATAGGACACAAATTCAGAACTTTTTTTTCAGATATAAAAGAAATGCACATTTTATATAATATTCTGGCTCCACTATCCTTTAGAGAGCAGCATTTTTTTTATCATACTTCCCATTTTTAACCGAGTTGAATAATTTTTTCTGGTATAAAACGTGTTTCGTGTTTTTCTCCTATACCGTAATTTTAAATGGGCTATGCCTTCACGTGTTAAAACGAAAAAAGAAAGCATTCATGGAATATTTTGAAATTTTTAAAAACACTATATTTTTTTAACAGAGGTATGAGTTATAACATTGCAAATTTCCATGGGAATTGAGGGATTTTTCTCTCTGAAAATGTGCTTTGCGTTTAGATCACGCTCTCGTACTTTTACCGAAAACATCCTTAAATTTGTATTGTCGCTTTAGCTTCAAAGTATAGTATTATTAAATTCAATGAATATTTATTGTTTGGAGAGAGATCGCGATGAAAATTATGGTTCAATATTGGGTCACAAACAATGAAAGTGTGAGAGCCACTGGCCTAAACCTAAATATATATATATATATATATATATATATAATTATTAAATTATTTAATATTTAAATCCAACTGTTATATTATTTAATGGGATAATAACATTTCTAATTTTTATTCTGAAGTTGTACTATTATAAGAGAAGATAAAAGCAATATATCACGCTTTTATAAGAAAATTAAAGAAACCTGAAAATAGTATACACCATTTCAGGATTTTATAAAAGTTTCATAAATTTTAAATTAAGTATAACATTTGTAAATTATACAATCATATATTTTATTTCAATAGCTATTTGTGTAATGTTTACCTAACAAATAAATTTGTTTAATACTTGAGCATTCATGAAACTCAAATTTCAATATAATTTATTACAATTTTTTTTTCGTATAAAAACAATATTTTGTTAATTTGAAAATAATACTCAACACACATATTTATAACATTAAGAATAAATCTGAGTAAGAATTAAGTTATATACGTTGTGAATTATATACGTTGTGTAAGTTATATACGTTGTTGACGTTTGTAAGGTATATGTAAAGAAGAGCAGATACCAAAATTTATTTTGTCTTTAAATTGAACATTAACTTCATTCTTACTCAGATTTTAGTCTATGCATAATATGTATCAGATTCTAAAGCTTTTTAAGCCAGTGCTTCTCAAACTCTCAATCTACGCGACCCGCTATTCAATCATCATTTCCATCGCACCCTCAACGTACAATAGCAATGTATTGAATTCAATAAAACTATACTTTGACACTAAAGCTACAATACGACTTTGACATCTTATGGGCCACCGACGTATATAAACGTCTCGCTCATCCAAAGCATTAATTTTCTTGACGTATATTTACGTCTTTCCGAAGTACGATATTTTCTATGCAGTCCTATCCATAAAATTATCCCGATGGCTTTGTAATGCAATAAAAGGACCTTGACAGAGTTTTAAAGGATTTACTTATTCCAGAGGATTTTTGCAGATTTATTTCTTTCCTCCCCCCTCCCCCGAAAAAAATATCAAAATACGCTCGTCTACGTGGTATACGGTGGCACATGGGAGCGAATCGCGTAACTTTTAATCGGCAGTTAAGGGCTTAATTATAAAATGTGCAAATTATCAAGATAAGTGTTCATACAAGTCCATGGAGAGTCACTCATAATTACCAAACTTGTTCTTAACTTAGTATTGTTAAATTAATAATAAGTATACATGTACAGTAAATGTTCAATGTACATTTATAAGTGTATTATATCAGTGTAAATGTGTATTCTATATTTTATTACATCAGAAAGTATTCTTCTTGTTTACTTTCAGTAAATTAATAATTTTTCAAATAACCTTTCATTTTCGACTTTTCAATATGCTCGCGCCCCCCTTGTAGAGTTATCATGCCTCCAAGGGGGGCGCGACCCAGAATTTGAAAAAAGCTGATTTTAAGCCAGTGTTATAATATTTTGTTACAAGTATAGCTTTTATTAAATTATACCATGTGTGTGTCATTAGACGAACACTTTACGTCAATACTCGGCAAATTTCATGCAGGGGGGTCAGAAGTAGCCCAGATGTGCCATTGTATTCTTCCCTCACTCCTGGGGCTAAACAGATGTTTAGTTGATTCTAGAAACACGTTTGATGATGCCACATTTCTTCCTTCTCCTACACCTTTAAGGGACAATTATATTAGACAAGTTATCCATTATTTCGGTCATTCATACATGTGGGCACTTAAATGGAAAAAATGTCAACCTATTTTGATAAAAACTTACTCAAGAGTGTATTTTCAGTGTCCAAGTGACAGGTCAATTGATGGACAATCCATATGGTGGCGACTTAGAAGGTATTAGTCAATAGCCTGTTGTATCAGGAACTAATGGAGTTGGAAGCAAGATGAAGAATGCCGGATGCATATCTGCAACGTCCGCCAATCTTTACATGATTGGAGGTGGGAAAAAGGCCTGACCACGGGGTGTAAAGAGTCGGTTCCGAAAATGGCGATAATTGTCTGCATCATTTTTTTTTCTTTTTCGAACGCAAGCAAAAGAGTTCGCGAGAGCAACAACGCCCAAAATGATTAAGAGAAAAGAACTGCAATGACCTCTTAAAGACGGATTGACGAAATTTGTGGGGCAGATGCACCAATGATTGATCTAGGGTGACACACAAGCGAAAGGATTTGCGGGGACAGCCGCACACAGGAGACAAACATTGATCTGGAATGGAAATTTTCTACATCGAAAGGGTGTGAAGAATAGCATAAATACTAATGAAATATATTTTTGAAAAAAAAATATAAATAAAATGTTTTTGACAAAAAATTCTGTTTCCTCTCTAGCTACCAATAAATGAAGATATTTTGAGAGCTCACGACGTCACAATACAATCAGAATGGAAAAAATAAACGTGGGTTAAATAATTGATAGAAAAAATTCCGTGGAATTGAAATAAAACTTTAAATTAATACTTGCTTTCTCTGTATAGAATCAATTTATATTTATTGGTTTAAATTATTTTATGTTCTTATGAAGCAAATAATTCTAATATTCAAGCTGATTGTTATCAATTGTTAATTTTCTGGATTTAAATACTTCAGGAGAAACAGGAAAAAAGGAATCTAAAAATTATAATCTCATTTTTTTTTTTTTTTAAGGGAAGGGACATATAAGCTATTTTTAGAAATTATATCTTGCTTGGGAAAGTTTCAAAAGCTTAATTCAGCAAGTGTAAACTGTTATGACATTATTTTACTAGGAATCACCAATAAATCTATCGATAACTCAATGTCTAATCTTTTTAACGAGAAATCACTAATAAATCTTTTAAAATATTGGTTTAAATCATATCGTGCGGGATGAAATGAGACATGTTTTGAATAAGGGTATTCGGAACTATTATTTAGATATTACTAATAATTAAGATTCGAAATTTATATGTAAACATTAATTTAGGCCATTATATATATATATATATGTGTGTGTATATATATATATATATATATATACACATATATATATACATATGTGTATATATATATATATATATATATATATATATATGTGTGTGTGTGTGTGTGTTGTGTGTGGGAGTCCGAATAAAATCTTCGAATATAAATCAGACTCTTCAGAAGTCGGGATTTTAAATTGGCGAGGTGGTTGTCTAGGGGTAAGTATTAAAGGGTTACTGACGAATTAGTTGAATCAAAGTCATTTAAACGCAAATACTTCATTTAAGTGAAAAAGAATTTATTTCAAGTTAAAGGGGAACATTTACAAAGGGAAAGAGACTTGCAGAAATTAGATTAATTGAAAGTTGAGTTATACTTTTAGAAAACGGGAAAAAATTAATTACCTTTTTTCATTATTGGACTAAGATCGCGCTACCGCGCTTCTTCGGAATGCGATAATAAACAAAATTTACCTTAATAGTCCTCTGAAAAGGATATGACTCAACCTTTTACAAAATGATTAAACGGAAAATCCTACATATATATATATACATATATATATATATATATATATACATATATATTTATATATACATACATATAATATATATATATACTAGCCGCATGGCCCGGCGTTGCACGAGCTTCTTCAAGTGCGTAGATTTTCGCCTTGGAAATGTTCTATTTCTCTATCAGTGTCAGTACTTCCTGGTGTCTGTGATTTATGTATTAATGTCAATAAAATTCTCTTTTTCGAAGTTTCTTCCACCTCATTTTTGAAGCGCACGGTTCTATTTACTTTCCATTTAGAAAGGGGTTGCACGGGCTTTTTTCGTGGATATAACTTTCCCCGTGGTAATTTCCCCCTTCTCACTGGACGCCAGCAGTTCTTGGTCTGTCTCACGCATGATGTGAGTGATTTCAAAGTTTTTGTCATTTAAGTTCCCTTTTCCGAAATTTCGTCCTCTTCTTTTTTTTGTCAGACAGGCTTTTCTTTGTCAGAGTTTGCTTTTTTCATTTTTTTTGTTCCCTTTGTTCATGCCTGCGTGGTGTGTGTGTGTGCACGGGCTTTTTCAATAATAGAAGTCTTTTTCTCCCGGATTAATATATATATTTTTTCTAATTTCTATATCCGATTAATCATTCACAAATCTAACCCAGTTCTATTCTCAAGAAAACAAACTACGAATTTATTATTAAATAATTAATTTTGTAATAAATAGTAAAAAATAATACAGCTTTGATTCTTATTAAAAATATTAATTTATATTTATTTTTGTTAAATTATGAATAAAAAAAAATGTTTACAGTTAAAATACTGAAACGACTACTTATTTTTGGATTCGTGTGCTCCTTAATTCATTCGTAAACAAACGTATACATCTGTGTTAGGCTCTCTTTGCAAGAAACGGTAAACGCAAAAATGCGTCGAAGATACTAAAAGATAGAAAATGATCCAAGGATTACATTTTGACCATTTAATTTCTTAAATTACAATTATTTGAAAATATATTAATTAAAAACTATAAAAGTACAATTAGTCTACATTGTTGTAACAATGAAGACCCGGTTTTGCAAGTTTGGATGAAAATTGAATTTTTGACGCCAACTTACGTCATTTTTATAACAATAATGTTGTTACAACAATGAAAAGGAATATTGAATTGAATGTTTTTAATATTTTTAATTAATATCTTTTCAACTAATTGCATTATAGGAATATAAAGGCTAAATGGCCCGGCGTTGCACAGGCTTCTTTAAGTGTGTAGCTATTTTGCCTTGGATATTTCTCCTTCCCTTCTTAGTGTCAACACTTCCGTGTGTGTTGTTCTATAGCAATCATTAAAATTCTCTTTTTTGATGCTTCTGCCACTTCTTTTCAGCGTCGGACAGGTTTGTATGATCTTCGCTTAACCCAGTGTTGCATAAGCTTTTCCCATGAGTATAATTTTATCCCTATGTAAACTTCCCCTTTTTTCTCTTTCTTTCTTGTACGCCAGCACTTCTGGGTGGGTATATATGTGCGATGTGAGTGATTTCTATGTTTATGTTATTGAAATTACGAAATTTCTTCCACTTCTTTCCTTTGTCTCTCAGACATGTTCTTTTCTCTCCATTCAATCTGGCGTTTTGCAGGGGCTTTTTCAAGTATAAAACTCAATTTTTCCCTGAATAAGATCCTTTTTTTCATTCTAATTTCTATTTCCGAATAATAGTTTACAAAGCTAATCCACTTTATTTCACAAGAATGTACGATTTATCATTAAATAATTAATTTAGTAATGAATAATAAAAAGCAATGTAACTGTAATTTTGCACAAAAAAGTATTAATTTATGTCCATTTTTGTTACGAAATAAATTTTAAAAAATCCCAGTTAGCTATTGAAACTATTTCTTATTTTTTGATGCGTGTTCTTAAATTCATACGTAAACAAACGTATCTATTGATGTAAGGCTATCTTCGCTAGAAACTGCAAACGCAAAAATCCGCCGAAGATACCAATAGATGGGAAATGAGCCGAGGAATCCATTTTGATCATTTAATTTCTTAAGTTACAATTATTTGAAAAGATATTAATTAAAAACAATAAAACACCAAATTCATCTTTATTGTTGTAACAATGAAGACCCGGCCAGTTTGACTGAAAACAGACTTTCGACGCCAACTCGCGTCATTTTTTATAACAATAACGATGTTACAACAATGCAGACAAAAGTTGAGTGGAATGTTTAACATGTTTTTAATTAATTTCTTTTCAACTAATTACAATATTGGAATATAAATAGTTAAAACAGATTTTCGAATTATTCCCAACATTTTGGTACTTTTGGCGAGTTTCTGCGTGGTGCGGTTCGTAAGAAGATAAACAAACATAGATAGATAGATACTTACGGATTTTAATAGTGTAGATATACATTAATAATAATTACTAAAACTTAAATCAATTGAACAATAAAGAAAAATAATCATATAGATACCGGAAACTCAAAATATTAATCTACAGTATTATAAGCAATGCTGATTGAGTACAGCTTTAATTTTGTACTAAAGTTGAGTTTAATCAGTTTTTTAAATGGCAAACCTTCCCACTTTATGCTTAAAAAAATGAGCGAAATCCTATTGAAAATATTGTATAGAAATTTCGAAATCATTATAAGGAAAATGGTAATTTACATTAAGGTTGATTCAAAAATGCCTAGATCACGATAAATCAATTTACAATAAGCAAGTCATTTACACCAGATTCATGATACAAATGCAGATTCTAAGTTTTGAAAATAAAGGTCTAATTGTAGCATAGCAGTATAAAATTATTTTTCTTAAATTACAAACTGAGATATTAAGTTAAACACTATGTAGACTATTAAGTTAATTATATTAGGGACTGCAATATCGGACAAAGAGTTCAATACCGGTATTCGGTATTTTTAAGGTCTTAATACCGGGATATCGGTTTCAATACTGGTAGTAGAAATTTTATAAAAAGAATGAAAATACTGGTATTTCTTCATGTTATTTGCCGTTTTTATAAAAAAATTGTAAATATAACAAAATATAATGTGCACCTCATGAATCATAACGGTATATAAAGAGTAAAAGAACATCTTATATACTTAAAACACAAAGCAAACTGTAAATATCACAATTCAGTCTGTGTCTTGTGGTTTTCATCATATAAGAAATGAAACCAAACCGTAATATTATCAACTGATTTTTTTATGTTCTTTAAAGTTATTCTTATTCAGCAATAAGGGTTATTATTTATGAGTATATGTGTAATAAAAATCTAAACAATATTTCGAACCCTAAAGTACGATATTCAAGTACAGTGTGTGTGTGAATAACAAAGATCAAATAAAAAATTTCGAATTATTACGCACTTTCTTCACAACTACAACATTGTTTTCCCAGATACGAATATCAGAGTACGAATACTGAGCTTGTGCAGTATCGCTCTGATCTGTAATAGGTTAGTTTTGGCCCACCTCCTTGGATGATTCACATGTTTATCACTTCTCGTATTTGTAAGATGAAACTTTTTATTCGCAGTCTAATTAATTTCGCTCGTTAAGGAGACATAAAAACTGTTCTGCTAAGTGGGTGATCCCTGAATTTATAGTGGAAACCCTTTAAAAATATTCTATTAAATACCGAAAAAATGGTATAAAAACTTGTGAATACCGGCAGTACAAAATTGTGCAAATCCTCAATATACGGGTATTCGGTATCCCGGTATACCGTTATTGCAATCCCTAAACTATAATATATATATATATATATATATATATATATATATATATATATATATATATATATATATAGTGACAGACAGAGAACTACTCAAGAAATATACAGCGGAATGTATATTCAAGGAGAGTAAGAATTATTTACCATGTTATTAAAAAAGTATAAACTCATTGTTTTTAGAATTTTCCTCCTTTTTTTATCTCCAAAATAAAATTTTCAAATAGATTCTTAATAATACATCTGACGGGAACTTTAACAAAGAAGATGCATTATACTCATTAATTTTTAATCGAAAAGTCTCTCGCTTGAAAAGTAATTGGAAAATCTGAGGTTTTGAAATGACACCAGCATCCATTTTAATTAATGTCTATTATACTAATGGAATTATTATCAAAACTACCAAGTCACAGCATTTGATAATTAATTCTACAAAGGATGATGTACACTCAAACTACGTTTTCTTTCCAAAAATATAAATTTTTAATTGTTTTCATTGATCGTCACTTATTTTGTAAGTTTTCATGAACATTATTTATATTACTTTATTCCTTTAAAAATTTCTACTTTCACAACTCATCAATCATTTTTCATTATGTTTTTGTTTTCTGATGAAAATTCTCTACAGGTATGTACAGTTTTAATTTTGCTTCCTAATCCTTTTTTTAATAAATAAGTATGACTTTAATATCCATTTTAGTTTCCAGATATTCAGAATGTATTTCCCAAAGTTCTTGCTATGGATTTAGACAAATAACTGTCTTGATTTTCCAGTTGAGTGTATAAAGTGCCATAATAGAAGTATTCAATAAAGGATATTGATATTTTGAATAACGTTATTATGACTGAAAAATAATTAATTACCATATAATTATATAAAGGTTTAGTTTAGTACGTGAAATAATTTATTTAAATAAAAGCTTTGTGTGTTCTAGCTCATACGAAATTGACTTCCTTAGAACTCTGGAATTATTCGATGCATACAAGATAAATTGAACGCATTTAAATTTCAGCATTTAAGCACGAATAATTAAGTATTTATACTAAATATTGGGCTAAAAGTTTTAATTTTTGAAACCTGATTCAGTTTCTGTATATATAAGTATATATTTTTTTAAAATCCATGCAGTGTTTTCTGATTTTTGACAAATAAAATAAAGCCTCTATTCGTGTTAATGATAGATAAAATTAAAATTCAATACTTTGCTAAAAAAGTAAAACAATCCCTAATACACTCTTACATCCAGTATAAAAATGAATGCTTTTAAAAGTTTTCAATTCATGTTACTAATTACATAGTTTTAGAATCGAAAAAATATCAGCAGTTTAAGTGACAGGCGGTAACTTTGTAACAGGAAAGAAATTAAGAAGTATACTTTTTATATCATCCCTCTAAGGAAAGTTTCTCTAATTGAAAAATGTTGCACATATTTCATTTAATTCATTTGGTAAAAGAAATCTGAGTAACAAAATTTAAATTTGAAGTAGAAATAAATCTTCCGAGTTTTGAGCTTTTATTTATTTTTTTTTGTTCAAGATTTATCGATTTGTGACTCACTTAAAAGGCAAACGAGTCTGTAAAATTAAAAAAAATAATTCGAAAAGGGAACTAACTGAGTGAAATTATAATATATGATTCTGAGCTTATTTATTAAATCTTAAATTCATATTACGTTCATGCGTGATTTTTTTTTAAAAATCAATGTGTTCGATAAATGCATTAGACATTTAAAAAAGTCTATTTGTGAACCTCTGTAAGCTACGAAATGCTCAAACGAAAATCATGAACATTAAAACTCATGGTCTTTTAGCGTGAAAAAAATTTCATATTAGTTACAAATATTAGCAACATAGGAAATAACAATATTTTTTAGATTAAGTAATATTTGCAATTAAATGATTAAGATCGCGTAATTTATCTATAAAAAAATGTATTTTTCATTCGGAAATCAACAACAGAAAGTTATTATTTATTAGTTTGAAGTTGTTAAGGGTATTTATTACGTCATTATACGTCACTATCAAAAGTAAATCTAACAATTTAAAAGTTAAAAAACAGTAAAACGGTAAACACACACATGTTCTTGAATATTAAATTCATTGATTGTGTTATATCGAAGTATTACATACATACCTCACACACACAAATATATATATATATATATATATATATATATATATATATATATACTAGCCGTAACCCACCCGCTTCACTGGGTATTTCACGATGTTGTATATATGTATACTGTTTACATATATATTAAGTACTGATATCTAGCATTAAGAATTCGATTGTATTCAAAAATATATTTATAGCTGTTACACTCTCGCCCCTCGATATAAAAGGAACATAAATTATAATATCTAATTTCTATTTATATCTAAAATAGAAGTAGAAAGATTTTTTTCGCTCACTTAACCTATTAATCATGGGATTTCCACCAAAGCAACTTTCAGTGGATCTCTACTCCATAAAATAAACATGCGTGCTAAATTTCAAGTCTAAATCTAACAGAGCAAAAACGGAATTTTTATCATCAATACCTCGTTGAAAGCATTCTTAGGGGTACCCAATTAAAAAAAAGAAGCATACAAACCAAATTTTATTATTATAGTCTTAGCAGTTAAAAAACGGGAATTTTGCCTATGAATACGCCACAATAACTTCCCCCGCTTCCCCCTGGAGTTGATTTCCGTAAAATCCATTCTTAGTGGAACTCTATTCAACTAAAGAAAAGTGCTCAACAAATTTCAAGTAAATGAGTTAAATTCAAAAACAGGAATTTTTCTATAACACGCCTTAATCCCTCGCAACCCCACTCCTTTGGAAGTCCGTTTTCGCAAAAATATTTGTAAAAGGAACTTTATTCCATGAACGGAACTTACCTTCTAGTTTTCAAACAGGTGGTTCAATTAGTTGAAAAGTGGAAATATTTATATATTACGCCCTTTAATCCCCCTCAGTGACCCTTGGGGATCAATTTTCCTCAAAACTATTTTGTAGTGGATCTCTACACCATGAAAGGAATTCGCTTACAAAATTTTAAGACTGTACGTCTAATAGTTTAAAAATGGAAATAATTATGTATAACGCCCCTTAAGCTCCCGCAACACCACTTAGGAAACGATTTGCCCAAAACCCATCTTATAGCAGATCTCTACTCAATGAATGGAATCAGCTCACTAAATTTCGAGATTTTACGTGTAATAGTTTAAAAAAGGAGTCAATTGCCTATAACGCCCCTTAATTCTCTACAACGCCACTTGGGAATCGATTTTCACAAAACCCATTCTGTAGGGGATCTGTACTCTATGAAAGGAATCCGCTTACCAAATTTCAAGAGTGTACGTCTAATAGTTTAAAAATGGAAATAATTATCTATAACGCCCCTTAAGCACCCTCAACGCCCCTTGGAGGTCGATTTTTGTAAAAATCATTATGTACGGAATCTCTACTTTATGAAAGAAATCTGTGTACCAAGTTTCATGACTGTACATCTAATAGTTTAGTAATAGAAATAATTATCTATAACGCCGCTTAAACCCCCGTAACGCCCCTTGGGGTTCGAACTTTGCAAAATCCGTTCTTAGCTGACGTCTACTCCATGAAGGGAACCTACCTATTAAATTTCAAGTCAGTAGGTTTAATAGTTCCGGACATATCGTGATTAGTCAGTGAGTGAGTGAGTCGCTTTTCTCCTATATATATATATATATATATATATATATATATATATATATATATATATATATATATATATATATATATATATATATATATATATATATATATATTAAAATTGCAAACTCTGAATAAAAAATTGTAACACGTTTATTTAGTGACTTATATATATATATATATATATATATATATATATATATATATATATATATACATACAAAATATATATATTTACATATATATATATACATAATACATATATTATATATATATATATATATATATATATATATATATATATATATAAATATATATATATATTATATATATATATATACATAATATATATTTATATATATATATATACATATATATACATAATATATATATATATATATATATATATATATATATATATATATATATATATACGTTACTAAATAAACGTGTTACAATTTTTTATTCAGAGTTCAATTTTATTCAGAGAGTTTTCAATTTTAATTATATAGTAAGGGATATTTGAGACTCAAAATTTTCTCCAAATGGGCTGCCAGTTGCGTAATAATAAGTAATGTTAGCACTTAGTTTGTCCCCCTCCCTTCCCCTTACGCAGATACACGATGTTTCTGGATTGCTTCCTCTAGGGTGATTTTAAATTGAAAGTTTATGCTCAAAAATATTTTTGGCAAGCTAAAATTTGAGAAAATTTTATTCGTAAAGAACGCACCGTCTGAATTATAAGCGATATGATAACGAATGCAGTGAGACATTTTGAAGATTGATTCCTAGATTATGCGTAAAGTAGTAAACAATATTATTTGGAAGCAGTGCTTAATGAATTAAAATAAATTCAATTATTCTTTTAAAATAAAAGTCCGCCTTACATTTTCTAAGTAAATAAACAAGTAAGAGGTATATTTGTGAGTTATTTACAAAATGTGTTTAAGGAAACATGTTAAACAAATTTAAAACTAGTTTGTTTGCAATGGTACAGTTAAAGTATTACACAATATACGATAACATTCCAGAATGATCTTTTAGCACAGTTAAATACTGCAATAAAATAAAGGCAAATAGGAACTTTTTCAACAGCCGTCGGAGTTTTGATAGGATAGTAGGATACTTTTGCTCTTGTGTGATACTTTTTAAAAAAAACTTAAAACACATAAAAAATTGTGATGCATTTGATTTTAGAATTGCGATATTGTATTTTCAGTTATCAACATCTTGGTTGGGGAGAGCTGTGTTTAACCATAAAAGATGAGTCAAAATCCACACACACACACACAAATTACTTAATTTTTATACATTTACTTTCGCCAATAGTATAAAATAAATATTAAAGAGTACATTTCTACCAGCCATATTTTCCATTAAGTGAGAAGAGCGTCATAATTGGAATGAAAAATATAAAAATTCAATATATATATTGAATCTAGGAAATTATCAAAATAAAAAGATTCTATTGACTTGTGAATATTAAAATGTAGAAAATTGAATTTATGACAAATGTATCTTCGTCCTTCAGTGAGGCTCCAATACTTAATATTTATTTAAGTAAACTCGTGCAACACACTAAACGTTGTTATTTTGAATAAAAACATTTGATGCTCTATGATTCGTATATGAAATAATTCTTATTATAACTGATGGCTTCTTAAATTGATATTCAATTTTTACTCAGATCTTTACTTTTCTTTTATTTCTTTTTGAAGTACGTGATAAAAAATGATAAGATACTCACAAATATTTTGTTTTCTGTCTAATGAGGCTGCGAATAGGCAGTTAACTTTGTAGACCTAGTGTATTTCCTGGGTGCTGGTATCTTGTAGTGCACCACTATTTTGATGGATATCAATGTAATTTTGACGCCCAGTTCCCACCCCAGAAGGAGACAACTGAGCTCTGAAGATGGGAGTCTGTACTAGGAACTTTATTTTGACAAAAGCACTCACGCCAAACAGGAGAACTCTAAGGATCTTTAACATGTCACACAATTTTCGGACATGGATACTGTTAATTTTTTGCATCATGAAATTCCACCGACTTGTGGGGTCGAATCCACAAACTTGATCGTACAAGGTCATTGCTATATCAACTACGGCACCAGCCGTCTATGATGAACATTATTTCGAGTCTGGATATTCCGTAAACACGCAAATTAATACCACATAACTTGTAACAAAAATTCCCAATCAAATTTAAAATGCTATTAGAAAGGATACTTCAGTAAAATAAAATAAATTTATTAACCTTTTATTTAAAAAAATCATAAAAACAATTGTTATTTTATGGATTTTATTTAAAGATCCATCTATTTGTTTTGAACGTATATTATAGTTGTGCTTATTAACTTAAAAATAATTTTTATTTTATTCACTTAAATAGTAGGTTTTTTTTAAAAAAATTACCAAGTAAAAGAAATAATAATTTTCGATACTTTCTTTCAAGAAGATGTAAAAAATATTGCACTTGAAACGGCACTGAAATACCTTAATGAACAAAAAAAAATTTAATTGATGCGTTTATGAGATAAAATAAATATGAGCTTCAACAACAAATTCAATATTAAAGTTCATTATCTATAAAATTGTCTATGAGAAGTAGATATCACTAAGAAAGTAAACGAAAGAGAAAATAAAATGCTCCTGTTATTACTACAAGAACCAATTCTTTTCTGTTAAATAGGGCTGTAAAAATTGATGACATCAAAGACGAAAAGATGAAAAGAATTGTCCAATCTCTTGGAACTAAAACGAATCGAATCCAGGAGGGAAATCCATAAACTCAGTCTTTTTAAATGAATGAAGTGTGAGTTCTGAAAGCAATTTTTTTTCTCACTGTGTGCGTTACATTTTTTCTCTCTTCCCCTTGGAAGTGGAACTTTATAGATATTTAAAGAGCACAAGTTTTAAAAAATATTGACGAAGATATAAATCAAATACTTTCTCCGCACAAAACTACAATCGGATCCTGGATTTCATAAAAAAATCCTACTTTTTTTTAGGAATAGTTTCTAAAAAGACATCCATTTAAACTGACAGTTGGGAAAAATGAAATTTTTTGTGGGACCTATAGAGTTGAATGAGAAATGAGAAATATACCCGTATCCTGCTATTAATATATATATATATATATTTCAAATTAAATATAACATATCTCTGATATTCTACAAATCCATTCGATAAGGTCAATTTTATAACCCTTTTTTAAGAAAATTATTCAAAGTATGTGAGAAAAATTGATTTAATAAACAATTAGCATGAACTGAATATTAAAATATAATTTTTCAATATTTAAAGTTTAATTTTAATATTTAAGTTAATATTTAAGTCTGAAATACTTAAATAAATAAAAAAAATATAATGAAAAAGTGATAACTTTGTAGAAATCAGGATCAATTACAATTTACATTGGACTATGATAATTTCATGCGGGAGTATATATATATATATATTTCAATTTTATTAGTAGATAAATTTATCTAGTAATTAATCTGATTAAAATTGTAATGTTTTTTTTTAACATGTCTGAGATTTTTAACTGTACCCGCCATCCTATGGAAAGAATATATTTCAGAACATTTTAATTATAAAAACTCTTCTTACAATTGTAAAAAAAACATGTACTATATCGAAACACATATTTTATTACTTGAAAAAAACACTACATACACGTATTCCGTCCAAATAATGACTGGATACGTGCGTATTATTCATATAAACCAGAAATAAAATAATATATTTTGCTCTGATATTTGTTTTATACTTAAATGGGATTTTCAGAACTATAAAATGACAAATATCATCGTGTAGAAAGTATCACGGGCATTTTACAACTTATGTATATATATTCACTTTATAAAACTATTCAAACATTCGGAAACGAACTCATGATTTTTCCAGCTCAAATCGTGTAAAATATGTATATTTTTTATTTATTAAGCGGGAAACTATTGAGCTCTTGCTTACGGGATTTAAGTGTTCTTTTTAAACACAGAGCAATTGAAAATCGTGCCAAAGATTGAAAATGTTTTAAAATGATTCTATGTTGTCAGTTGTCATAAAATGTCAACAACCAGCCGTAAAATTTAACTTCACTTGTCAGTTGCAGATCAGACTCCATCATATGTTCTCGTAGCAGCGTATAACATAATACCCATTCCCTAGATTTCTACAGTAGAAGAAAGTGCTTTTTTGTCGAAGGAAACGAGAAAAAAAAGTTATACAGGTTCTTCATCTGACTTTTTTGTGTTTACGAGAGAGATTTGGAGTCTCCCATTTCGAGACTCAGAATGAGAATAGGATTCCCAATGCCAAAAGAGGATTTCACAAGAAGAATTTCTACAACTTCTTGGATGGATATTTCTTCTTTTTTTGCAAGAAAACAAAATGAAAGCAACATTCGAATTTCTTATGAGATTTAGATGCTATTTGTGCTACTAGGCTCGAGGACTTTCTTTGGTTCCTCGTGAAATGAGATTATGGAAATAGCTAAGTAAATTTCTGCTTTGACGAAAAAGAAGTTTTTTTCGGAAGAATCTTAAGTTTTACAGGGATATATTACTATAAAAATTTTGGGTAATTAGTATAACATTGAGTATAATAGTAAAAAAGTGCAGGTTTCTTGATTAACAAAACTATTTTCACTGTTTAGATTGTTTTTAACTGTACTTAACTAAGAACTTGAGTTTTTTTAATATCTGAAAGTGTTTTAGTAAACAAATTTAATTCCAAATTTTCTTATTATTCTTGCTTTGGATTTCTAATCAGCAAAACTTTAAAAGTAAAAATAAGCGGATTATTTTTTTAAGCTTATTGAAAAGGAATTTAAATATATTTTAAATTATTAAAAAATCAGGAGTTATATATCTGAAAGTAAAGCAACCCAAATGTGAGCAAAAATTAATAAGTGTTTGACTATGTAATATATTAATTAATAATACTAATATACATTTTGTGAAAAAAAACAACTGTGTACAGCTTATAACTAAGACTTGACGTAAATACTGGAAGTTGTTTAAAAATAGCACTAACAAAATGGGATAAGTTACTCAATTATGTGGATTGTATTGATTTAGCTTACTGGATTGATTTAAAATCTTTTGATGAGTAATTGACGGTGAATAACATTTTTATTTATAATTTTACAATGGATGATTCAATGTTCTTATTCAGTAATTTTAAAAGGAGCTTTTACAGAATATTTAAGCCTGTTATTTTACATTTAAAATATATTAAATTTTCAAGATGTTTTTGTCCACTCTTATACTCTACAGTTTAAGGACCTTTTAGAATACAATTATAAATTAGTTTGCTTAAACATTACATGGATACTTAACCAAAACATATGTTGTATAAATACTCAATCTTTCGAAACATGGCAAACTATCCAGAATCTGAAATGCCCCAGAATTGTAATTTAAAATATAAATTTAATAACATTATCAGGACTAATTAGAATGTAGGTGTTGCGGACAATATAAAACTTAGAATTTTTACTCAGATTAACTGAAATTTCAGAATCTAAATCGCAAAGAGATGTGCTTAATAACATTAAATGTATGCTTTATTATTACTATTAATGATTTTCATAGTCTGACACACTTGAATCCCGTAAAAATTGCAGTCTTAATAAATATGTAAAGTATTATCTATTATTATTGGTAAGAGACAAATCAACACATACAAATGACGAAGCACATGATGACAATGGACAATAACATATTTCATACCTTTCAACTTATAAATCATTTAAGGGGTCATATACCTTTTAAAATTTCCTGAAAATCGATTTTTTTATTATTATTTTATTTTATAGAGTAAACCTTTCTGAGTGTTCTAAAAGAAACCGCATGCAGATATTCCCAATAGAACGGACGTTATTAAGAAAATAAAAAGAGTAGAAAAGGCGATTTACATATTGTTTACATTTTGGCTCCAGGGTGACAGCTGTCATGTCGCTGGTGACAGCTGCGTTTCTCTGTTTCTAAAATTTTCATTCTAATTATTATCAAATGCTTGAATCTAAGCCTCAAATATTATTTTGTCGTTCTGAATATTAACTACAACTTCTACTAACTTTATAAACTTCTACTTCTACTTTGTTTTGATAAAGTGAATCTTGAATTTATACTGCTCGTTTTTTATTTTCATACCGTATCTTATTCTAAAATAAGTTTTAGGAAAAGTATTATTTTTTTATAAACTATTGAAGGATGATTTCGACTGAATCTGCTAAAAGACGTCCTAAGAAAAGGAAGTTTACTGGTAATATGCATACGAGATGCAAAAAGCTGTACACAGTGTGTATGAATCACTAAACAACAGTGCATCTGGAAAAAAGATTCGGCTGCAAGATGTTCATTCATCTTTTATTGAACATGATGACTGTTTTGATGGCTATAGAGTGTTTGATAAAACTATCATGTTTACAAACATTCAAAACTTTGCTTCTTGCAAAAAATGTGGTCTTGATACTAAATAATCAGAAAAATGTGTTAGAGGTTTGTCTAGTGTTTTTTTTGATTGAATGCAAGAACTGTAAAGACTTGTGTTCGTTTAGAAATTCAAAAATGCTGGGTAAAAGAAAAAAATATTCCAGAAATAAACAGACGTTTTGTATACGCAATGAGGACAATTGGACAGAGTCATGCAGCAATGACAACTTTCTGTGGTGTCATGGACTTTCCTTCTCCAGTTGCTGAAAAATCCTATAATAACATTATAAACAAACTACAATTGTGTAGTAAAGAAGTTGCAGAAGCTTCAATGCAAAGTGCAGTTTTGGAAGAGGTAACTTTGACAAATTCTTCCGATATAATAATTAGTGGAGATGGAACATGGAAAACCCGTGGCCATTCTTCTCGTGTTGGTGTGTGTGCTGTTATAGGAGACAAAAACAGGAAAGTGTATTGATGCGGAAGTGATGTCTTCTTTCTGTAAAGGATATGATTCTGGAAACGACGAAAGGGGTCACCTGCTTACAAAAAGTGGAAAATTCTTCACGTTAAAGAATGTTTGAAGAACCACAATGGTTCAGCTGGCATGATGGAGACTGTGGGAATGGTTCGTATATTTCAGCGTTCATTAAGTCATCGTTCTGTGAGATATACATCTTACATCGGGGATGGCGATTCCAAAACATTCTCATCTATTACTGCATCCAATCCGTATGGAGAATATATCACAGTTTCAAAATTGAATGTGTTGGACATGTTCAAAAAAGAATGGGAACTCGTTTACGAAAATTAAAACAAATGAGCTCCGAACTCAGTGATGGGAAGTCGATTGGGGGAAAGGGAAGGTTCACCGACAGAATGATCGACTTAATTACAACGTACTATGGAAATGCAATCCGACAAAATAAAACATGCCATTCAGATATGCGAAAAGCTGTTTGGGCTGTATATTTCCATATACGTTCAAGCGACGAAGAACCATTGCACAGTTTTGTCCCGTAGGTCCTAATTCTTGTGTAAATATCAAAATCAAGTAGTAGAGGGCAGTGTGGAAACTTTTAGACACAGTATCAAATTGCCAGTGGCAGTAATGGATGCCATAAAACCTGTGTTTAATGATCTATCACAACCTAAACTTCTACAAAAATGTCTAGGGGTAAAACCCAAAATAATAATGAATCCATTAACTCATTAATATTGGGAATTATGCCCAAAAACTTTAGGTTGTGGTAGAAAGATTGTTGACATATCTACAAATGAGGCAATTGTCATTTTTAATGATGGCAATCAAGGCAGACTAAAAATTATGCAATCGCTTGGTCTGACTGTTGGTCAATTTGCACATAAATTTGTTACACATGTAGATATAAAAAGAATTCAGACTGCAGAAGTACATTTTAATCTCCGCACAAAAGAAGTACGACAGGCTAAAAGAATGCAATTTAAAACTACTTGTAAGAAATTAACTGAAAAAGAGGGAACATCATATGCATGTGGCGAATTTTAGCATTTTAGAATCATAGTAATACACTGCATTCATATCACAAATTGTTTAATATTTATAATAAGTAGTTGTTAATTAAGGTATTGATTGTTTTTAAGTAATATTTATAAATTTTTAACTTTATTTTGAGAAATGTGAATCACTTTGTTGCATTTTGATTATTTTGTAGCTTTTGATATCGTTTCGATGCTTGTACTGCATTGGTATAATATATGTTTTTAGTTATAATAATTTTAATAAATTGAAGTTTATTGACTAAAAAAACTTCACATTAGTTTTAATTTAAATTTAGTTGTTGTTTGAGTAACCAGAATAATATATATATAAAACTGTGGTAAATTTTACGTTTGACGTCAATTTTCTCAGAACGTCATTTTTACTCATTACGCGCATGATATTTTCAAAACCGTGCCATGGAAAATGATAAAATTTTTACTGTAGATTCTGATCATATCTGTACTTAAAATAACGAACCAGTTTGAATTTTTAATGAAAAAATTTAAAATTACAAATATAAAATAGCAAAAATTTTTTAAAAATTTTATAGTTAAATTTTAAAGTTAAATTTTAAATTGTTATAGTTTACTAAAAATTTTAAATCAGTGTTTCATGCTTCGTCATTTTAAAGATAACACAATTTCTAACACTTAGCAAAAATTTCATCAAAAATATTGGTAACTTTTTTATAAAGCTGCGCGTAATGCATATCACTTGCGAAAAGAAAACAAAAATTTCTTTTTGTAATTATCTAATTAAAAATTTATCCTAATTAGCACTGTGTTTGTTGGTTATGTTTTAAGTAAAGTAATATCTATTTGTTTATTCCTCCAAAATTTACATTCCAGGAAACAATAATAAAAAAATTATAGAGCTTTAAAGAGCTCACTATTTTTAACCATTTTCAACTTTTTAAAAGGTATGTGACCCCTTAACTGGACCAAGTCTTCCTACCTTGAAATAACATAATCCTTTATAAGTTAAACCCTGAATTACGTCAAACTTAATTGGAATCGATTGATTGTTCTATCAATATCGTGCGTTTAGAAGAAACAGATGGTAATAGTGACAGATGAGAAACATAGTAATGATGGTTAATGATGTAGGATAACTCCTGAGCTAAAACCTAACTGCAAAATTTCATTGGAACCACGATATATAAAGCGTGCATAAGAAGAAGGGTCATCATCAGAGCTGTAACTCATGATTTGATAACAATATCACAAGCCCAGAGCTCACAAAATTGAATGAGTTAGTGAGTGAATGTAGGGTTTTAAGGCGCAAGAGCCAACTTTGGCTAAGCTGTGCCAAACAACTTAAAGTATTTTCATAAGCGTGAAACGAAACTTCGTCCAGGCGTGCCTCCACCCACCACGGAGTCCAACAAGGAAGGCAGTGTGTCGGTCAACTGACAATAGTCAGGCATCGCGCTTACCTGGAGCACACCCAGAAGATAGTGCCACATCATCAGGGCGAGGATCCAACGGGTAATGAGTGAGTGAGTGAGTCTGGGGCTGTATTGCGCAAAAGCCAATTTTGGCTATACTGTGCCAAACATTTGTTACAAAACTTAAAATGTTTTATAAAATACGTAAAAATAATGACAACACACACACACAAACGAATATTTGGTCAACGGGGTTACACAGGGGTTCTCAACCTTTTATTCTGCTGGGTCGCATGTATATGTCATCCATTTCATGTGGGCCACATACATATGTCATCCATTCCACGCGGGGCGCAGCATGAGGATAAATGGGGAGGAGGGAGAAGGAGAAATGATTTTAAGATCAATATAACATTGAAAAATTTAAAATATGGAAAATTGATCATACTGTTATCACTCCTGTTTTGATTGTTTTAATTTTTTTTCACATTTTTTTAATTTTTGTTACTAACACTAAATTAGAAGCATTTAAGAAACACTACTTCACAATTTAGGCATCAGTAAACGGTCTCAAATCATAGACAACAATGTAACAAACTTCATGGGATATCTTTGTTACCTTTGTGATACTACCACTGACAAAACACGTTGTTGCTGTTGCAAGGATTATTCAAGAAAAAACCTATTTATCGGCTCTTGAAACATTTCTTCGTGTAAAAGTGTCATTGAATGATTCCTGTTTATTGGTATTTTATGAATACAGTACTTTCGTGACAAATCAAACAATTACTGATCCATGTTTGTCTTTCACTACAAAAGAGTCAACTTCCCAAACGTCTTGAAACTATGCATTTACTTCAAATAATTTTCACTTGTAAGATATGGAAGATAGTTAAAAATTGATTCCACCCACTGTTCATTCCACTATTGTCTGTTATCGCTAATCGTAACTGTTCCAAATAGAAAAAGAATATCAATACGTACTCATACGACACGGACAGCAAAAGGTAAAATTGATACATTTCTTTTCTTGACAAAGAATTTCCAACCAATTTTTTTATACAATGTTCTTAAATAAGGGAATTTTCCAAAACAATGGGTCATGACCGGGCCACTTAAAAAGGCCCGGCGGGCTGCGGGTTGGGTATCGCTGGGCTACAATGATCGCAAAAATTTTTTATAAGCTTAAACCTGTTTTCTTCACACTCCCAGGGCAAGACACAGACTAGGAGTTTATTAGTTTTGACTATATTGGTTTAAATATGTATAAGTACAGTGGTTGATCGGTTAACGAACACTTTCACGAAAGATTTTTGTGTTCGGATAACGAACACTTTCAAGAAAGATTTTTTTGTGTTTGGACAACGAACACATATTCAGAGGTGATCAGGGAGACACCCCTGAAATTATGGATGAAATTTTGTCAACTGCTAGAGCTCTGGAATTGGAGGTGAACGAGGATGACATAGAAGAGCTCATAATGGGACATGAAGATGAACTGACGACAGAAGAATTCCAAGAAATTTTGAATGAAGAACATGAAGAAACACAGCGAAATGTGTCTCCTTCTGAACAAGAGGAAGACGAAAGAGGACCAATATCAACATCTGCCATTAAAGATCTTTTGAAAAAGTGGGAGGATGTCAGAGCAATGGTCTTAGAATGGCACCCATATCAAGCTGATGTCAGTAGATTTTGGGATCTTTACAACAATAATGCTATTACTTACTTCCGGAAAATCCTGAAAAAGATAGAAAATCAATCGACATTGGACATGTTCTTCAACGCCCCATAAGCAAAAAGTGAAAAGGACTGACTATATGTATGTATTATTTTTTTAAAAAACTTACTGAGAAAATATACATTTTTTAAAATTTAATTTTTAGGGTCTTCAGAACGAATTAATCGATTTCACATAGAAGTCTATGGTGAATCGATGATCGGTTAACGAACAATTTGGATAGCGAACCTAGTCTTGGAACGGATTATGTTCGTTAACCGATCACCCACAGTATATCAATTTGGTATATTAATAGAATGGAAGTGTAATAAATGCTTTTTTCAATCCATAAAAAACGAGTTTTGATTCTTTAATAACAGATCGAAGACATCTTTAAATGTCCTTGATATTATCGCATTGTTGATAATTATATTTCAGTTTTTTAGATTGCAATTAATTTTTTAAATCAAACTTACACTTAAAAGATATTTTTTAAAAATATTCTGAGTAAATTTTTTGATTCAAATTAAGACAAAGAGATTTTTACCATTATTTATGCTGCATGAATTATTCAGATGCTAAAGAAAGTGTAAAAAGAAGCCAATTTTCCTTGTACTTAACTTAAACGTGGTAGTACCAATTGTTTAAATGATAATTTGACGAATTATATGTATTTCTTGTTGTTCTAAGTTGTAAATATACATCAAAATAACATGCTGTGGTACATAAAGTATTTTTTATCTTCAGCCAATATCAAATAACAATTAAACTTCAAATAAGATTATGTAAACAGAAGACTAAAATCACACATGAACAATTTATTATTCTTTCTGAAAAAATAATTTATTTAATGCTATAAACCCCTACACCATCCGAACAAATAACATTACTAAGAAAAGTAATTTTTCTAAGTGGAACTATGTAGTAGAAAAGCACATAATTAAAATGCTTGTTTGTGAAAAAAACTTACATATTATCTTATTTCATTGAATCAATGTGTAAAAGTTGTATAGAAAGTAACACCATACCTGTAAAAAAAGAAAAAAACAATGAATGTGAATTAAATTTATAATTTTGAGCAGCAAGAAAAATAAAAAAAAAATCAGTGATTAAATTCGATATATTTCTAAACTTATTAGAAAAACAATATACGTTAGTAAAAAAAAATTAAAATAACAACAACGACAATATTTGTATACAGTCCAAATTAAATACATTTATTTTAATTTATGAGCAATAAATAATTAGGAATAACTTAAAGGAAAAACTTTTAAATAACATTAAACAAGTGTGTCAGGATTTTTTATACATATAACCATATATTTGATCCAATTAAACAATTTTTCAAATGGCAGCTGCAATTATATAATGGGGAGTTGTTTGTGCGCAGTCAATATTAAATATTTGTAACAATAATTATATCTTGAAGAAATATTTATTTGTTTTAAAAAATTATAATAATAAGAACAGGGGGGAAAATGTTATGCGAAAGAAGAAAGAAATATAATTAGAGTCCATATTAAGTAGCTCATTTTTTAAGTGCAAAAAAAATATTGCATTTTTTTTTTTAAAAAAAAAAATATTTTTTAAAATGCTCATTTATTATAATATACGTATTATTCACAAATATTTAAAAAGGTATTTCATAATTCATTAAAGATGAGAAATTAGTTTTAGAATGAACTGATAAGCATAATTTGCATGCAAATGCACTGAGAGAGTGAGAGAACGTAAAAAAAATATTTCTTCATATTTTAGCTTTATTAAGTACGCTCACACAAATAAGACATTCACTATCTTTATGATTGCCCATTAAATAAATTGTCTTTCACCCTACGTGTTTTACTTGGCTTAATTTAATTTCGTGGTAATACGTCCTCATAATTTTGAATTAGAGCTTAATATTGGATCAAGAACTGAAACTTAGTTTTTTCTCACTTTGAGTTATTGTGTAGGGATAAAACTGAGTAATTCTAAGAATTATTTCGAAAACGTGTAATGCTCTATTAGACGTTAACGTTTGGTATGGGGATCATTTCAAGATGCTGCAAAATGTCTTGTCACATCTTCGAGTATAGTGTTAAGGAATTACGATCTATGTATAAAATAAACGTTAAAAAAGAATAACTTACAAGGCGTATTGTTATTAAAACGTATTAATAGTTGTTATTAAGGTTTTTATATTGCCACCTGCATAGATTTGTATTTCTTTATATTACTGCACATTTTTTTTTTCAAAAAAGGAAAGAAAAGAAGAGTGAATAAAAACTTGTTACTGGTAAAATAACGACTGCTGATGTTGATAATTTCAACCTTTGAGAAGTTACACAGCCTAATTAAATTAAAATACAAAAATTTAGAATGTTTGTGAATAATTGAAGCTTATATATTTCATTTTTAAAACGTTTTATCACTTTTACCTTAATTGTACAACTTGAACGCTTTTTTTACTTTAATGTTTGAACTTTAAATAGTTATTTTGATTAATTTAGTATATTTTTATATTTTTAAATGTAAAATTTCACCATAAGGCCAATAAGCTTGAATTCAGTTTTGTTTATATTTCGTTGATCATGAATATTTATAAGTCTTTGAGTAGATATTTTGTTTTGGTACACTTTTGATTCGATTGAGACTTCAGCTCTGTTTAGACGAATTTTAAGTTTTAAGTAATTATTCCTTTACGAAAAGTTTAAATTTATTTTAAGATACATACGGCTTAATAAAATGACATAGAAAGATAAGAATTAGTTACAAATAATTTTAAATATATTATAAGCAGTGCTTTAAGATATTTTATGTCCAATTCATTCTCATAAGCGATGTGGAGAAATCTAAAGATAATAAATGCAGCAAAGGAGTATTTATTCCAAAATTGAACTAGATACTTTTAAATCTGGGGAATAAATTCTCCTGGACACTGTTTGGGCTTTAAAATTTCATCAACAATACCATGCATGGTATAAGTTACTTTATGAGATTTTTTTTGTATGTTAAGGTTATAATAATGGTTAACCCTTTAGCGGACATTGACTAATAGGTCTAGCCACGTATTAAAAAAAATTCTCCAGCGAGAAAAAAACTATCCATATGCTTTAATTGAAGATAAAACGCATATAAATATCTATACAAAGGGCAGCAATATACCTTTTCTTTTTGAATTCCATATTCTCTGATGGATAGTTAATAACAGTTTTCCTCGGTATAAATCTGCAAATTGTATTTTGATTATTAAAAATAAAATTTAAAGTTTTTGGAAAGCTTTTATATGTGAATAGATGCTGTATCCACTGCCCGCATAGAACAGAAAAATGATCTTAAAATGTCCACTCTTCTTCTTCTTCGAGACCCTTTAGAAACAATTGAGGATGTTGGGAGTGGGGAATATAAACAAACTTCGTATACAATAGGTGGTATGAAATTCTTGGAGCCAAAAATCTTTCATTATAGCTTTTCTGTGCTTACCACTGTACCTTCATGCAATTGCTCCTACTTGCTTTGAAAAGTTCCACAGTGAATATCTTATCAAATTTGTGAAATAAAAAATTTAAATCCTCAAAAATATTACTTTATTTCTAATATTTAAAACAAAAGTTAAATAATATATAAAATGGGGATATATAATAATTTCAGTGTGAATTATATATATATATATATATATATATATATATATATATATATATATATATATATATATATATATACTCATGAACATTGAAAATAACGACCCAAGAAGAAAGCCTCGGATTAAAATAAAATTTAATATACATAATGACACAGATGAGAGATTCACTTGATCTCAAAAACGAGACAATTAAACGAATACAGAGCGGGCTATGACACAAATACCGGGCAACTTCAATAGCGCGTTGGACCACCTCCAGCTGCAATACATGCCGCCACACGGTCCGGCATTGAGTTGATTAGACACTTAATGTTATCCTGAGGGAGATGGGCCCACAAATCTTGAACAGCCAACTCTAAATCATGTACAGAGTGACACGATGGCATCTGCCGTTTTAGCTGATCCCACACGTGCTCTACAGGGGACAAATCGGGGGAGAGGCCCGGCCATGGAAGAGTCTGAAAATGACGTAGGAAGTCTTGAGCAACTCTTTCTGTATGCGGACGAGCATTATCTTGCTGTAAAATTGCTTCGGGGAGACCATTTAGGAAAGGTCCTACATGGGTCGAAGAATATCATCAACGTAACGTTGACCCGTTAAGTTTCCATGCATCTCAATTAAAGTGGACCTGCTATCATAGGCTATGGCTCCCCAGACCATTACACCAGCTGTGCGGGCAGTGAGACGTCGAACAGTGTAGGGGAAATTGTACCGCTCACTAGGGCGCCTCCACACCCGTAAACGGTTATCATCTGTCCCCAAAACAAAGCGGGATTCAACACTAAACACAACCTTTTGCCAATCTGTGACATTCTACATTGATCTGGCTTGGCACCACTGTAGATGCAGTTGCCGATGTTCCGGTGTTAAAGGGAGTGAATGGAAAGGGCGTTAGGATTTAAGATTTGATTCTGCAAGGTGTTTGGAAATTTTTTGTGGAACAATTGCTACGCCTACATCTGCTCGTATCGTTGAACGAATCACTGTGGGGTCCACAAGTGCTTGCCGCACGATCCTTCGATCCTCTCTCCTCGTGGTCTTCCTGGTCGCTCAAGACCGGTTTTCCGTGGGTGGGTACCTTCTCGTGTCCACTGCTCCCAACAATTTCTAACGGCACACTCCGAAGGATCCACATGGCCAGCAACATGGGGCGTCGACCAACCTGCAGTTTTCATCCCGATGATCAGGCCTTTCTCAAACTTGCTAACTGTGAGAAATGTCTTCCAGCACGTTTACCTGGCATGTTTCGCTTACCAAAATCTTCCTACAATCGGCGGGTAATCGTCCCGTTTATGAATATTCGAGATTGCGCTGGCTTATATAGCCCCCTCTTCCTGATTGTGGCGCCACTTCGGCGTGTATGAGCATGCGTATTGACACAAAACTTGGATCATTTGCATATCACATTACGCTGTACTTGTTTGGAAAGTTTCGCGATTGTACTTAGCTTCCTTCTTGGGTCGCTATTTTCAATGTACCTGAGTATATATTTATATATATATATATATGTTGTACAATTATTATATTATTATTTTATTACACTTATTCTTTGTATTTAAGTGTTATTAAAATAGTTATTAACATAAATGTTAATTTTTCATTAAAAGTTCATTGTGATATGCTTCATTATTTCTGTTCTTAAAAGTAAGTTAATTGTCGTAAAGGCGCAGTGGGTATAATGTCTAGCCACTGCCCAGGAAAAAAAATTCTCGATTATATATATTTTTTGAGACTAAATAATGTTGATAGATGATGAGAACATTACATGTATCAAGTACTTTATCACAGAAAATTGTATTTTAGCTGTGTGCCCGTTAAAGGGTTAAAACAGGAATCTGAGTCTTTAATTTCTTACATGTAACTTATAGAGTAGGGGTGTCACACTCGCGTCCCATAATGAACGCTTTTGCAGCCCGGTTAGTATTTTGGTACACAATAATATAGTATAATAAAATATGCTAAAATTGTTCTCGAAATAATAAAGACAGAAGCAGAGAAGTGATGTCAAGTGTCAGAATGTAATCATTAATTTTTTTTTGTAATTTTATTTATGTTTATTATACCGTCTTATTCGAAATGAAATTACGTTTAAATGAATATTGATTATTTTGCGGCCCACCTAAAGAAAAACTTTGTTTGCTTGGCTCAAAGTGAAATTTGATTTTGACACCCTTGTTTTAAGGTATCTCCGTTTAATATTATAATAAACAGTGCTTATAGGATCTACTGCGTTACACCTATTTTTGTTCTAATGATAAAACTCTACTTTTAGCACAAATAACATGCATACTCGTATTGTATCTAAAATAATTATAGGCATCGATTTTTTTTCCCTTTGCTATTGATATCAACATAATTGGAACGAAAATTGACTCTTAATAGAAAAACTATCATTTATAAAAATAATACAAATGTTTTATTATTAAAAGTAAAGTGTGCAATATTCGTGAAGAGTCCGTAATGAGTTCAAGAGTAGTAATTGTAATACTTAGAATTTTAGCACTCAGGGGAATCAAAAAAAGGGTTGATTGCTTTTCCAAGGATGTTTTAGTTCACACATTGATTGGTTACTTAGTTCATTTTCAAGATTGTATTTGTCTGAAGACAGGGGAAATATTTTTAAATTTCATAAGTATTATAGAATTTGACAGAAATCGGGCTTTATCTCGAGATTTCACATTCCTTTTCATCATGTTGCAGATAAGACATTCCTTCTACATTTTTAAAAATATTTTAAATCGGCAAAAAATGTAGAAGAATATCATTTTAAAATATATATTTAAAAAGGTCACATGGAGAGATAATCAATATATATAATTCTAGGAATTTAAAAACGAAATGTGAAAACAAATGTAATTTTGAAATTATTTTGATGTGAAACACCCTCAGATTCTCTCGGTACAAGAAATAATTAATTGATTGTTACTTATTCACATTATTTTAAAATCTTACCGAAAGAAGCAAAACTACTAAATAATAAATAATTATTGCATTTTTACTTTTTAGGTTGGAATTTTTTTTAAGAAAATGCGTTTTATCATTTATACATTTGAACTTCGTAGCATTAATACAAATACCCCACAAAACAAATGAATAAAATTGCTTATTTTTTTCAAATAAATAATAATTTTTTTAGCAGAAAATAAAAAAAAAAAATACATTTTGATATATTTTGCTTTGGCATATATCTGCACTTGGTCCACACCTTCTAGGGACTAAAAGGCCTCCAACCAACACCTCCTAATAGGTGTTAACTTGGCGTGAGACATTAGAAACTTGTTTCTCCCGTACGGGGTCATAACCCCTGGACATACATCAAATGAAATTGAAGACGACAAGAGTGAATTCGATTCACATGAGCGACTGACCGTTTTTGTAACACTCTAGAAATCATTTCTTTTGTTATTCAAGTAATACAGAATATCAATTATACTTTCATGAAACAGATTGTTGCATAAGTAAGCTTTAATTACTGAAATTTTAGTAAATTAAAAAGTCCACTTGATTTAATATTTTTATTTCATTCGAATTACTCTACTACAAATCGTTTCTACAAAAGTTATTCTTCATCAAACCATAGAGACAATCATTAATTACTGTGATTTTAATATGTGCACAAATAGTGCATACTTCATTTTCTTGAAGAATTGTACAAAATTGCAACAGAAATTAATTATTTAAGAACTTTTAACAGAGATCTTTTCAAATTTTTTATGAATTGAGTGAACAATTATAAATTTAATAAATACGTGTTTATAATGAAGCTTCGAAAAGAACGAGGGAATATTTTTCAAGAAGTTTAGAATAATTACATTAAATTAAAAAAAAATTGCGGTATATTCTCACTAAACAAGCAGTAAACAAAACATTTTTTTTCTAATGTTATACGGATTTTAATTTTTATTTTAGAATGATCGTTTCTCATTAAGGATTTAATTTAAAAATACAACTTTCCAAAATTGACAACAAAAAAATTGAAGTAACATAACGAGAAAGACATCAAATTTCAAAAAAGTTAATTTGAATTGAGAATTAAACTATCATTCTTTAGATGGAAAAATGCAATTAACTCTGAAAATAAACAAAACGTTTAAGCTTTATCATTAAAATCATTAAAACAATAAGGTGGAAAACTTTCCTTAGCATTATATGGGATTAAACGTTAAACAGAATTTTACTATTGTGACAAAAAAATCTATTCATATTGTACGCCAAATGCATAAAAAGGACTTTAAGATTCGCTGTTATGTGATAATTTCTCATTTAAAGACAATGCGAATAAAAATAAGGAATATTATGAATGAATGTCTTGCAAACAAGAGCAATGTAACAAAAATGCAAGGAATTTCAATTAATTTAATTACAAATGAATGTTAAAATGTTATTTCTTTTAGTACAGAAAAGTAATTAACCGTAATAATTAAATAAAAATTGCTTAAAGAAAATCATGGAATGTTATTAAACTGCAGTTTAAGGATATTTTTACTATGCGTTATAAATGTGGAAGTGCGATTTACCAAACATCGTTGTCTTAGAAAAAAAATGATAGCGAACTTTTTGTGCATCGCATACTCCGGAGTATAACGCCCACGTGTACATTCAAACTGACGTTTTTCAGTTTTAGGTATATTCATCGGATAATGTGCATCTTTTTTTTAAAATTTAAAATACAAGAAAGTTTTCTGTATAATGTGCGCACCATTTTCTTATTTCAATTTTACGTATATAAACTCTATAACGTGAACCTTTTTTTACAAAAAAAAAAAAAAAAAAAAAAAAAAAAGTGTGCATGGATAATGAATACTAATTTCTTTTAAAGTCTGGAAATGGTCTGCGAGGGAATAATTAAAGTACTTAATGAAATTAAAACTGAAGTGACTAAAAACATTTAAATATACAGAATATCCAAAACTTTAGATTGAATGGAATATTCTTATTTATTTATGTATCAGAGTAAAAATGATGGTGAAAATATGAAATAAAATTCCATGATGTGTTTGAAGATATAAACGAAAAAAGAAAATGACAATGTTTTCATATTATCCAATAATCAAAAAGCTTAGTGAATGGCATTTATTTTGAATAAACAAAATTTGGAGATGCAAATTAAATTTTTTTAAGCGTCATCTTTTCTTTATTCTTAAAACTATCATTTTTATATTCGTGTATAACATTTACCCGTAAATTTTGAGTACCCGTTGATAAAATTTTTTGAGTGTTAAAAGTGAGCGTAAAACGCTAGATTATACAGTATTTTAAAGTGACTAATTACGTTTCAATCCGTGATTTCAAAAAATAATATAAATGGGTAATTTGTTCGATATTTAGTGTCAGTTGAATTATAATATGCATATAAAAGGATTTAACGAATATTGGGACAAGGAAAAAATATTTAAATGTAATTTAATGGCAAAAACTGAGGAAATAATGACATGTTTTTTTAATTAAGCTCCTTTTATGTAAAATGCTTCTGTAATTATAATATATTCCCTACATACCGCTATCGTTCATATGACGGGATTGAGCTAAAATTATTTATACATATAAATTAGAAGTTGTTGTATAATAGAGAATGTTTTGAAAATATGTCATGTTTTCATTCTTTAGCAAAAAACTGCACTTAAATAATTTCTCTTGCAATAACATTCTCAAAACAGTTATATATGCATATTCAAATTTAACGGACAATAAATATGAAAAAAGTACGTTCAAACACTTTTTTTTTCAAACCTGCTGTATAATTCAGGGTATATAAAGTGCACTATTAACATAAAAATAATTGGTGCGTATTATACACCAAGTATAGAAATAGTTACTTTAAAAATAATAAAAGCGATGAACATAACAAAATAGACATCTACACATTATTAAATTACAGTTTATTTAAAAGCAGCGACATACCTTATATATATATATATATATATATATATATATATATATATATATATATATATATATATATATATATATATATATATATTTACATATATATACATATATATACATATATACATATATATATATATACATATATACATATATATATATATATATATATATATATATATATATATATATATATATATATATATATATTTATATAAATATAAAAATACAAAAAAATGTGTGAATTGTTTTGATAATCAGAATTTTTTTGCTTACCCTTCTGTTTCTAAACTTTGTCATGTTAGAATTTTTAAAACTCGAATTTTTTGGAACTCTAAATATAAGAATTTATCTCATACAGCAAAACGAAATATTCATGTTTTCGATTGTATAGATAAAAATCAAAGAGATAAGGGTTTTAGTAACATATTGGAAACTAGGCTTTTCAGAGATATTCATGTTTTAAAACTAAAATTTAGATCTTGCACTGATAAAAGTTGCAAGGCGTGTTGCATGATGAGTGGGGAACCACTGGATATGGATGCAGGTTATATATTTTGTAAGACTTTTAACTGTGTTTACAAAATGAAATGCTACATTTGTAAATTCGCTTACATAGGTCAGACTTCAAAACACTATCAATATTAGATTAATCAACATAGGTCTGATACAAGGAAATTTGATTGCAGCAAAAACCAGGCTAAGATTGGGATAGGACATTTTAATAAACATGGATTCATTAACATAACTCTACATATACTTAGAATAGTGCCAAATATTAAACAAAAATTATGGTTCGAAAGCTTTTGTATAGGTTCATTTAGATCATATTATCCTTATGGTTTGAATGTTATCTGGAAAGGTTAAAGTGTCTTACTAACTTTTAAACAAAAATCCGAGGATTCATTATATATTCCGAATTTTAATAAATCTATTGATAATAGTAATAATATTAGTTTTGCGAGAATTTCAAGAGCTAAACGTAGAAAAAGAGTTACTAGAGACATGACAATCCTCAAGAATTCTATTTTATAATTAGTTGTTAAATTGATCATTACTACAACACAGGCTTAATTAAATCGTTTATGTTTGGCATGAATAAAACTGAAATTTAAATTATGACATATATTTTAAGCAGATATACATTTCGGGATTCTCATGGTATGCATATGATTCGAGACCTTAAAAACTATTTAGTACAAAAATTGAATAATAAATTAGATGCAAGTGAAAATTACTCTACAGAATATTGTACATTATTATTTATGAATAAATCCTTTAACAAAATTAATTTTTCAAGTATATTTCAAAAATATCAATCATTTTTTCCTATTAAAATATTATTACTAAAAAAGGCTTTCAAACACAACAAGAAACTTGGTAGATTTATATTTAATTATAATCAGGTCTCGGAGCTCCTAAGTTCAGAATCATGTAAATGCAATCTATATCGGGACTATATTGATCATTATCATCAGCACGTTGTCACAGGAGACCTTGGCATCGTGAAAGATGATTTGTTAAGAAATTTTATGGAAAAAAGTACCGGTTTTAGACTGATGATCACAAAAAATAAATCTAACGTTATGAAACAAATCATAAAATATTTAGATAAATTTTACCTTAAAATTGCAATTAAATACGAAATGCCGATTGGAGCTTTCAATAAATTTAGATCTTATGTAGCAACAGAAATTCGGGAATTAGATTTCCCTGTTGAAAATGAAATTATGTAAAAAAATCTTAAATCATGAATAGAAAATATCCAAAATGACTTTGTGATTACATATGTTGATAAGGTCTCTGCTAATTATGCCATAATTTGTAAATATTTTTACAGTAAAATATTAAGTGACCACATTTTAAATAATAATTTATTTCAAAAATCAATTTACAATAATAGAGAAGATGATAATCGTCTTTTAGCTTTGAACAGAAGACTGAATATTCATCTAAATAATATTAAATATCCAAGTATTTTTTAACACCAAAATTTCATAAAAGCTCTATAAAATTCCGTAGTATCACTAATGGATGCAATACATATATCACGAAGTCTGGGAAGATCTTACAATCTTTTCTTCAAAATCTAATTGATAACTTACAAAACACGGCAATAATTAAAAATAGCTTAGGGATTGCTAGAGTTACTAAGGATATGTTAATTTTTTTCATGCATGGCTTTGATTTCGACTACCTTTTTAATTCTATAGATATTGGCGATATGATTAAGATTCTACAGTTAATTTATGATAAATAGGAATAATATACTTCAATGAAAAAAGAAAAATTTGATATTCTTGTTAACTTCGTTTTAAAAGAAAATTTCATTGCATTTGATCAGAATCTTTATAAACAGATCAAAGGATTACCTCAGGGTGGTCCAGCTAGTAACTGTTTAGCGAACCTATATTTACATTTTTTTGAAATTGATCATGTTGTAAATGAGTCTTACTTGATTTATCGTTATATAGATGTTTAATAATTTTTGGTAAAAATAGTGAATACAAACCAAATATTACGTTTTACCCTAATTATCTCAAGCTCCTTAAAACTAACTTCAACTCTAATATGGTGGAATTCTTGGATTTAGACTTGCATCTTATTAACAATAATGTAGTCAGTAACATTTTTGACAAAAGAGATTCGTTTCCATATAATTAAAATTCCTGTATGGAATAGTAACTTGAATATATCAATTTACGGAAATATCATTTTGAATTTTTTTATTTAGAAAAGATAACTTAACTACACACAAAATAGATAAATACAATAATATAAAAAAATCTTCAATGTTGTTCAGATCATGAATACCCGTTTAATTTCTTAAGAACTTATATTCATCACAAATACATTAACCGTCTTGCTACTTCGAATTCCAAATCCACCACACAACAATAGGGTTTCAAAGTCAGCATGTTAGTGGTCTTGCTGTGAAGATTATATCATAACACTCATATCACAGTTTACATTTTTTCCACACCCATCTTGAACATCTTACACATTGTTGACAACCAACCACATTAGAGCCTAACAAATTTACATTTTTGGCAATAAACCAATTAAAATTCTACCATATTTGATTGTCGTCTTTTTTTATATCTGTCTTTGCTGGCTGTTTTAAAAGTTAGCTCAAAAGATGTGTTTATGTATATACGAATTTTTTAACTTGGTGAATAATTGATTTTCATTGATGTCAAGACGCTTGATTCTCTTCGTAAAACCTATGTGAGTAAAGAAATTTTGTTAAGTTATTTTTTGAAAAATACTTTTCTTATGTAATTGTTTTACGATTTTTCTACTTTTCTTACGTAATTGTTTTGCGATTTTTCTGCATTAAGAGTTTGGGAGAGTTTGTTAAATAATAGTAGTGAGTGGTTTTATCATACTCTCTGAGTTTTTACATACTCTGAAATTTTGTTTATTTTATTTTATTTGGATATTCCTACGGAGTTGCAAAGGGGGAAGGTTGGCGCCTTCAAAGTAGTTAATCCCACTTATTCAGTCCTAAGTCCGAAATTGCTTTCTGACTCGCTAGGTTCTTCTTTGTTGTAGTTTCTTTTTTTTATTTTTCTATAATTTTGATCTTCATGTTTAGCTTTTATATTTTTATGCTATTTCTTGTTATATTCATTATCTATTATTTCTTGTTTTTGATATATAATACAAATTTATTTCATATATATATATATATATATATATATATATATATATATATATATATATATATATATATATATATGAACTTAAAGGGTTGTAGTTTCAGAAGTATGCTATTTTGTCAAAAGTCTGAGATAATACTTTAAATACGGGGCCGCGGTAGCCGAGTGGTATAGGTATCGGACTGTGGCTTGCTTTGTCACAGGTTCGAGCCCAGTACCACTAAAGACCCGCCGTATAGGGCAGAGATGCACGTTAAATCTGTCGAGAGCTGAAACGTCCTCCCGTTGGTGTGGTGTGATAGTTAGGAGAGGGGGTGCCATCTCAGGTGTCGTCCACGTCACTTGACCATGGTTCAAAATTACGTGGTCTGTCGCCAAAAGCCCTCGTGTAGCTGAACAGTGCGACGTTAATATTCAATCAATCAATCAATCAATACTTTAAATACTTACTTAATGACTTTAAAGCTTAAGAACATTGCACACGCACAGATCAAAGTTATTTGTAAGAAAAAGTGGGTGCATGTTATACGTAGAATTTGACTGAAAAATTTATGAAAATGCAGCTTGAAAGTGTACGTGTGCATTATACATATATTTTATGCTAGTTTAGATTAATTTAAATGCAATCAAAATGTGTAAACCTCCTAATTCAGTGTTTCTCAAACTGTGGGGTGCCCCCTCGGGGGCGTGACAACCCGACAATGGGGGCACGAGTATATCAAAAAGTCGATAAGAATAGCACAAAAAAAATATTTATTTACTAAAAGGAAGCAAAACACAAAATATATTTCGATATAATAAAAAGTAAAGTACACATTTACACTGATATAATACACTTATAAATGTATCAGTACTGTGCAATGTATTTCATAATTAATTTAACAATACTAAGTTAAGAACGAGTTTAATAATCACCAGTGACCCTATGGGCATGTCGTAAAATTATATAGAATATTTAGTATTTGTCTTGGTAATTTGTAATTTTAAATTAAATTACAAATTATCAAGACAAGTATAATGACAATTTATTATTAAAGTCGATATGTAGTTTTACGTCAAATTATATTATTGAATTCGATTACATTGTTATTGTTTTGGGGGGGGGCGTGATGAAAATTATGATTGAAAATTGGGCCGCAAGTATAGAAAGAAAAACTCTTGAAAGATATTATGTGAAAAAAATAACAAAAACATTTTTCTACGCATAAATAAAAAATTATCTATACATATTGTTCTCTTGATACAGTAATGTGCAACACTGTCACGTGATAACTTCCCACCTTCACGAACTGGCGATCCTCAGATGCCGGTTCTTCCATTATCGTTCCTGTTACAATGTCCCAGATAAGTTGACATACTTTGAGGGCCGCTCGATCAATACGTGGCTATAGAAAAGTAAGTGAAGATGAAAGGGAGGATAAAGACGGCTGATACAGGGAGGGAAGGATCCAAGAAAATCAGTAAATAGAAATAAAAAGTGAAAAAGAAAAAATACGACCGAAGACAACGATTGACTAAGTCTATATATAGGATTATTTGTTTTTGCCTGCCCCGATAGGATCAGATTGCTTACCTTCAATCATGGGAGGAGGGTCATTTTAAGATGAGTTCCGGATACCAATCTTAAAGAGAAGATTTACTTCTGATGGAAAAAGAGATAAGTACAAAAGATTGGTCCATTATTATCTTTTAATGCCTGCTTTGGGATGCATTAATTTTTAGAGTTTGGAAGAGTTGAAAAATAGCCCAGTGAAAGCGTATATGAAAAGGTTGCATTTTAAATAGCATGATTCAGAATAGCTTATTTTTGTGATATTTTAGTCTACAATTCAAAAACAGAAGGTTTAGTTACTGAAAATAAAGTCATATTTTTGAGAAGTTGTAAGATTGATTATGAGGGGAAATATTAAACAGATGTGTGTGTGTGTAAAAATAAATGTGTGTATATGTAATATAAAGATAAAATTCACATGCAGTTATAATGTGTTCTCTTTGATTTCTACTACTAATTCTAAAGGTTGAATATTTTTAATAGATAGTTTAATTTGAGAACTTATTTTTTTGTAAAGGAAACGTGGCTTAGACAAATGAAATTGCTACTTAAAGTTAAGTGAATAGAGTTCGAGGAAGAAGAGAGCAGTAAGACTCTATATTGCTAGTGCTAGTTTGACTTATATATGTGAGAATTGTATTTTGCATTGTCAACTTACGAGTATCTGTGCACAGATCTTGCAGCTTTGTAATAAATGTATAGAAAATATAACCAGTTTGTCTGGATTTCTTCGTTTATTCATGTTAAGCAATTATACTTATTATTTTTATTAATTAAGGATAATACTTCATCCCCTTAGCTATTAGCAACATTATTGTTTTTTGGATTAAATGAAATAAATGCTGTTGTGTGTTACATTTGTCTCATTCATTGGCTACATCTAGTACTAAAGGCAAAGAAGGTTCGCTACACAGTTTTGTTATTCTATAAGAAGTAAATTGTATACCTCAGAATGTAAACATGGTGCGTTTCGTTGGACACTAATTTAGTCTCAAATTCAAATTCTACGTGACATTATGCAGAAATTAAAGGCATGTGTTCTGAGATTAAGGGGGGGGGTACTATTTTCTCATAGCAATTGCCTAAATGTACGACATGTGTTGCCTAAAACACATTTGACTGTTCGAGTTTTAAATTAATTCAAATCAACATGGGGACTTTAAACTTAGAAATCATGTGTGTGTATGCACCTAACACTATTGGCACAGTGTATTTTTTCGTGAAAACGTCATTTGATTATTAGTGAAAAGCGGAACATGTCAGATGAACACATCAAAAGTATTTTTATTTCTAAAAAACTAGAAGGTTCAGAAACGGAAACACAAATGCTTTAAAAGAAACGCGTAGAAATGTAAGACGAATTTCAAATTTTTAGTATTCAACAGATGTAACGAATGCACATTTAATTGCGTGTACAAATAATTTTCGAACACGTAAAAAGAATGAGCATAATCTTTAGTAACAATTCCTCATGCACATTCCATTGAACGTTTCTAAATATGATGTTGAAGTTGGAGACTTTGAGAATAACACTGAAAAAGCTGAGTTCTGTAAGAGAAGATAATAGTTCTCCATGTATGTGGCTCAAACATTTTCTCTTTAGTTCTAAGTATTTTCAGATATTTTATGTAAATAATGTGCCAATTTTTTACCTTTTTGTAAATTGCTCTATTATCTGTAAATATTAACTGCAGAAGGCAAAAAGTTAATAGCATTTCAAAAGAATTTGCTTAAGCTTTTTCAAATTTTATGTAAGATTAGTTTACTTAGTTATTTACTTCAATTATCCTATAAACGTTTTCTGAAGTGCCTCTTTTTTAAAGAAATACTTCACAAAAAAATAAATGATTTTTTTTTTTCATTTGTACTCCGTTAAGCCATTAAAAAACATATTTTATTTTAATGTGGAATAGCACAAACCTCTTACATTTTCTAACTTCATTTCTCAATCCCTGTGTATGGCATATATTTTCAGAAAGTTAAGATAAACGTTCATATGCCATGCAATAAAATGTATGTTTGAAAACAGTCTCATAAATAAGAAATAGAATGGTTTTTCTATTTTTACTTTGTAGACTTTGGAAACAGTAAATCTCTTCAACAACAGAACAATTTCCTTTACAGATCTCTTTATGACAACTTTTTCGGGACATATAAATATCAAATCAAATTTTAAACTAATATATAAATATTTTAAATAGTATAATATAATATAAATTTTTAGACGGAAAAAGACAGGTATCAGTTAAAGTTCGCACGAAATTATATTTTTTTGAAAAAATTAAAATCTGTTAAATATTTTTTTACATTTAGTTTCTGCCAAAATTAAGTTTCAAATTCATATTCTCCTTATTAATTCTATGTTACTTAAAAACCTCAGATTTGTAAAAATTGTTTATAATTTAAAAAATTATGTATGAAAAATAATTTAAATTTCAGAAAATCTTGGATGGAAAAAAATGTGCACATTTTTTTTTGGTATTAAAAGTAAAAAAAAAATATACATACACACAAATTTAAAAATATATCATATATATTGTATAAATATAGATTTGAAACAAAATAATTTTTTATAATACGTTTTATTAATATTTCACCTTCTTTAATTTTAGACGTAAGTGAAAAAAAAGGAAAAATAAATATGTGCTCCATAAAATGAGAATTTTTTAAAATTTTAGTTTTTTTTTTGTTCAATTATTGAGAGGAGGCATTTTATCGATATTGAAAAGAAGAAATATAAAGTATAACTTGCTGACTCCTTACAAATTTATGTAATAAGTATCATCTAAATGTGTTGTCAAGAAAGAGAATATTTAAATGATCTAATGGTAATATATACATAAGTGATTGTAATAATATCCAAAAACCGTTTTCAAAAAGTACAAACTTTCGAGTATTGGAAGTATAATTTTATTATTTGCGATAGGTATTTTTGTAAATAATAAAACACTTATCAAAACAATCGAAAAGAGAAAGAAAAAGTAAAAATACATACACGAAATCACATTGTGAAGAAAATTGCATATACAATTGCAATGTTAAGGATTTATCAAAATATTATAACTATCTTAAATTGTTGAAACATTTTCTTATTTTAGAATAAGTATGCATCAGTCCTAAACAAGCGCATTCGTCACCTACTTATCCGTTTACAACTAGATAAAATTACTTATTAGGGAACTATGTGTACAAGGAAACATTAATCTAAAGTGAACTCAGTGATGCCTGTGTTAGAAAGCACATAGATAAATTTCAGGGAGTACAAAATTACTTTTATCTGATAGGAATTCACTTTGAAGAGTTTTGAGGCTTGTCACTTGATAGATTAACTCATTATACTTTACCTATATATAAAATAGTATTCGTAGAATATCAAATTTTAAAACATTGTACAAACGTTAGAAAATGTTAAAAAAATTAATTATTCTTTGAAAGTATTTCCGTGCATATTTATATATATAAATTTAAGAATTAAAAAAAAATTATTTCCTTATCAAAGTGAAATGGAATACAATACATACCTTATTCGTAAAGAAAAATCTATCTATTTTATGTTATTCATTTTCCGCTTAATTTTAGTGGCACTGGTAGTTTAGTGGTCAAGCTAACGCTCTCATGACCGGTCTCTCATCAATCTGAGTCCAGTGCCGCTGAAGACACACGGTGAAGAAGAAGCCAATACACGTTAAATATGTCGTTGCCTAAATGTCTTTCTGATAGCGTGGTTGGAAGTTAGGAGAGAGAGAGGGGGTTGCCAGAGCACACATGTGTCGTTCTTGTCACTTGACCATGGTTCAAAATTACGAAGCTCTTTGCCAATAAAATTCTTACAGCCATATATATATATATATATATATATATATATATATATATATATATATATATATATATATATAAATTTGGCTTTCTGAATTTGAAAAGAGCGTTACAAGGGCTATAGATGTTTACCAATACTGTTTTTTACATTGGCGATACTATAAAAATTCTTTGTAATAAATTTGATTTTATGATTTATCTTATTATTCAAACTGATTTACATTCAAAATAAAATAAAAGAAATAAATTTCAGATATATGCATAGGTGTTCTACACCTTTCAGAATAATAAGCAATACATTTGAGACGGATGCGTGGTAATTTGAAAACAGTTTTAAATGTCTGACTAAATTTCAAAGTTCAAAATTTAACATAAGAAATGAAAAAGAATTATTTTATTTGTATCAGTTTTTTTGTAACGAGAAAATGTAAATTAATACATTTTGAATAAAAGAAAGCAAATATATACGTTTTGATGAGAAACTCTGCTTGAGACGAACTGAAATATATTATAATTAAAATATATTATAATTGTAGTAATGTATTATCATTATATTGAAAATTAATAATAAAACATATTGATAATTTTATATTATCGTTATATTAAAGTATAACATTATTCCCAAAATGTACGAAGAGAAAATACAATATATAAAAGGATATAAAAGGGACGTTTTAGATGTCTGTTAATTACGGTCATATCGAGGAATAAATGCATGCAGATAAATTTAAACTCTTTGAAAGACTTTTTGACATCCTTCCTTTGTTATGCAAGACGGTTTTGTTCATGCCAGTGATTGAACTGCGCACAAACATTTTGTTCTGTGGTCTGAAATCTTTGTTCCGAAAAGCAAGAAACTTTCGATGTTAAAAACCACGCTGAAACATTATATATTGTCAACGACTTTCGAAGTGCCTAAGAATGTTTACTGTGACTCTTCGATGTGAATATCAAATGTGCGTAAATGATATCAGCTGTTTCAGTAAAGCCAAAAATCCCTAACAAATTTAAAGGCATGTTGGAAATTTTTTTCGATTTCCAAGAAAATGTAAATTATAAATTTATTTCCGTATATAAAGCAATGAACATGGATTTTGAATTAATAATTTTATGTGATTTTAGAGATTTTATTCGTCGAAAATAAGCTTTAATGTGGTGAAAAGAATAATGGTTCTTTTCTACGTAACAACTTGTATGCATATTGGTCTTGAATGGTTGCGTAATGTTTCACCAAAAGTTAAATTAAAATACTTTCATATCATGGTTACTCACCCAAATAACCTAGCGTGAGTTTTACTTGTTTTATTTAAGAAAACAAATTCTGCAGGGATGTCGTTTTGTATCATCATATGTGGTAAAAGGAACACAGCAGGCTGTCTTTCGAATTATTATCAAAAATGGCTTCCACCATGCAAGTTCGATGAAAAGTAGATTGTTTCCTATGGGGATTATTTGAAAGTGGCTGTGCTTAGGTATTTTAAAATATTAAAGGTAAGGAATGGTATGACGTCCCCGAGCTTTTGTATCCTCACTAGCGCAGTATTGTAAATAAATTCATTTTAAGCATGTTACTGTCTTTTCATATTGATTTGGTTTCTTAGTTTCTATGGATATTATTTATATAAGTTTACCGCTTACCGTTAAATATTGAGTACAATGTATGCATTTTGACAGAAAATTTTGTTTCTTTCAGAGCTAACAGAAATTGGTAATAAATGTTTTAAGAACTTTATATCGAAATACTAGAATTTTATTCATAAAAAGAATACAGATTTCAAATATGTACCATTGCCTTTATTTTGAATTTGAAATGCCTCTCTAAATTTTTCGAAATGCATTGTCTTAAAAATTATTTCAGAGATTAAAAATAATGTTAATGCATCAGTTATTCTGAAAATAAGCTCACATAATGTAAAATTAAATACTTATGATACCTTTGCAGAATCGTATTTTGCATGTATTTTTGGGAAAAGAACTATTCGAGATTTTTCAGTATTTGTGTACTGCGTTACTCTTAAGTTATACTTTCACTGTATTTTATTCTTTATTGAAGTTGATTTGGCTCAAGAGATTTATTTCAACTCTATTATTTCAAAATCTGATCTACTTATTTACATATTTTTATATGAAATACAAAATAAAAACTCTAAAAATTTGATGTATCGTTCATAAAATTACAACGTAGATTTACAAATAAAATATTTGACATTATATTTAGATAGCAACCTAATATTGATTACAACTCATACATTTTCAGAACGTAGAACTTAAGCTAACAATTACTTTCGTAATTCATTATATTTCATTTGAGGTCAGACTTGGTACAATTTTTCCCGATTATATATTTTTTTTAAATATTGAAAACGCATTTAATTTTAAAGGTAATAATATAGAGAGTGTTTTTTTCAGGTATAGACGTTTAAGTTGGCATTACTTTCCAAGATGGCGACCAATTTAACAGCTGTCAAGTGATTTATTCTTAGTTTGGTTTGGCAATTCATCATGAATAGACTCACGCCTGAACAACGCTTTTAAATTGTGAAATTTTATTTCAAAAATAATGGTTATGTGCGGAATTTTCATAAGCGAATTTTGTTTAGCGATGAAGTGCACTTATGGTTGAATAGCTACGTCAAAAAACAAAACTGCCGCATTTGGAGTGAAGCTAATCCACAAGTGTACGTCGAAACACCGTTACATCCAGAAAAACTGACTGTTTGGGGCGCTTTATGGGCTGGTGGAATCATTGGTCCGTACTTCTTCAAAAACGATGAAGGCCACAACGTTACAGTCAATGGTGATCGGGATAGAGCCATGATTACTAACTTTTTCATTCCTGATTTGAACAATCATGATGTCCAGGAGCTGTGGTTCCAACAAGACGGCGCAACATGTTACACAGCTCATGTCACAATCCATTTATTGAAAGACACGTTTGGTGACCGCCTAATTTCACGTTTTGGACCTGTGTATTGGTCTCCAAGATCTTGTGATTTAACAACGCTAGACTATTTTCATCTGTTTATGCGGATAAGCCACAAACGCTTGACCATTTGGAAGATAACATTTGCCGTGTTATTGCTGATATACGGCCACAAATGTTGGAAAAAGTCATCGAAAATTGGACGTCCTGATTGGAGTACATCCGAGCCAGCCGTGGCAGTCATATGCCAGAAATCACATTTAAAATGTAATGTCACAAGATTATCTTTCGAATAAAAATTCATGTAAATCGAATAATACATCGTTGTTTTATTGCAATTTAAAGTTCTATACCTCTTAAAAACACCCTTTACATTAAAAGTATAATGGGTGAATGGAAAAATCAATGATGCATTATATCTATCATTTTGTAGAATTTTTATTAGTTGGTGTTCTAAATGAATGGTCTTTAATTTATGACCCACGCACTGGTACCTGTCTGTGAATCACAAATTGTACCAGGTTACACAAGGACCATTAAATCATTTTTATTTTGTTTCGTGTGGGGTATTTCTCTGAAGTGTTTTTGACTGTTCATGGAAATCACTTTATATTCTATGTTAATCTTTTTATATTCATTTTTTGGTTCAGGTGCATTTTATTCGGAAGACCTAATTAAATACAATTGAATTTTAATTATAAAATCCCAATAACCTAAAATATAAAGAATCAACCTGCACCTCCAAGGTGGGTCATGGTAAAGCAATCAAATGTTGACCGATCTGCAGCAATAAAAATGTTGGAAAGCCCAGCTCAAAGTACTGCTTAGTATTATATATGAGACTCTCGTCTGTAAACTGCGTAATGTTAAACATCTGCTGCAAAATTTGCTAACAAGAAAAATTTTACGGAAAAATTGAAATTTTTCTTTCTTTGCCAAATAATGGAAGATAAATAGTTACAATTTAAAAGAAACGGTGACAAGCATTTAGGTATGGAACACAACAGGTAAAATAAGTACTAAAGCAAAACAAGCGAGCCTATTATGTCTTCCCAATAGCGCTTTAAGTGTTCGTTTTACGACTTGTGCGATATTTATGATCATGAAAAATTCACTAGAGTAAGATTGAATAGTCTACAAGGCAGCTGTGGAAAGTAGCACTAAATACTATTACATCATTTTAGAAAGGCGAGCCATTATACTTAAATACCTAATTCGTTTTAAGAATAGTAGTTTTTTGCTTTTTGTTGAATAATTTGTACGGAAATTATAGCCGGGGAACTATGGTCAATTTTTGCTGATTTTCAAATGAATTTGTTTTTGCATTTTTTGTCAGTTTATTTTATTTTGCAGCTTGATACCCAAATGTTAAACTAATTACACGATTTAGACTATAATATTCCATCGCATAAATGAAATTTATTATTTACTAAACGAAAAATCTCTCTCTCAAATTAAATAAGTTTTTCAATAATATCTATTGAATGTAAAATCATTTAGCATAAGGAAATATGGCTGTTTTCAGCTTCCTATTGAGAAAAACAATTACTGTTAAGGGCAATACATTTATTTAATTTGCGATTGTCACTAAAAGTCGAACCTGGGGATCAGTCTTGAAAAAATAGTTATATTGATAATAGATCAATTTTCAAAAAAATTATTATAATCTAAAACCCAAATTTATTTAAATATACTTCAGGTTGCTTGCAATTGCTCCTACTTACTACGGTATAATAAATGCAATGTAAAGAAGTTTATACATTTATACTCTTTTAAAAATACAAACTTCACATAATTTTACTGAACTTTTAAGTATTATAACATTTTTAAACTAAACGTTGCATCTATATTTTTCTTTATTTAAAATTTAATAATGATAAAAATACGTATTTTTTAAATGTTTTAATAAAAATATTTTTAAGATATGTTAAATATCAAATATCAATTAAAAGAAAAATATCACAATTGAAAGTTTAATTTTTAAAGTATATTTTAATTTGTTTATTTCGTTTCATTTTATACACAAATTTAGAAATTAATATTTTTCAATATATTACTTTCAAACCAAAGATAAGATATAAAATTAACTGTTATGCTTCATGCGCCATAACAGTACGAATTATCGGAGATATTAATGTATATGTACATAATTAGACGTCTATTTTCGTCAAAATGATTCAAAAAGTTGATAGTGCATGAACATACTTCAGTTACAGAAGTTAGTTTTATTTTGAACGTTTTTATCCACCAATAAAAATCATGATTTGAAGAAATATTTATTTTTGTTATAATAAAAAGGAAATTTTCAGACTTAGGAGAACCAAATTCAGGCATAATGGAAAATGAATAGTAGAATTTTTACCAAACATGTTTCCAATAGGTCGAAGGTCTTAAACAAGTATCGCAGGAAATAACAGTTCTCAATGTTTTTTTTATTTAACCGCAAGTAAATTGGGCAGATATGGAAAATTATGATGAGTTTTTATCAAAAGAAATGTCTGACATTAAAATCAATGACAATTGTCTGATTAGAGAAAATAGAAAACTAAATGTATATTTAAGTTGTGATAAATTAGATCAACTAAAAAAACAGCATGTTAAAATTAATAAAAGATGAGTGGAACTATATAATCATTTCAAAAATGAACACATTCCATATGAAAGTTTTAGTTCTTGTTGAATTTACGTCGTGCGCTGTAGTGGAACTACTGCAGCAGTTGAAAGAGTTTTTTCCAATCGGTAATGATTTTTGGACAAGTAAGATATGAAGATTTAATAGTAATACTTTAGCTCTGTAGCACTTACCGTAAAGTTCAACATAAAGGACAATTCTTGCTCAGAAATTTCCGAAATATTAGGAAAATTATATAGTGATAAAAAAATCTTTCAATGGAAAAAAAAACTTCATTTAAGGAATGAAGGAAAAAGGAAGTAAGCGCGTAATTAGTCTATTTTTGATTGAATTAATAAGATGTTTCATATATTTACGTTGCAATTTTTCTTAAATTTTTTGCGTCTTCCTTTTCATTGTAAAAAATTGGTCCCCTTACATTTAGCGATCTTATTTTCATTAAAAAAGAAAAATATCTCATAGTTACACAATTTTTTTTTAAAAAAAACTTTAATACTTGTCTGACAGCCGTTGTATGTCATAACCTTAGATTTTCAACAAAGTTGATATTTTTGCTGCTTTTATAAATAAATTCCAAAGAGCTGCACAAGCATTCATAATTTATTTCTAAGTAAGGAAAGTTGCAAGTATTTATGTCGAAGCACAACTTGTCTTGCTAAATAAAGCAAACGTTGTAGGCAAATGTTCTAAATGTTAGTAAAAGGCATCTAAGTTAGTAATAAATTTGCTTACAGATACATAAATTAAATCTTTTTAGAAGTATACCTTTAGTATGTGGTATTCATTAGTATTCATTATTTTTCTAAAAATAATCACTGCTATACATTAAACATAAATATAGTTAAAAGGAATTGCGAGAAGTACTTTTTTAAGGGAAGTTAAAGCATAATATCAGAAGTTAAATAAAGTTTTCCCAGAAAAGATGAATAGTAACTTCCATAGCAAATATTGTGTGAAAACTATGTAAATATTGAAGAACATTGATTAAGATTTAATTTTCAAATTATTTTGGTAAACTTCCATTGAGTCTTTTAGCAGAAATATTGAAATATATTGACATATTTTTTTGAGTATGCATGAATACATTACAGAATCAAATCAGTGTTAGTTTCTTCTTTTTGTGGATTTGATGGAAAATATTTTTGAAACTTCTTGCTAGACAATTATCTAATGAATTTCATTATCTTTTAATGATACATGAATTCGTGCGATTATATCAAAGCTAAAAAAATATTCACCGTTTGCTTTAAAAATATTAAATATGAATAACGCATTGCTAGCAAATATTTCTCTCTTTCTCTGCTTTGATTCTCTTAATTATTGCATTTCAAAAAGTTCTTGGTAATTTTTATTGACTTTTATCATAAAACCGTGCATATTTCGTTTTACTCCAATTTATAAATTGTAATCTTGAATAATTAAAAATAGCAAATTTACTGAAGAACTTTACGAAAGCACACATTATTATTTTATTTCCTCTAATAGTTGGTTTTATAATTTTTTTAGTTATACAAATGCTTTCAAAATCTCAAACAATAATTTTGACATTAATTAAAAATTATATTTGTTAGATTGATGTTTTGTTTGTGCAGATGTTTTAAATGCATTCAAATTTTTCCATACAAATGTAATTTCTCGCTATAATTTTATTTTAATAACATTTAAATTTAGTACAAGAAGCACAAAAATATCATTGAGTTTTTTGTATCCTATTCCTTCACCAATTGAAAAGAAATCATTATTTTAAGGGGTCACATACCTTTTAAAAAGTTGAAAATGGTTAAAAATAGTGAGCTCTTTAAAGCTCTATAATTTTTTTATTATTGTTTCCTGGAATGTAAATTTTGGAGGAATAAACAAATAGATATTACTTTACTTAAAACATAACCAACAAACACAGTGCTAATTAGGATAAATTTTTAAGTAGATAATTACAAAAAGAAATTTTGGTTTTCTTTTCGCAAGTGATATGCATTACGCGCAGCTTTATAAAAAAAGTTACCAATATTTTTTGATGAAATTTTTGCTCAGTGTTGGAAATTCTGTTATCTTTAAAATGATGAAGCATGAAACACTGATTTAAAATTTTTAGTAAACTATAACAATTAAAAATTTAACTTTAAAATTTTTAAAATTGTTTTGCTATTTTATAGTTGTAATTTTAAATTTTTCATTAAAAATTCAAACTGGTTCGTTATTTTAAGTACAGATATGATCAGAATCTCCAGTAAAAATTTTATCATTTTCCATGAAACGGTTTTGAAAATATCATGCGCGTAATGAGTAAAAATGACGTTCTGAGAAAATTGACATCAAACGTACAATTTACCACAGTTTTATATATATATTATTCTGGTTACTCAAACAACAACTAAATTTAAATTAAAACTAATGTGAAGTTTTTTTAGTCAATAAACTTCAATTTATCAAAATTATTATAACTAAAAACATATATTATACCAATGCAGTACAAGCATCGAAACGATATCAAAAGCTACAAAATAATCAAAATGCAACAAAGTGATTCATTTCTCCAAAATAAAGTTAAAAATGTATAAATATTACTTAAAAAACAATCAATACATTAATTAACAATTACTTATTATAAATATTAAATAATTTGTTATATGAATGCAATGTATTACTATGATTCTAAAATGCTAAAATTCGCCACATGCATATGATGTTCCCTCTTTTTCATTTAATTTCTTACAAGTAGTTTTAAATTTCATTCTTTTAGCCTGTCGTACTTCTTTTGTGCGGAGTTAAAAATGTACTTCTACCGTCTGAATTCTTTTTATATCTACAAGTGTAACAAATTTATGTGCAAATTGACCAACAGTCAGACCAAGCGATTGCATAATTTTTAGTCTGCCTTGATTGCCATCATTAAAAATGACAATTGCCTCATTTGTAGATATATCAATAATCTTTCTACCACAACCTAAAGTTTTTGGGCATAATTTCCATATTAATGAGTTAATGGATTCATTATTATTTTGGGTTTTATCCCCTAGACATTTTTGTAGAAGTTTAGATTGTGATAGATAATTAAACACAGGTTTTATGGCATCCATTACTGCCATTGGTAATTTGTTACTGTGTCTAAAAGTTTCCACACTGCCCTCTACTACTTGATTTTGATATTTACACCAAAAATTAGGACCTACAGGACAAAAGCTGTGCAATGGTTCTTCATCGCTTGAACATATATGGAAATATACAGCCCAAACAGCTTTTCGCATATCTGACAGGCATGTTTTATTTTGTCGGATTGCATTTCCATAGTACGTTGTAATCAAGTCGATCATTCTGTCGGTAAACCTTCCCTTTCCCCAATCGACTTCCCATCACTGAGTTTGGAGCCCATTTGATTTAATTTTCGTATAAACGAGATTCCATTCTTTTTTGAACATGTCCAACATATTCAATTTTTGAAACTGTGATATCTTCTCCATACGGATTGGATGCAGTAATAGATGAGAATGTTTTGGAATCGTCATTCTCGATGTAAGATGTATATCTCACAGAACGATGACTTAATGAATGCTGAAATATACGAACCATTTCCACAGTCTCCATCATGCTAGCTGAACCATTGTGGTTCTTCAAACATTCTTTAACGTGGAGAATTTTCCACTTTTTGTAAGCAGGTGACCATTTTCTTTATTTCCAAGAATCACATCCTTTACAGAAAGAAGACATCACTTCCGCATCAATACACCTTCCTGTTTTGTCTCCTATAACAGTACACACACCAACACGAGAAGAATAGCCACGGGTTTTCCACGTTCCATCTCCACTAATTATTATATCGGAAGAATTTGTCTAAGTTACCTCTTCTAAAGCTGCACTTTGCATTGAAACTTCTGCAACTTCTTTACTACACAACAGTAGTTTGTTTATAATGCTATTATAGGATTTTTCTGCAACTGGAGGAGGAAAGTCCATGACACCACAGAAAGTTGTCATTGCTGCATGACCCTGTCCAATTGTCCTCATTGCGTATACAAAACGTCTGTTTATTTCTGGAATATTTTTTCTTTTACCCAGCATTTTTGAATTTCTAAACGAACACAAGTCCTTACAGTTCTTGCATTCAATCGAAAAAACACTAGACAAACCTCTAACACATTTTTATGATAGTATCATATCACTACCACATTTTTTGCAAGAAGCAAAGTTTTGAATGTTTGTAAACATGATAGTTTTATCAAACACTCTATAGCCATCAAAACCGTCATCATGTTCAATAAAAGATGAATCAACATCTTGCAGCCGAATCTTTTTTCCAGATGCACTGTTGTTTAGTGATTCATCCACACTGTGTACAGCTTTGCATCTCGTATGCATATTACCAGTAATCTTCCTTTTCTTAGGACGTTTACCAGATGGTCTTTTGGCAGATTCAGTCGAATTCATAATTCAAAATTTATAAAAAAAATATTTTTCCTAAAACTTATCTTAGAATAAGATACGGTATGAAAATAAAAAGCGAGCGAGTATAAATTCAAGATTGACTTTATCAAAACAAAGTAGAAGTAGAAGTTCATAAAGTTAGTAGAAGTTGTAGTTAATATTCAGAACAACAATAATAATATTTGAGGCTTAGATTCAAGCATTTGATAATAATTAGAATGAAAATATTAGAAACAGAGAAACGCAGCTGTCACCAGCGACATGACAGCTGTCACCCTGGAGCAAAAATGTAAACAATATTTAAATCACCTTTTCTACTCTTTTTTATTTTCTTAATAGCGTCCGTTCTATTGGGAATATCTGCATGCGGTTTCTTTTAGAACACTCAGAAAAGTTTACTCTATAAAATAAAATAATAAAAAAAATCGATTTCCCGGAAATTTTAAAAGGTATATATGACCCTTAAGCAAGTAAGAGAGTAATAAGCTTTTGAGAATATGGTTCCTGGTCTTTTGTTCTTTTGATAACAATTTAATTAGTTTTTCAGAACAATATCACTCATCAAAATTATCAAAATCTTGTTTAAAACAAATCTAATTATTAGTAGTTTCACTAATTTAATTTAAAAAATATTTAGATTTTTTAAAATTAATAATACATTTTTGAGCTTTTTCTTCCATCGTTAAATATAAACATTTAAATGTTAAATAATAATAATAATATAAAGTAATAATAATTATATAAATGTTTCAATGATTTTGGTCTTTATTAGTATTTCAACAAATGTTCTCATGTAATTTCCCGCTATGGAGTGCAGTGATTCCCTGGAATATTTTCATAAATTGTGTTTGAATTTATCAGAACTCTTATTTTTTTAAAGTTCTTATCATGAAATTATCAAACTTTATAATGATTTAAATTTAATATAGTAATATTGCAGTAATAACATATTATCACTAAAACGTGAGTCGGTGTCGATTGGAAACCGGATCCTGTTTAATGTGTTCTCCTTTCAGCATTTTAGAAGGGATCTGGAAAATGTTTCGCAATTTTCAGTAAATTTCCATGGTGATTAAAAATAAAAGTTTGTGTGGTTTTAGGTTAATTAGGAGAGATTTTACATATAAATATACCTGGAACGTGGCCGCTGTGTCGTTCCCCCACCAATGCAATTTATCGTTATAAATAGCTGTCTTTCATCAAAACATATTCAATAGAAGTAGATACCATTAGTAAAGCAAGCTACAGGAAGTAATATCACACATTTATTTGACCTTGAATACAAAGTTATTGGGTTCACAGTGGAAATGAGTTAGACTAAAATCGTTGCGCGTCTCAGTGTTTCGTTACATAGCATTTGCTTATCTGCTATTAAGTTCAAATTACGTTAAGTGCAAGAAACATGAAAAATCAGGTTAATACCGAATTTCAATGGAAGTACAAGTTCATTAAAACGCAAAAAGTACGTAATTAAAGATTGCAATGGAAAACGCAACTGAAAATATGTCTGTCTCATGCAGAAAAATGGTGGGTGGAAAATATTCATGAAAAATTGAAATTGCAAATAAGGTATGCACAAAATATTATGCAAACAAACAAAAACGATAAATAACGTTGAAAAAAATAGTATTCTCTCAAAAAGTTACAATTTTGCTTATTATACTAATATTTATGAATATTATTGTTTTAATCCGTTTTATCCAAGATTATGTAATTTGTTTTGCTACAGTTTTCAATGATATAAAGGGTCATAATATATGATAATTACATTAAATAATACTGCAAGTCTTAAAAGTAAACCCTACTGGACAATAGTCCAGCAGTTGTTTAGTTGTTACAATTTCTTTTATATATTTTATATCATAGTGTCGATACGATACCGGTCGAAGTTTAACGGTGATCGAAATCCCAGAGGCTCTAGTGTTAAACTACACTAAAAATATCACCGATATCTTCATGATATTATGGTCATAAATTAATCATGGTAATAAATATATTTATTATTTCACATTTATTATATTATAATGTATAATTATAAATATATTTATCATAATAGATTCATCTCATTAAAATATATGGTCATAAATATATTTATTATACTGCTCTACTTTAGTTATTTTATCATTATAAAGTTCTTCGTAATACATTTGATCCTCTTCAAATTTCTTATGATCTTTTTATTTATTTTGACAAAAGTTTCCTCACTCTCATTTCAATTGTGTTTCATTCATGAAAAAATTAACCCATAAATAGTGACTTCACATTATTCTGCTTCTATGACATATCAATAAAAATTTCAATTACTTTGACATAATCGTTTTTATTTTAAATTTATCTTTTGCCATGGTAAATTTCTTATGATAAAATTTCACAAAAATCGACTACTTTTATTTTTATACCTAAGCTTGCCTTAGGATTTGTTTTTTTCCTTTTCAGCAACAAACACATTGTACCAGTTTTCTTCGAGAGTCGCTTTGTAGTTAATGTAACATTTTATAAGAAATTCCAAATCCACCGGTGCAACGACTGTAAACACGACTTTCCTTGCGGCTCAGAGTTTTATATATTTCCGATCTCAAAAGTCGAGAAATGTAAACAGCTGGATTTGCAAAAATCCGGAGCCTCTTTTTCTTCGAATAAGCAATTGCTATTCCATTTCTTGAGAAAAAAACTGTTACAAAACGAAGCAAATCTAGCTCAAAAGTTTTTTCAGCATTTCACTCTCAATCATTAAAATTTCTTTTCGTTTTCTTTTTCTACATTTTTGAGAGTGTTGTTTGTAGCGTAACTATATTCCGAGCAACAGTGGTGAATTTCAAAGATAATTTTTGTTTTTTTATTTTTATTGGATAGGAGTGGTAGAGAGAGAGATTTTTCTTGCTGTTATTGTAATCAAACTCTTCACTTGTATTTCAGTAATTTAATTTTTTTTACAATATTTTTGGTACATTTTAGCTTTACTAAAGATTCAGTTAAAATTTGTTTTTACTCAAACTTTCTATTTATTAGAAATGAGAAACACGTTAAATTAAAACAAATATTTTAGATTCTACTTTGAATAAAGTCATAAAATTGCAGTTCTTGAAATGTTTGATTGTTTATTAGTAAAACATGATTTTTTCCCGAATGCATTTGAGATATGTCTCATATTATATAAATTTTAATAAAATAGAGACAGTGCATTTGTTTCTGAAACAGTATAATATAGATTTCATTTACACGAAAAATGTATTCTAATTCGCAGTATTTCACCTAATGAGTTTTATCTATTAAATTTTATTAAACTGCTTCGGTTTCTTATTTAATAATTTCTTTTATTCTAGAAGTGTTTTAAATAGTATCATTAAAGAATGAGTAAAATATAATTTTATGATATTTCATAACTTGTTAATGAATATACAGAATTTCTAATTTAAATTACATTATTTTTGCTTTATTTTATTATTACTTTCTCATTACAAAAGGAATACTTAAAGTATTTCAAATTAATTTGTACTGAAACAGAAGGGTATGATAACTTCTAAGAAAATGAATTCTTACATCTTATGAATAAAGTTGTGTGAAGAAGTAGATAAATTATATGAATAATTAAGGATTTTTTCAATGAATTAAACTCAAAAACTACGAAATTTATTTTGTGTTTTTGACTTAAAAATTTTTTTAATCGAAACTGAAAAATTGTTTTCAAGTTCTTTGTGGAAAAACATAACTTAATGTAGTAAACCTTACCAAATTTCTTTCTTTCATAATTATATAAACATGGAGGAAATATAAAAGTTTTTTTATTATATATATAAAAATAATTAACAATAACAATTTTAATTCACTAATTCATAAAAAAAACAGTGTTTTACTTCGAAATAGCTGTTTCAGGGAGAAACCTCAGTGTAGTTAGTCCCTTAATCGTAGTTCAAAATGATTAAATCAGTTGCTAAATGTCATCACAAATGCTATTACTCATCTGAAATAACCATCACTTAAATTCAGTGGAATGAATGTAACGTGAAAACGCATAAGAGCAGTCAGTAGGGTAATAACCTTTTAAAATCGATTTTTAGTTTTTGATATTTCTAAAATTTCCAAATCAAGACCTTTCCAATGATATAGCATACAAGCCATTATATGAATTAGAAGTATTTTAAAACGATTTTTAAAAAATAATCAGCTGATTTATGACGCTCATTTTGACAGATAGAAATGTAAACATTGCCTTTTTAAAACTGGGGAAAAGTTGCAAAGCCTCGATTAATTTTTATTTTTTAATACCCAAATTAACTTTAGATAATTGTATAACTGCAGCTGTTAGATTTTCTAAAAACCTTTGGAGACAATTTCAGATTTTCATGTGTGTTTTAGTAAATGTTATACTTAAAATGTAGTTATTTTTTACTGAGATTTAGGTTATTTCTTTTGTTTAAATTCATTTTTAATTAGTTATTGTTAATGATTACTAAATCTTCGCGTGTTTAAGTAAAGTGTTAAAAGAAAAAAATTAGGATACGTAATTGTGACCAGGTGAGAAATATTTACGTAATGAATCTTAATTTTATAACTGCATAATGCATAATGAAGATTAAAATGTGATGAAAAATAAATAGGATAACATTTTTACAAGGTAAGATTTTTTATAAAAATTGTTTTCTAAATGTTTTTTTTTAAAATTGTGTAAATGTACTCTTAAATGCAATTGTGAATACTGAAGTGAAATTTTTGAAATATCCTTAAGCAGACAGATATCATAACAAAAAATGACAATTTTCAATAAATGCATTATAATCATATTTGCTCGCTCAACTAAAAGTTTGTTTTTGAAAAAAAAAACTAATTAATATATTTAAAAAATTTCACTTCAGTATAATTATAAATGTATAATTAATACATATAGTCAAAATCTTGAGTCTCTATATTTAATAGTTTCTGAGATAAAGGTATGAGATAATACATCAAGTGTGATGTTTGTTGTCATTGCGAGAAGATTGTTACATACTTAAAAATACACCAATTTCATGTTTTCAAACATAAAAACAGTTTTATTTTGGCTGTTTTAGAAATCATTTGTCCAGTTTTGAGTAATTTTGAAGTTTAAAACTTAGAAAATGTCTGCAGCAACTAAACCAATAATAATTTTACAAAAGCCTCAAGAAAACTTGGGAAATGTCGTAAAATCAGAAATGTTTATGTACCAGTTCAAATTCATACCAAAACCATATTGATACATTTTCACATTATATTTATGATGCTTTATTTTAAAATTTGATATTAGTAATGAATGAAAGCTACAAATTCTTGAAAAATTCATATAAAATTTGAGAAAATTGATATATTACAAGAAAATATCTCCTTAAAAAAATGAAAAATGCTATTCTGGGCAATTTAAGAATTTTTTGTTAACTATTTCATGCAAAATAAATGGCAAATATGCTAATGTTTAATAAAATATGACAAATACATGTTGAAATACATTAATTTTGTGATGAAGTTGCACTTTAAAGTAAAAATTCAATTTTCTCAGAAATGATGTTTTTATAATTGCATTTATATTTTTCTTAGAATATAATGTATGAATACACATGAAATTTTTTCCCTCATGTTAGTGATATGCAACTATATATATTGATGTGAGTTTTTTGGATATTTTCCCAAAATATTTGACTAGAGTCCATATATCGTGACAAAAAATGTCAATTTTTAAAAAAAATCATAAAGATATTTTTATGTTACATGTTTGTAAGAAAACTAAACAATAAATTTTAAATATTTCATTTCATTGCAAATATTAATGTTGATTTATTGTTCAGACAAGTTTTTAAGCTTTAATATCCAAAGGTTTTCAATAATAGCTAACTAATTACAACTCAGATGTGTAATGCTTTTTGTCGTTGCGAGAAGCTTGTTGCATGCATAAAATACACAAATTGCATGTTTAAAAACATAAAAACAGTTTTATTTTTGACTTTTTTAGAAATCTTTTGTACAGTTTCGAGAAAATTTTGAATTTTGAATCTTTTAGATATTGTGTTTGCATGGGAACATATAAATCCATAATTACATTTTTCTAACATCGTAAAATCACATATTACCAAAGCATGGCTTTTAAATATTGATACATGTTTACATTATATTTATGGTGCTATAAGGTCAAATTTGATAATTATAATGTATCGAAGTTAAAAATTCCTCACAGATTGTAACATAATTTGTGAAAATTGGTGCAAAATGCTTAAAAAAACCTCGTTGAACAAAAATTGAAAATTACTATATATGTATTTTCTGAACATTTTAAGGCTTTTTTGTTTCCGATTTTATGCTTAAAAATTAAGAAGATACTAATGTTTAATAAAATAGGGCAAATACATCATGTCGTAAGTCATTAAGTTTGTAAGTAAGTGCCTTTTTACACTTAAAATGCAATTATCTTTGTTTTCCAACTACATGTACCTTTTTTCAAAGAATCTAAAAGATGAATATACTTGCAATTTTTACAGCACATAAATAATATGTAACTACATATAATAGAGCTACTTTCTTGGGGATTTTCCCAAAATAATTTGCTCTGAAGCAGTTATCGTAAAAAAATGAAAATTTTCACAAATTTCAAAGCGATACTTCTACGATGAATTTTTTTTGAAAAAAGTAAACAATATATTTGAAACATTTTACCATTATTTAAATAATAAATTCTATTTATTATACAGACAAAATTTGAAGTTTTTATATTTAAAGATTTCTGAGAAACAGGTTTCTAAAATGGCTCAACTTAACATTGTCGGTATAGGGGGTACTGACTACCTTATGACGAAATATCTGTTTACGCGGAATAATATAATGCTCCCGACAAACTACTACGCATTTTCATGCATTTTTTTTCTCTTAACACGAAACTATTTCGCTTCTGGGAATGAATCCTTTATGAAATGTTTGAGAAAGTTTCTGTATTATTGAACTGTCGTACTTTATCATTGGATGAATTTGTTCCAGTAAATGATGCTAATGTGTGAACAGTCTCAATTATTGCAGACTACTTTTGAGTTTGTTGAAAGCTCAAAATATATCACTCGGTGATATATTTTGAAACGGTGAAAATAAAATTACGACGGTGAAAATAAAATTAATAATGCAGCTCTTGTTTCCACATCATCCAAAATGAAGAACAGCATGAAACTTATGGTATGTTTTAGACGAACATTTAAAAGGTGAAATGGATCGAAATTAAAGACATTGAACAATTTGTTGAAAGTTTGATGCTAAAAACAACGCAAAGAAAAATATCATTGTTTTCCAAAGATTCAATAAATGATTTGTTTTTCAAAAAACTTGAAAATTTTGTATTAAATTCCGTTACGGCCTTGTGAACGCTATGTAAATAAAACATTAAATACTTGCATATAACATATCCATGTGTATAAAATTTATTTAAATAAGCTTAATTTTGTTGCATCTATGATCTTTTTTGCAATATAATTTAACATAAAAAATATTTCAGTCTCCTTAGTTTCGTGTTAAACGATTTTCAATGTATTTCAGTGAGATATATACACAGACTTTTAACCATTTCAGATTACAGTTTTAATATTTCCAAGTAATTGTTTCCATAAACGATTCAGACACGTTATATCACTTCAAAAGTTATTTTTCTTGATAAAAATGTAAGTGGAATTTTAAATTTACAGTTAAATATAATTATGAACATTTCCTCACTCGACACATTCTCTTAAAAGTTTCAGAAATAAATTCTACAAAATATTTAACTGATTTGGCAATTTCATTGGCACTATTTTTATTTTTTTATCACGCTAAAATAATGAAATAAAATGTTAATACAATTGAAAATTAAACTTATTGTTTGTTGAAAATCCACCCTTTCATAATTAAACGTTAAAGGTAATTTTAAGAATGATGTAAAAGTACAAAATGACACATTCTGATCCTTCTCAAATACTCCATGGAAATAATGTTTTTTCCCTACCAAGACAGTTTACAAAGCTTTTGAAAAAGAATAATATATGTACCTGAATTTAGGTCAAATGAGTAAAGTTTTTCGAAGCAATAGTTAAAGAATAAAAAATAAAAATAAACCTCGATTGTGTTAAAAAAAATGAGTTTTCCTTCAAGAAGTTTAGAAGAGATGGTATTGAACGAATATTCTGTAAGAAAGCAGATAAGTATAGAAATAAATCTTCCTCTAATGTGAATTGAAGTGAATTAATTTTATCCACTAGTTTTCGATCTATAGACATTATCGATTACTTCGATGTAGAGATTAAAGGTCACAGAAATACGGCACCTAATGAAAACTCTTCGGTGCTCAATCTTTCAATGCGTATAATAAAAATCAAAGCATTGCAGGAGAAAAATTGATGTTTTCATAAATAAGAAAAAAAAATCAGCTAAAGCTACATCATATTTTCAAATATGAATTACTAATATGTATGTATATATATATATATAAATAAGTACTTTATAACATTTATTTTTAACAATTAAATTTACCTATCGTAAAATTAGCGTGGTCAAATAATCTAACATTTTTCAGTGATCCTTTTTCAAACATTTTTTTCTCTCATGATTATAAAAAAAGAAATCCTGGAATAATTGAAATATTTATATTATTTGAAATACACAAATGCAAATAATGCTTTTAAATTGTCCTAAATATGCATATTGAGAACATATTATCCCTGGTTTTAATGATGGCTTCATCTTCTTACTTACTTTTAACCAAACATTCCTGTCGTATAAACAAATTATAGTTAGAGGATAAATGACCATAAAACATCGTTTAAATCTGCCCTCTTACTTTCTCTAACTAAGAAAATGCAATTGAACTACTGCTGAAAACGTATTTTTGACCTACATTGTCTGATCGTTGTCCATTTTTATTGTGTATATATTGTATAGTTTCAGTGAACAGGGTTTCAGTACTTTTAAAAACTTAGAAGCTACTCAAAAAAGCTTTGACTAAATAATAACACACAGTTTGTAAAAATGAAGTTAAAACATATCAAAATATAAACGCTTTCTTTTATTAGATAATCAAAAGCACCTATAATTGTTAAGTAGTTTGGATTCAAACCCAGTGGCTGAGTTGTAGCGTATCTTGCTTCCAAGCCACACGTCTGAGGTTCCAAACCCCAGGCTCAGGGAGGTCATCTCTGCCTTTCACCTCTTCAGTAGGTCTATAAGCGAGTACCAAGCTTGTGTTCTAGGAAACTAAACACTGGGGGCTTCGTGTACTACTGTCCACCTGACTGGAACATCTGATTATGCAGCTCAGTACCCAAGTTCATGAGAACCGAGATGGACACATTAGGCCTTGCTCTTCTATGGGATGTTGCGTCATAGAGTGCCAAGAAAAAAAAATGTAAACTTCGATCGAATGGGTAAAGGTACAGCATCGTTGAGCTTCATTTGGAAGGGTTTGTATATCCTATATGTCTAGAGTTATTATAACAACTAAAAGACATAATCTTATGAGGAGCATCTTTGATAATCTATTCCTATACAGCCACCCAAGTATTGACACAAATGACATAAGCAAGATATATCAAGGTTTTTTGAAGACAATTTCACTCATTCCTAGTTGGATTTACTTAAGGCGGTTTTCGCCGTATGTTCGACAGCGTGATCCTGACACGGAGCACATTTTCAAACAGAAAAAAATGCCTCAATTTTTATAAAAAATTAGGTCATTGTAACTGATGCATTTATTTATAATATAGTGTTTTTAAAATTTTAAAGTATTTTATAAATAATTAGTTTTTTCGGTTAATATGTGAAGGGATAGCTCATTTAGCATTACTGTATTGGGGAAAAATGCAAAATACATTTTATAAAAGAAAAAAAAAATGTGTCAATTCGGATAAAAATGCGTAGTATGATAAAATAAGTGATTCTTTACAGGATAGTGTAGCCAGAATATAATATTAATGTTCGAGTACTTTTTATATGAAAATATATATAGAATTGGGCCTCTAGTCTTTAATATTAGTCGAAGTTAGCCTTAATCTATTTGCAAGTAAAAATGATCGTTCGGATTGAGACAATTATTAGTTTCAATACACAACAGAATATATTAAAGTTGGGTTGAACAATCATAAAACCACACAGAAGTAATGTAATGCTGGTAGAAATGCAAAGAAAACATAGATTAGTCTGGGAAAAATGAATTATTTTGTCTCGTTCCTAAATGTGAAAAATTACTTTTGAATTTTGATTAAACTTCCAAATTTAGTTTGTATTCCTTACCAATTTATGTTCGGATATATACAGGGATAGAATTCAAATCAGAATATAAAAAAGCTTTAAAAATAAATCACCATTTCCTCATTTACGATTTAAACAAATACGGCTAGAATTACATATTATTGAAATAATGAAGATTGATGTAGAATATTACAATTTAAAAGTATTATCTTAAGTGCTCAACATTTGATCTCCAGAATAGTCTTTGATATTTCAGGATGATAATACTCTCTTCCGTAGGTGAAGGAAGATTTAGACTTTATAAACTAATATGTACAGCAGTAACAAAACATAAAGAAATGCACTGTTGCCGAAATTAAAATTTGATTTTTCAAAGAAATTTGTTTTATAATTATTAATTGAAAATAAATTACATTTTAATTATAAAAACAGATGCATAGATATTGAGATAATGAAAACAAATCGTCAAATTACGAATGATTCGGGAGATTATTTGAGAAAGCAGCTTCAGCATTTAATTTAAAATATTTAAACCGAATTTCCAAAACGCTATTTTGTGCTGCACATCATCAACTTAGTTTTAACAAAAAGCTTTATTATGAATAAGTTTAAAAGTGTGTGCTACTTTCTCTTTGGAGGCAAACTTTCAGCATTGAAGTATTAGGAATAACCAAACATAAATTCATCTCTATGGATGTAATAATTTCTCACCTCCATCAAGGTTTTAAAAGATTGTCTTTGTTTTGTTGTACCCTTCAAATGGATATTTAAACGAGAGTTTGCTAAAAATGTTATTTAAAATATTTACAGGTTTAAATACACGATATCTCATTGCTTTGTAAATTTTATGTATTGATTAAAGAAAAAAAATAATCTAAATGAAAAAAAATCGTCTTACTAAATTAACAATTGCAAAACATATGTGCAAAAATGATCGAAAGGTAAACTGAAATGGAATATGAGATGTCTACAAAATACAGTAGTCTGCAAGATATAATATCGTTACCAGTGGCTTCTCTAAACAGAATAATAATTTAAATAAAATTCAGCTAATCCTCTTCAATTATACAGTAAAGATGAATATTTTTTCCCCGTTAGTTTGATTTAGGCTTCAACATTGACATCTAAGGTATGTGAAAATATACTGGGAAATACATAAATAGTTTAAAAACTTATAGCAATCGAATGCACCTTAGATCACAAAAATTTGGTCTCGTGAGAAGAGTAATTGATCCGTTGTCATCATGAGAGAATCCCGGACACCTGTCGCAATTATCAATGATGCAATTGGTGACAGCCTGTTGAATAATAAAAGCCAAATTATAAATTAATATGATTCAAATAAAAAATAAAAATAAAAGGAAGGATTTTGTGGTTATCAAAAATTGGCGATGCTCTCCAAGTAAATGTATTATTTTTTAATTTCGAGAGTTCAAGCTATTTTCTAGTATAAATTCAGAATATGATAAGACGATTTACGTCAAGGGTGTAAAACTCAACGGCTTACTTGAGCCAATTAAACAAGGTTTAACTTAAGGTAGGCAACAAAGAAAATTAAGGTTAATAGAAACGTAGATTTATTTCGAATAATGCATTATAATAAATGTATATAAAAGAACGAGAATAATTTTATATTTACATCCTGATGCTGGGGACATCTTTTCTCTACTACATCTGTCCTATATATCGAGAGAAGTTTTGATATTTTATTATATATTATTGTACACTGAAATATACTGGCTGGGCCATAAAAATGGTCGTTGGGGGTCACGTTTCTCCCACCGGCCATGAGTTGGGCACCCCTGATAACGCTATCAGATTAAAACTATAAAAGTATTTGGTCATGAAACGATCCTAAGAATTAATATAAGGCAACTTTTAACTGAAAAATTGATAATGTTAGTATAAAACAAACAATTATCTATTACAAGAATGGTTTTAAAGCTTGTTTATTTGAAGTAAATTCACAATTTTTGCTTCAAAGGAGAAAAAAATGAATAATCACAACGATTAAAAAACGGCAATTGAAATGTGTAACTATAACCTCTGACACTAAAGTTCGGTGAAGAAGCCCCATAATATTAAAGTAGATGAAATATTAACGAAAGTTATATATACTTAGTGTCCTAAAAATAGTCACCTCCCATATCTAGGCACTGGTAAGATGTGCTATACATGTCCTTGAAACTTTACAAGAGTTATTTTTATGCGATGAAGTTCAAAGGCCTCCTCATGTTTCATTGGATGTCAGGAATAGTGTCAAATTTCTTTCCTTTCAAAGTGTTTTGAGTTGGTAGAATAGTATTAAGTTTGGAGGAGTAAAATCTGGCGAGTATGATAGATGTTAAATTTGCACAATCCTCTTTATTGCCAGGAACTATTTGACGATATTGGCCGTGTGAGGGCGAGCATTGTCGTAAACACAAAACCATGGAACTTGTTGTGCGTAACGGGGTCGTACCCTGCGTAGACGTTTCATGAAACGGATTAAAATTTCAACGTGCCTTGCAGCATTCATCATCTTTCCTTCAGGCAGAAATTCCTTGTGGATAATGCCTTGACTATCAAAAAAGGTTATGAGCATCGTTTTGATGCGTGAGTTTTCTGCTCTTGCTTTTTTTCCGACGAGGTGATGCAGGAGAACGCCCTTCCATGCTTGGTCGTTTCGTTTCAGGATCGTATCTGAGACGACAGGATTCATTCTCAGTGGCAATACAGCTCAAGAAATTTGGTGTCGCATCCACACCGTTTCTACAAAATCCAGTGAAATGTCTATACGTGTCTGTTTCTGATCGTTAGTCAAGTGATTTGACATAACACGACAACACGTTTTCTCATCCCTAAATTATGGGTAACGATTTGTCACACGGATTCCCAGTTAATCTGCAGTTCATCAGCTATCATGTGCACAGTTCATCAACATCTTTCGAGATCAATTTCCCCATTTGCTTAGTGTTTCCGTCACTGATGGAGGTCGCATGTCTTCCGCTACGAGGGTGGTCAGAAAGACTTTCCCGATCTTCTCGAACATGAGTAAACCACTCGTACTCACACTTCATGGACAGTGCTTCATCTTCATAAAAACGTACCAGCATCGAATAAGTTTCTGTCAGCACCTTGCCAAGCTTAAAACAAAACTTTAAATTGATCTTTCGACCGTTCATTTTCCTGTTCTTGGGTAAGAAACCCTCCACTAAACAAGCACTTTGTACAACAAGTCTTTCAGGGAACACAAACGATGCTCAATTGAACAACGGTGTGGACAGATGGTCAACACCTGCCATTATGTATCTGCAGCGTCTTGTTTTGTCAGTGTTGCCAGATTGGCCGTTCTGACTTAATTGACCAAACTTTATTGTCAGAGATTGTATGTCCGAAAATTTACATGGCAGATAATTTGTCTAATTTAAAGATAATGTGATGTCATATCGTCAGACAGATGACAAATCAATTTAAAACAGATAAATAATAATATTATAATATGATGGTGAATCTAAGATCAATTTTTTTAAATTTTCATTTCGAAGGTTAAACACTATTAACATTCTTAGTTGAAAAGAACGGAATTTCCCTCATTTATGTATTTCCTTTTTTGTTCTACAATGGACACATATAAGGTATAGTTTGATGTGGGATTGTATATTATACTGCTGCGAATTTTATATAAATAACTATTAATTTCTTCTTAAACTAGAGTAAATATTTGTATCTGGTTGTTTAATGCGACAATATTACTTCCTGATGTATTTATTTCATGATGAAAATTGAAACAATATTCTTTTCTTTATAAGGATATTTCAATGAAATTTTGTCAAAATATTGGTGTTACGACCAAGTTTGCAATATTTTTAGAGACTTGTTGAGCATATGGATGCTTCTTGAAACAACTACAGAAATCTAGTAGAGCACGACCTATGACGTTTGAGAAAGTACTTGAAGGTAGCCACACACAGACTATAAAGACAGTCACTTGTGGAAACTAAGTCAGTATTATTTTGGCAGTTAAAATATGAACTTGTCTACGGACCAATTGTTGCTTGCCGATAATACTTAATATTGCGTACCGGTTGTTTTAGGTACTGATAGTTGTATTTGAGGGCTGGGGAAGCTATGAAAACCTTCTTCGACTTATTCTGTAAATTGCATGGGGGTATCCTGTATTCTTAAGCTATCCGACTACGATCGGAACCGTGATTTAAAAAAAACACACATAAATGGATAGTTCTCCCGATATTTAGTGTCACTTAAGTTATAACACATGTATAAAATAAAAATGAAGGGAATTTATTTAAATACAATATTTTGGCAAAAAATTAACTTAGAATAACCTTTTTTCAAAACATCCTCCTTTTATAAAAATGCTTCTATAATAATAATATTTTGCGTATATAATGTAAAGACTTCTCCAGAGAGTCTGAACTAAGATTTTGAAAGATTCACTTTATTTTAAGAGTTACCACCAATTAAAATTATTATCGGTGGCTTTTCCCTAAAATTTATTCCCTCTGTTGCTGCAAAATATGGATAGATCAACTTTTAAGTTATGTATGTCAAATGCTCTAATTTAGCCTCTGTAAAGAGGTCTGAGCTATATACAGGCAAAATATTATTATAATAGACGCATTTTTCATGAAAAGAGAATGTTTTGAAAATTGGTTATTCTAAACTTATTTTTTATCTAAATATAGTACTTAAATATTTTTTTTTACTGTGATAATATTCTTAAAATAATTTTATATACATTTTCTTATCTAACAATACGTTTTCTTATCTAACACCAAATATAAATTTTATCTATTCATACGCTTTTGCAAAATCATGGTTCCGACCGTAGTGGAATACCTTAAGGATTGTTTCTCGACAATAAATTTCCATCGTTCATAAAGAACTGTTTCGCTATTTGGAACTAATAGCCTGAAATCCACGGACTTGATGTATGTAATAAAGCATAACTTTTTCTCAAATCTTTAACATATGAAAAATACCACGCAATATTACATCAAACACTCAATATCTTTCTTTCAGCTTAAGGAGATATATATTGAAACCAAAATCTTTAGATCTAAATATTCAATTATAATTTCTCAAAACTTTAGAGGTAACTAGCTGGTAAAAAAAAAAGCTGGTATACCCGTTCTTCGCACGGGTGAACTGAAAAATTAATCAACACGGATTGAAGGATAAAGAAGTTTTTAATGAGATAATTTTACGTGAATTACAAATTAAACAAAAACAAAATTTGCGTAGTTGAGCTGAACAAAGAGAGAGAGAGAGAAATAAGACGCATTTGTTAAATTTTAAGTATGTAGATCTAATAGCTGATAAAAATGATTTTGTTTTATTTATAATTCCTCGTAACACTCTTGAGGGTCGATTTTTCAAAATACCTCCCTTAGCTGATCTCTGCTCTGCAAAAGTAACACATTGCTAAAAGTTTTGCGTAATTGACGCTTAAAATAGTGTAAATAATTTATATCTGAAAGTGTAATATATTAATATTACTTTCTGTTGTATTTATTTTATTTTAAAATTGTAATATTCGCAAGCAAAGCCGTTTCTTAAATTATAATGGCAATTCATGAAAAACATAGCAAAATGTTAACGATAGAGTCAAGTTGGCAAATGCCTAGCTACTTTCGTAGCTCGAGCTTTATTAGACGCTTTATAAGACCCGCCGTGTAGGGGCGCGATGCACGTTAATACTTTATCCAACCCCATTATAATTTACTGCAGTTTTTTTCATAAAATATTTATTTTTTGGATCACTACATTTAAAATTAAGGGATATACATAAACAAAATACTCCACTTTGGGAAATTTAATCCGTTAGATATAATAAATTAATTAAAGATATTCCACTTCAAAATTAATTATACACACCGTTCAAATTAAAATAAGTAGTGAAATCATTTTCCAAGGTCTTCACTAACATACAAAAACATAAGACACTAAAATTTTGACATCAACTAATTTTTCGGGACAAAAATAATAATCTTTGCAATGCGCTGAAAATGCCGTCAGCTGGAAACGCAACATCTGCTACAAAACTATTCGGCTTTCCTGCTAAAATACTCATCATAGAACCCGTGCTGCCATATATCTTGGAAGAGTGGATTTTAAAGAATATTCCTGCTAAGTATTGGTAGAATATTCATTCTAAGTTTGTGTGTTGTGGTAGTGGGTAGCGGAGAAGGGGGTGAAAGCTCTGGTGTCGTCCACGTCACTTGACCATTGCTCAAAATTACCTGGTCCGTTGCCAAAAGCCCTCGTGTAGCTGAACACAGTTCGTCATTAATATTCACTCCCTCCAAAAAATGCAGTACAGTAGTTATAATTATTTTTATACTTAAAAATGCTATATCCACCAACTCAATTAAATGTATAGCGTTATAATTCACTACTAACCACAAACAAACTATGCAAATATGTCCAAATGATGTAGTGTGAAAGACAAAGTTTAATTACTGTAAGTACCAGAAGCAATAAAAGTATTTATTTTGAAAAAAAGACCAATTTCTTACTACCAAATGTGCATAATAAAATCATTAAAAAACATTCAAATAAAGAGAGATTTATAGCAACCTCTCCCTTCAAAACTTAGTTTTATTCAGAAATAAAAAAAATAGGCATTATTCTCATCACAGGAATTAATTAGAAGCGAGCTCCTTGCGTAGCCAAAGCAAAAAGAGTTTTTCACAAACAAAAGATAGATATATGCTGTGGTGGGTTTTTTTGCAGCGCACGCCAGAATTGCTTGCAGATGGCAGAATTTTTTCCTACTTACTTGACAAATATCGTTATATTTGGGACACTTTTTACAAATTTTTATAAATTATAGCCTATGCTATAATTTATAGTCTGTGTGTTATTCTGGTGTATAAGCTATATTACTGTAAAGATTCAATAAAATCCATTCAGTTCAGTTGTTTATGCGTGAAAGACCTACAAACATCCTCACAAACTTTCACATTTATAATATATATTAGATATATTTATTCTTAAGTAGTAACAATGGTGTACATTAATTAAATAATTGTTCTTCCGCGGGAAAATGAATATATTCTGGATACTGATTTAATTATTTTGGAAGCGTAAACTTGAGTTAAAAATATTTTACTTCATATTTATTTAAGATATTAAAATGAATTGCATTTTTAAGAATTGTAATAATTAAAATTACCAATCTAAAAGCCCTTACATATTTAAAAAAGTAATATTTTTTCTCCACTTTCTGCAGGGAAGTTGGATTTTTAACCATATTTAAAATAAACAATCTAAATGAAAAGGACAGTATTTCATATATTCATAAAAAATAAAATAAGATTGATGTCAATTTGGTGAAAAACTGTTATTTAGCATAATATTTGTACAATGTAAGAGGAAAACAATGTATTACATTATTTTAAATAAAACTAGAGAAAATTGCATTAATTGCCAAGTAATTAGCTAAATTAGTGAGCAAAACAATTTAATTTTTTTTCTATAGAAAGTTCTTCGAAAAAAATATTTAAGAGAAACATTTAATTACAATTTCAATATGAATTTTTTTCTCGCAAATGGGATACAAATACTGTAAAATCTAAGTAAATAGTTACAGTTTTTTTAAATTCAGCTCCTCAAGGAAATTTAAAATTAATAGTTTATTGCGTTAAAATAGATGAATGGTAGAAGTTTTTAAACATAACACGAAATTATTCCATCGAAGTTTCCTTAAGTACTTATCCCTATAAATTAAAAATTCGAATCAGTAATAATGGACAAATATTTCTCTTTTAGAAGAGATCATAATTAATCAACTATCCCACATGATTTGAATTTTCACAATTAGCATTTAATCTCTAATTTCCCTGATGTCAATTATACATTTTTTTATAAAAAAAATATACAGTAAACATTAAGAAATACTAAATGGTTTGCAGTATGCTTTGGTTTGTGATATGTGTGCATCACAAAACATGACATTATAAATATCTGTATTTGAAAAAGTATTTTTCTAATTATGTTAGATGATATTTAAAAAAATATTTTTAACAAATATTTGCATCCCACATGATCTAGTATGCAAAGCTTTCATTTACATAGTTATCTTATCTTATCACAACGTACATTGTAAATGTTTATCAGTACATTATCTTAGAAGGAATGATGAAGCCTCTGAACGTTAATTTGTTTAATAAAAATGATTACTATTTTCAACAGGACTCAAATCCTGCTTATAAGGCGAAGATGACCTAGCACTGTTTGAAAAAAAAGTGCCAGACTTCATAGAAAATTGGGATTAACCATAGAGAAATCCGGATTTAAATCCACTCGACTCTAAATTTTGGTCAGTTTTAGATGCAAAAGTGTGCCAAAATCGACCCGATAGTTTGAAAAACACAAAGCGTATCTTAAGTTAAACAGTGACTCAAATTCTCATGGAGAAAGTGCGTATCTGTATAAATGATAGGTCTAAGATACTAAAAGTATGTCTGAAGCCAAAATGGGATAATTTTGGGTAAAAGGTAACTAATGTTGAATTTAAATTTACACACTAATATTTCTAATCCCCTCCCCCCGTCTTTTATAAAGACTTGATTTTAAGTTCCACATGATAATTTTTATTTTTATTTTAACTCCTTTATAATTGTAATCAGAATTTATAGCACGACTAAATATCTAACCACTGTAAAATCCAGCGTATAACGCGTACTTTTAACACAAAAAATAAAATTGAAATTTTAGTGTGCGCTTAATACGCCAGGTATAAAACTGAGAGCTTTAAAAATAAGAAATTACGAGCATGGAAAATATATTACACATGCGCATGCATTGAAATACTGTTTATTTAAAAGAAATGGCAATTCTTGGGAACTGAAAGGGTTGTGTTTGTAAAAAAAGTATACTACTGTTTTCTAAGGCTTGGAATAATGCCTGGAATAAATGACTTCAAAACATAAGTGTATTGCGCACGTCCACTTCAGAATTTTTGTAAAAATGAGGGTGCACGTTATACGGCTTATAGACCTAAAAATTAAAAATTGCGGCTTGGAAGTATGGATGCACGTTATACGCCGGATTTTACGGGATATACAGCGTAACTAACTAACTGTATATAGTTAGATGTTATCAACATGTTCAGTTCTTAAAACATAAATTTAAGATGTTCATATTATTTATTATACTATAGTAATGAAGCGACAAGAAGAAATTTTTCAAACAGATATTCTCCCCCACCCCCAAACCATAACTTTATTTTAAATAAGAGTACTTTAAAAATAAACATGGACATAATTCAAGTTATGTACCCAAATTATCTTTCTTAAAGGAAAATAAAAATTAAAAATTTCAACCTTGCATAAAAAAATATTTATCCACGGCAATAACCCTGATAATGAAGTAAATTTTTCATTACAAATATCAACATTATTTCCTTATTTTGATAAAAAATAATATAAAACAAAATCATTATTCATCTTGAATAACAGACAAAGAGTATGAATATTCGCCGAATGTTATTCACGTGGAAAAGTTATTTTAAATTAAAGGTACACCCTTCCGCATTTAAAAGAGAGGAAACTAATTGCATGTACATTTTTTTCTCTTAAACTTACCTTTCTTTAATGGAATTTTATCATATTGTACAAGAACCTTGATATCTAAAGAATATTCAAATATTGTGCACTAGTTATTATAACTTTTCGATTTTCTTTTTTGAAAATCTTAACGTTTTAACAACAATAATTTAATTATTTTCTTTTTGCTCAAATTATCGCAGCAATATGTTTTGATTGAACAGAGCATAATTTCGTTCTCATTGTTATGCAAATGATCTTTTCCTCCCTTTTATCATATTTTGTTGAAAGAAATTTGCAAGCTAGAGCTATGATGTTGTATTTATAACTCTTCTTCTAACATCTTGAATTCAAATTAGGTTTTAAATTGTCATGAAACTTTAGAGAAAAATTGCGCACAAAAGCAAACATATGGAATGCTATACTTAAAATCAAAATTATGTTAAATTAATTTGTCAGTTTTATTAAATAATTTTTTTTCGAAATAAATGTACACTCGTACACACATATTATTTGGGAACGCTTACTTTCCTTTCACCCACCTTTGCATTTTGGCTTCAGGTTCTTCTGTGTTCCAAATTTTAATTTCTTTTACTCTAAAGTAGTTTACGCTTGATCTGAATTACTTCGATCAATACTTCTCATATACAAAATAAGAGACTTTTATACACTCATTATGCATTTATACTTGTTATAATATACATATGAATATAGTCGAAATTCTCTACCAAAGACTGATGAACACTCATCAGTCTTTGGTAGGAGGAAACAAGGAAAGCAAAAAAGAAGATTGTAATCTCAAGACAACCAGACATTGAAGGATAAATAAGAAATTTAAAACATAATAAGGAGAAAATCTAAGGAATAAATGCTACATTATTCTAAACATTGCTGACTTAGGGCAGCTTATATATAAAATAATTTATATAAAAGTGGTGTTAAGCATGTTTTGTGCCACCTAAAGTTCCTCCTTTAAAATAATAATGCTTAGCAAAAACCAATTGAAAATAATAGATATATCTAAATACATTACAAGATAAAGGTAACTTACCTAAAAAATAGCATTCACACAAAAATCCAAACCCGTGCTAAATCTGAGTAGAATAAACAAGTTATTGCCAGATTCTGGACCCAAATGCAAATTCAAAGCATGGGAATGGCTGAATTGTAGTACTTAGTAAAAGTATGAAAATATATAATAGAAACAAAAAATTAAAAATAAAGTTTACATACTACATATATATATATATATATATATATATATATATATATATATATATATATATATATATATATATATATATATATATATATATATTTGAAATTTGGAGATATACGTTCCACAGTCTTGAAAAATTGTTAAGATGAAAAAGCTTCAATTATTTTCCTAAAACACCTTACAAAAAAGTATAAATAAAATCCAAAATGTTTATTTATAAAACAAAAACAGTTCATTTTTATTACAAAAATAAAAAAAATAAATAAAATTAGCACACAGTGGAAATTCAGTCTTATAAGTGCATACACGACTTAAAAATTCAAATGGAAATTCGAAATTATTTTTTTAACTTACAACTATTATTCACTACTTGATAGTAAGCTTGTTGGTTTATTGCGAAATGGATCAAAGATGCTAACATCAGTAGATGTGTCAGATATATCAGGTTTGAAAGAAATGAAGGTTTTATTTTCGTTGTTATAAAGACTGCTATAAGTGGCTGTGTATTTTTTTTTGTTTTCTCAAATTTTTATATAATTATTAAAACCCTGATACACAGTGAAATTATAATATTCGCTCTATGCCATTGCCGATTTAAGATCATTTCTGGCCTTTGGTGCAGAAGATCTGCAGGCCACTTTGCACTGGCATATAACAACCAGATTTATATAAACAGAAAATCTAGTTAAGTCCAGCTTATAAGGGCGTCTGGCAACCGCTCCAAGCACCCTACGACCAACCCTCACTGTCTACGTCAGAATAAAAAAAAATAAGTATAAGAAAATGGTCCATATTTGGAACGAATTTCAAGCCCTCGCGAATTAAATCGGCTGCTAATAAATGACCTTCATCTTCATATTCGACTTCATTAATATCGATTTGATTATTATCATAAACTTTCAAAATTCAATTAAATAGTCCTCATCTGGAGTGCACGAATTCCCAAATTGTTCGGAAATTCATGCGAGAGCCAAAAACTTGTGTAAAAAAGATCGTGTAATTCTTGCACCATGTTATTTCAAAATCGTGTAAAAGAAGACCGTGTGAAAAGTCGATATATATATATCTTGTCCCTGTTGTAGATGATATAATTTATTCATGCTCATATTGCGAACATTAGTTAAACAGAAAGGAGAAAAAAGAACATGTTGCAAAAATAGATTATATTTAAATATTATCTACTGAAATACATGAAGGGAAGGAAAACTGTTGCTTTATAAAAACATTGTGTAAATTTTTTAATACAAAAATGCAAGAGAATATTAATTTAAATTTCATGACATACCATTATTTTACTTTTTATTATTTATTAGAGCATTTATTTCTGTAATGCCACTTTGGATTGCAATGTTTATTATTTTTGAAACAAGCATAATTTTTACTACTACGCGCTTTTTTATACGATCACGTTTTATACCCTTGTCGAATACCGCAACTTTGGGATGTTGCAACAGATCAAAGCGTTGTGTCAATATTTAGAACTTCATCTATTGAAATTAATTCTTGCTAACATATACTGAATTTATATCTAGAGTACAAATGTTTTATTCAGCCATCTCTAGCTTCTAATCAGAAAAATCCATCTGTATGTTAGCAATAGCGACGAATTTAGCGGACTGTAAACAATTGTGGTCTAAGACTAAAGGGTTTCGGTTTCGAATTGCTGTCTGTTGAAAGATAATTGATTCAATGATGAGTCCAAGTTCAATTTGATATAATTGGATATATTTCAATGCTGAAGAACATTTCACTATATATGATTAGAATAGTTCACATGTAATAATGTACGTAGTTCACATGTATTAGCATTTTTTCACAAGAATACTTCACAATAGAATGTTTCACTAAAAACGAGTGTTTTCATCTTAAGAAAGATACATGCACTGACTGTTGCCACAAGACTACTTCTAAATAGAAGTGCCTCATTGCAACAGCGCAACCTAACGGCTTTTACTATTCAACATACCGCCCCCCTTGAAACCTCAGAAGGGTTTCAAAAAAGGAGAGGTTACGAAATACACAACAATGAAATACAGATAATATGATAAAATAAGAATAAAAGAATTAAATTAAAGTTCATATTCTTGAGAGTTAGGTAAAAGATAAATCTTGTTCACATTTCTAGTTAATTGTCCGTATTTGGTATTTACACTCACAACACGTACCTTTTGGTCAGGTCCGAAAAATAGTTTATTAATTCGACCAAGAGTCCAGTTTAATGGAGCAGTTTTTTCTTTCTCGACAATATATAACCATATCTCCTAATTGAAGATTTGGCTTAGTTCTCCACCACTTGGACCTAGGTTGAAGTCTATGTAAATACTCCGTGGACCAGCGATCCCAGAAGTACTGACGTAGTCTTTGAATCAGGTTCCATCTTTCAGAAAGACCTACAGACCTTGAGGGGATGAGATGGTTCTGAAACTGATGAATAGGACATCCCACTAAGAAGTGGGCTGGAGTCAATGCGGTGAAGTCGGACGGATCTGGAGAGAGCTCTGTGAGAGGTCTTAAGTTAAGACAAGCCTCTATTTGTATCAATAGATTAGAACACTCTTCAAAATTAAGAAGTACAGAGTTAGTTGCCTTTATAAGTAATTGTTTGGCACTCTTGATTGCTGACTCCCACAAACCTCCAAAGTGTGGGGGTATATGGAGGAATGTGAAAGACCACTCAATTCCTTTGAGAGAAAGAAAATTTTGTACTTCTTCTTGCAGACATAAATCCACGAGCTTTCTCAGATGACTCGAAGCGCCTTTAAAATTGGATCCATTATCCGAGATGATTTTGCTCGGACAAGACCTTCTAGCAATGAAACGGCGTAAAGCAGCTAGAAATGCAGCAGTCGATAAATCCGAAAAAAGTTCAAGATGTACAGCTTTAGTAGCAGTACAAATGAAAAGACAAATGTAAGATTTAAATTTTGTCACATTTCGTTTATGAGCACATTTAGTGGTTAATGGACCAGCAATATCCAAGCCAGTACTTTCGAATGGACGAATTTGTTGAAATCGGATAGGTGGTAAATCACCCATTAATTGAGAAGATCTCAGATTCATCTTGAAGCAAATTAGACACTTTTTGAGTGTATGACGAACTACTGATCTACCATCCACAAACCAAAATTTTTGTCTTATCAAAGACAATGTCAGTTGTGGACCTGCATGAAGATAAGTAATGTGGTAAAAATTTATTACCTTTCTTGTGAACTCATGACTTTTGGGCAAAAGCATAGGATGTTTTTGGTCATATGATAGACGCGTATTCCTCGAAAGTCTACCTCCTACCCAAGAACTCCCTCAGAATCAGAAAACAGGTTCAATGGAAGTAATTTGTTATCCTTTGGTAAAGGGTTTCCTTGAAAAGACATTTAAATTCATTCGGAAATTCTGCTTGTTGAATCAAACGTACAGTAGTAACAACTGCAGTATGAAGTTCCGATGATTTCAAGTAACAAAAGTTCTTGAGATTGGTGAACGGCTATTTTTTATGAATCTCAAAATCCAGGCACAGACACGAACTAACTTTGTAAAAGACGATATTCTGTCAATAAATTCTGGTAAAGGCACAATTTTAGCAACACATGTAACAACGCTCCTCTTCTCTTTCAAGGCATTATCCGGAAAGGAGAAAGTCTCTGGGATTTTATAAGATGACGTTTCATTCATGGGTTGATTTAACCAGAGAGGTCCATGAATCCACTGATCATGAGCTACAAGCTGAGAAGGTAAGAGTCCTCTCGTGCCTAGATCGGCTGGATTCTCAATTCCCGAAACATGACACCATTCAACTGATGGAATTGTTGTTTGAATTTTGGAAACTCTGTTGGCGACAAATGGTTTTCAGCGATATGGTTCTGTTTTTAGCCAAGCTAAAGTAATTGTCGAATCCGTCAGGCAATGGTTCTGTGAATAGATAAAGGAAACTCCCTTAACACTACTTGTAACACATTAGACAGCAACAATGCTGCACACAGCTCAAGCCGAGGTAAAGATTGAGTTTTAAGCGGGGCTACTCTTGTTTTAGAAGTGAGAAGCGAGACACCTATACTCTCGGATGCGATACATTTGAGGTAAATTTCTGTACAGTATGCTCTTACGGAGGAATCGCAAAAGGCATGTATCTCAAGTTGAATGTATGAAGGTAGCAAGACACACCTCGGTATTTTTATTTTCTCGATAAGATGAAGTTCCTTTCGGAAGTTTGTCCACTGTTTATTTAAATCTTCCGGGATTGGTTCGTCCCATTCTAGATTTAATTTCCATAGCTCTTGTAGGAGGATTTTCATAAAAACAATGCATGGCGATAAAAGTCCTAGATGATCAAACACACGAGCAATTTCAGAAAGAACATCTCTTTTGGAATAGATGCATCTCTCTTCTAGTAATGAAACATTGAAACTGAAGAAATCAGATTTGGGATTCCATTGTATCCCAAGGATTTTTATTTCTTCATCATTTTGCACCCTTTTAAGATCTTTATTTTCGGCAACCTCCTTGATCACTATTTCACTGTTAGACTGCCACTTCCGAAGGTTGAATCCTCCTTTTTTCATCATCTCCTTTAGTTGCCAGACGAGTTCAACTGCTTCTTTTTCAGTCGCGGCACCACTTAGTAAATCATCTACGTAAAAATGATGAAGTGTAGCGAATGAAGCCAAAGGATACCTTTCCCTTTCATCAAAAGCAAGTTGAGTCAAGGTTCAAGTGGAAAGATATGGTGCACATGATGTCCCATACGTGACAGTGGTTAACCTATATTCCTTCACCGTCTCCTTTGGATTATCTCTCCATAGAATTCGTGGCCAATTTGTATCTTCCGATGAGATCCTTATTTGACGGAACATCTTTTCCAAGTCTGCACACACAGCTATTTGAAATGTTCTGAAGGAAAGCAGAATTGGATACACGTTTCGTTGCACTCGGGGTCCAACCATTAGTATGTCATTAAGAGAATACTCTGATGTTGATTTGGCTGATGCATCGAAGACAACCCTCAGTTTTGTTGTACTGGAATCTCGTAGAACCGCGTGATGAGAAAGATAATATGCTTCCCTTTTAGCGTAGTCATTTTTAGGAACAAGCTCCATATGCCCTAAAGTTAAATATTCCTGCATAAAGTCTCTATATTGAGAATAAATCGCAGGTTTCTTGATTAGTGAATGTTCTAATGATTTGAATCTTCGAATAGCTGATTCTCTCGAATCTCCTAATTTAGATGGTGATGAATGAAATGGTAATCGCACTACATATCGTCCATCCTCATTTCTATAATGAGTACCTATGAAATGATCTTCACATGCCCTTTCTTCACTAGTCAATAAGCTAGCTTCAGGTACTGAATCTAACTTCCAAAAGTTACTCACTAACTCGTCAGTTACTACCTGGATGCTGTTAACCACAATTGAAGAAAACATATCTTCAGAAGGAACATTTCCTGTGACTATCCACCCTAAATCTGAACGAACTGCAAAGGGTTTATTGTCCCCAAGGGAAAAAGATTGACCCTTTAGCATAGGAAGAGCTATGTTTACACCAATGAGAATATCGATAGGACCACTCTTAAAAAAAGTAGGATCAGCTAACTTCAAATCACTAAAAGGCTCAGACGAAGAAGAATCTAAACTGAAATGTGGAAGTTGACCTACAATCTTATTAACTACATATACTGAAGTTACAAACGAAATATTAGATGTAAAATGAGGTGTAAATTTAATCTCCGAAATACCATTAGTTTGAGTATCTGATGCACCAAGGCATGAAATGCGCACATTTGTTCGCTTCCTAGGCAATCCAAGTCTTTCCAAACAACTACTAGTAATTAAGCAATCCTGGCTTCCCGGGTCAAGAAGAACACGACACAACCGAGTTCCACCGAAAGAATCACAAACATTGACTACTGCAGTACATAGAAGCACCTGAGAATTGGAATCGAACCCTGAACAGGAAGTTATACTTGGATTACTTCATTAGGAGGATTTTGACCTGTATCAGTATTAGTAGCATCAAACACAACTGGGTGAAACACTTTCGCTGAAGCTGAAAGTACTGAATTATTATCATCTCTAGGAATGGAAGAATTTGGCTCACTAGGAGTCATAAAATGTAACAATGTGTGATGCGATTTCCCACATTTTCGACACTTATTAGTGCTTTTACAAGCAGACTTCCTATGAAATTTAGTCAAACAATTGAAACAAATGTTATTCGATTTTACAAAATTCACTCTTTTTTGAACAGAAAGATTTTGAATGCATCACATTTATTTAAATTATGATTGCTCTGACAGTAAGAACAATGCAGTTGGAAACCTGAAGCAACTAGTGTTACTTTCTTGTTACTAATGTTTCTTTTAACTCCATAACCTTCAGTCATAAGTGATCTAGCATGATTCGAAAGAAATTGTAAAAGCTCGCTGAGCGAAGGAATTTTTCATTATCTAGAGACCTTTCCCACCAACCTCTTGTGGTTGAGTCTAACTTAAATTGAATGATAAACATTAGAATTATGTCTGCTGTGCCCTCGACCTTGAGATCTAAAGTCTCCAATAATCGAACGTATTCTTTAGTCGAATCGACTAACTTTAGAATTTGAGCATGAGATTCACAAGTTATCGGCGAAATATTCATAAGTTTTTTCATTAAAGAACTCAATATTTCACGCTTATGAAAATATCTTTCCTTTAAAAGATCCCAAGCAATCTGAAAATTACCATCTGTTATTGGAAGTGATTGAACTATCTCTTCTGAGCATCTCCTTTTAAAACCCCTTTGAGATATTGTAATTTTTGAGCACCAGTTAAATTTTGATTATTTGTAACGGCTGCTTGAAACAGATCCGAGAAAGTTAACCATTCATCAATAACTCCAGAAAATGACGGAAGCGACAAGGTAGGAAGTTTAATTTCGGTTGAATCAGAATTTCTTGTATGAATTACTTCCGTACTCTTATTTGTTTTTTATTTAGATGCGAGACCCGTCTTTCTAATAAATTTAACATTTCCTCCCATGTATCAAGCAGCTCTTGTTTTTCTAAAATATAGCCATCAATTTCATCATCCCTTAGCAAGGCTAAATAAATTATCAAAAGGTTTTCAATTCTTCCCCTATTACATCAAACCTATTTTTCTAATTTTGAGCTCGGTAGAATCAATTCATTAATATCCTGTAACGTTTTATTTTTAAACGCATTAGCGATGATATAATGGCTTTTTCTGGTTTAAGCACGCTTTAGATTTCATATTTAAATTTTGAACAATTACTGATCAGAAGAATTCCACTCATATAGATATTTAAATCAAATTAAAATAAGTAACACAAGTGCTTTTCACATTCGGAATCAATCACATTGATTTTTACTACTCAAATGCAAAAAACAGAAAGAACACTAAATAAATCTTCACAGAAATAAATCACATTAAAATACTAAAAGCATTATATTTAGAAATAAAACAAGCTAAAAAGCACACACAAACAGCATTCAGATAATATGTTTACAAAATGAACTGACTCACCCGACCTAACCATCCGAGAAACACCCTGAAGAAACCAATAGAGTAATCCACTCGTCCAAAGAAACGCCGAATGTAGGTCACATGCAAGTAACTCCTCAACAAAACGAAAACACAAATTTTGAATTCTACAACCTGATAAAAACCTTTAAATGCTTAGATACTCCGGCTCGACGGACCATTAATTATGTATGTTAGCAATAGCGACGAATTTAGCGGACTGTAAACAATTGTGGTCTAAGACTAAAGGGTTTCGGTTTCGAATTGCTGTCTGTTGAAAGAGAATTGATTCAATGATGAGTCCAAGTTCAATTTGATATAATTGGATATATTTCAATGCTGAAGAACATTTCACTATGATTAGAATAGTTCGCATGTAATAATGTACGTAGTTCACATGTATTAGCATTTTTTCACAAGAATACTTCACAATAGAATGTTTCACTAAAAACGAGTGTTTTCATCTTAAGAAAGATACATGCACTGGCTGTTGCCACAAGACTACTTCTAAATAGAAGTGCCTCATTGCAACAGCGCAACCTAACGGCTTTTACTATTCAACACCATCCTAAAGCAGCTAGAACGGGTTCAAAGAAACTTCGAGTGCCGTATTTCATACTTTAACGCGTACAAGTAATCATTATTCTATAGAATACCTAATTAAATCGTAGAATTCAGTAATTTTGTATACTTTAACTGATTTATCTAGTGATTTCATGAAATACTTAGTTATTCTATGAAATAACGGATTCCACGCTTTAACGGTAACATATATGTACGCTACATTATCAAACATATATAAACATCTATATGCTTTATTTTTGCTGCAGAGTAAAGCAAAGTAGCTCGATGATGATCCCCACCTTTTGTTCCAATTAAAGTTACCACTACATGGAGAAGACTAACGACTGGTCTTTGGAAGGTTGTAGCAAGAAATACTTCTTTTGAAGAGCACTTGTCTACGCTGTCACTGAAATTTGGGATGTCACTGCCAAGCACCCAGTTGGTAGTCTAATTCATCTCGCATGAGTTCTATGGAATTCAGGTCTGGATTTTGAGCAGACCAATCCAAGTCCTGAACAACAATGTCAACAAACCACGTTTGTACATGATATGCATAATGGAGAGGTACACTATCCTTTTGAAACAAAAGTGGACCTGCCTAAATAGTTATCACAAAGTAGGTACCATGAAATTGTGCAAAATATTAAGATTTGCCTCCGTTTTTTGAGGATTCATTGCGCAAGAACTAAAGATAAATCAAAATTAAAAAGTGTACAATACTATTATGCGTGACGTGATCTTATAAAATGCATTTTAATTTTAAATTTACAGTTAAATTCTGTCTATTTAATAAAAAAAGGTTTATAGTATTTATCATTGTGGATTGGATTAACTTATTTTATAATAAATCGTCTGGGGAAAAGTAGCTCGATATCACTAAATGAATGAACTTTTTCGAGAGTTGTCCAGGATAATTTTGATCATATAATGCGTGCACACACACATGCGTATATGCGCACACATAGGAACATGCACACGCACGCACGCCCGAGCACTCATACAAATGCATACAGGAATGTCCCAAATTATCTTGCGTGCCTACCTTTTCGGACGTCTCAGAAATCGAAACTGTACTATGAATGTTTATAGAATACTGCTCAACATCATAACGCATAAAAAAAGTATACATTATATCAAAAATTAATATGAAAAAAATAATAATGCCAATAATATTTGCTAAGGATTGTTAAAAAGATAATAACTGTCAAAAAGTCAATATTATGAATTATTATAACAGACTGTGATCACCTGTGACTTTTTGATTCAAATAATTATGTAGTTTGTAGCTAGCACTGATATTGTTAATCATTGATCAGTGACTAAATTTCAAATTCCCTAGCAAATGAACATAACATATATGAAGCAACTCCAAAAATATACGAAAACATCATTTTTTACACTAACTTATATATATATATATATATATAATTGTAATAATTCCCTCTAGCATTCTTTTCATTAATTCTTTTAATAATACTGAAATAATCTTTTATTATTTGGTTCGAAACTAACACCCTGATTTTAATCGTAATCGACTAATATTATTACATCAGAAATCCATGTCCTGCCCATTCTATCCAATCAGAACTACGATTACGTAATCATCACGCGCTAGCATTCTTGGTATAAAACAAAACATCTTGTGTAATCGCTCTTCCCTCTTCGCTCGTTTTTCTGTAATCATGTAGAAGTCTGCAGCGCGTTCTGTGTGTGTCTTTGTGTTGTGTCATCCATGTTTGCTTCTTGTATGTGTAATGCCGTCCCTACTGGATTTTTATGTGTTTCTGGATGGGAATAAAACGAAATTTTGATTTCCATGAGTGCCTTCTTCAATACTACCGTACTCGAACATGCTCCACGTAACACAATCACTCATCACCGGCCACGCCCAACTTTTGGCTCTCCATTATTTAATCAACCACTCGACATGTCTTACAAAATATATACCACACAACGCAGTTATTGCAGAGGAATTTCATATATATATATATATATATATATATATATATATATATATATATATATATATATATATGCTTTTTTGAATAAGTTGTAACAATCCGGACCGTTTTGATGAAATTTTTTATAAAGAAAGTTATATTACAATACCTGACACCATCAAATGTACATTTACTACTATTCGACGTACCTATTAAGTGTGAGTATGTGTTTACAATGAACTAAGTTGAATATAGAAGCTATTCTGAATAGAAACTTATAGTTTTAATTTACAGGTATATTTTAATGCACAAAGTTACTTTTATCATAATGCTATTGAATGTACAATGTTTTTGGTTAATACTTGAGGGGTATAAGCAAACAAATGTGATGGTTTGCCAAACCTCGGGCATGCAACACATAATTGGCCGTGTGAAAAGCAATGGTTTTTTATATCTAAGCTACAAATTGTCATTGTTTAACCTTGTGACTTATTAATGGTCATAGCAAATACCAAGCGAATTGAAAATTGCGAACATTTGAATAGGTAGGTGAGTCTGAAAGAATCATTGGGATTTGCGGTAAAGATACAACTTCACCTTCAAGTTGGCCGCTCAAAATAGTTGCCTCAAGAATATTGCCCATAAATTTTTATGAAAATTCGCGTGCCCTTAGATAATTCTGGCTCATATTTAAATAATTGTGGTATCGGACCGAGTTGTGAATCTAAATCATTCTCGAATCTACTTGAACCAACACAAAAAATGTCATCAAAATCGGTCCAGCCGTTTTGTTGGAGTTCAGTCACATACACACGCACAGAAGAATTACATGTATAAATATTATTTGGAGATATTAATTAAAAATGCTGAAAAGCATGATTCATCTGCATTTTTGTAACAATAAAGACCCAGTTTGGCTGAAAATCGATTTTCGACACCTACTTACGTCTTTTTACAACAATATGGTTGTTACAACAATGCAGGTGAATATTGAGTTGAATGTTTTTAATGCTTTAATTAATATCTGTTTAACTAATTGCTATATCAGACCGAATTGTGAATCTAAACCATTTTCGAATCCACTTGAACCCACACAAAAAATTTCATCAAAATCGGTCCAGCCGTTTAGGAGTTTAGTCACATACACACACACACGAAAGATTTTTATATATAAAGATATGTCTTAGTTTACTCAAGCAAAGAAATATTGAAATATGTGAGGGATTATTTGATATTATTTTAATTCATATTATTATATGATTTTGAATTTTCTGAGTTTAAAATGTGTCAAAAATATATTTTTAATTTTAAATATGTTTTGAAACACCTTAATTTGTACTTGTTTTAAAATGTTCATCTAATTGAAAAGAATGATTAGTACTGATATAGATTGTGCTATAGAAAAGTAATTATTGCAACATATAGATTAATTATTGCAAGAGAATGGGAAACGAAAAATAGAAGCTTGTAGACCCTCAGAAATATTTTACTTCCTGTACTGAATGGGTCTGATGAATCTATTTTTATAATTAACTTCACAATAACTTTCATAAGTTTTAATTTGACATATCTTTTATAAAAGTGTTCCTCAAATAGATAAATATATTTAGTCTATAAAGTTACAGTTTTGTAGAATTGTTTTTTCATTTACAAAAACAAAGTTATATCTTTCTTTACCCATTCATAATATCCACAAAAATGTATAAGAAATTTAGTATTTTGCGATGATTTGCGATTCAAATAATGCTTGTCAAATGGTATCTGAATTCTGTTTTATGCATATCATGCTCTAATTGCTTCAGTATTTTGTCACATTAGTTACTAAATATATATTTTTTTAAAATTATATATAGTTGTATTATGTCCTAATATATTTGAAATAATTTGCAATAATAGCATTAACGTTACACATTTAAAGAGCATGAAGTATTTTTTTCGTCTAAAGTAAGTATATTACATAAAATATCAGCAATTTAAATACATTTTAATTATATAATATTCAGTGTTGTTATCTTTTAAAAAGCTTGAATTATAACATTCAAGCAACTAGATATATTTTTCTCCAATTTATATTAACTTATTCTAAGATATTGGGGAACGAAAGACCCATAAAAATACAGAAAATGTGCCAATGCTTTAAAATACAATTAAAAAGTAGGATTTATATTATTAAAATATTTATAATTACTCCTTGTATCAAGTATATTACAAATGTGACTAAGACACATATTTATTAAAAAAAACTGTAATGCTCTTTGATAATACTTCCATATTATTTCAAACCGGAATGTAAAGACTGAGAAATTCAGTTTTTTTGTTGATTTTAACACGCGTATAAGTTTGTGAATTAAAGAATAATCGTACAATTGAAAATAGTTATTTGGGAAAAATTGCTTTTGTAGTTTAACAGAAAGGATGAGAACGTTTTATAGAATTGCGTCTTAAAATGATAAAAAAAATAGTAAACGTGATATGGATATTTAAAAATTAAAATATTTGTTTTTATTTCTAGACTTCTATTTATATTTTATTAAGAAGAATATTTCAAATTAAACTTCGTTAAAAGAGTGTTAAAATTGTAAGAAAAATACTCTTTGTACGTTCACATCTGACTTTCAAGTTTTAATTTATCTAAATGTATAATAAAAAATGAATTTAAGTACCAACATCTTAGTGTAGCTTATGCTTTCCTATTTTTTAAAAAAGAAAATATTGAAATAAAAATTTAAAAATGTAAAGAATTATCTGAAAAAAAGTACTGCTATTGAGGTAAAACACCAAAATATTTGCACCTTCATGTCTAAAGATCCTAAATTATGCCAGATAATGGTGATTTATTTAAAATATTGCCTAAGCAAACACTAATTTGCAAGCATAAAAATTGCTGATGTCTATATCAATTTACTATTTCTTCAAAGTACTAAATTTCTCAATTTTTTCAGTTTTTGCCATAAAGCCTGTGTAAACATATTATATTTTTTGAAAATCTTCTTAAGTATTATACATTCTTTTCCAAGAGCAAGAATTTCACTTTTCATAAATCACTTTTCATTCATGTTTAATATCTTGCCAAGATTTTTTTTTTTATATTTAAGAATAATAATAAAAATTTTATTATCAAAAAATTGTTTTCAGTACAATAGTTATACACATAATTTTATTGCTATACGAGCTAATAAGCTACTAAGCACACGTATTATTGCCTTAAAAATATGTATATAAATGTTCTGTAAAAATGTTTTAAGACAGTGCTTCTTAAAATTTCAATATTCACGACCCAATATACAATCATAATTTTCATCGTGCCGCCCACCCCCTCTCATACAATAACAATGTATTGAATTCAATAATAGTATAATTCGACGCTAAAACTGCGACCCGACCTTAAATTTCTTATGTCCCACCAGCGTATATAAACGTCTCGCTCAGTCAAAATGTTAATTTTCCAAGACGTATATATACGTCCTTCGAAGTACGATCTTTTATCTTCACTGCTATCCAAAAAATATTCCGAAGGCTTTCGAATGCAATTAAAGGACCTTAACAAAGTTTGTGATGGATTTATTTATTTCAGAATATTTACTTCATTACCCCCCTCACTTCCAATACATTACTTACGTGCGCATACGTAGAAAACGATAAGCATTGGGAAGCAAATCGCGTAACTTTTAAGCTGCGTTTAAGGGATTAAATATAAACCATACAAATTATAAATATAAGTGTTAATTTTTGTATATAACTTTATATATTGCACATCAAAATAGCCACTGGTAATTAATAAACTTCTTCTTAATGTTGGTAAATTAATTTTAAAATATATTATGTAGCACTGATACGTTTATAAGTGTAATATATTAGTGTAAATGTGCATTTTATTTTTTTATTTTTTCAGAATGCATTTTGTTTGTTTACTTTCAGTAAATTATTATTTTTTTAAATAATATTTTGTCTTTGACTTTTCTATATGTCCGCACCCCCCTTTTCGTAGTGTTGTCATGTCCCCCAAGAGGATGCCCCCCACAGTTTGAGAAAAGCTGTATTAAGACATTTTCCAAAGATACATCTAATTTCAGTCAAACCTTACAGTTAAGAGGTCTTACATGGAAAAATTCTCAAATAATAATAATAATAATAATAATATATGTATATATATATATATATATATATATATATATATATATATATATATATATATAACATCGGGAATATATTTAACACATGAAATCAACTTATATTTAATACAACAAAAAAATTCTTAAACAAAGGATTAGTTTATCTTGTTTTTGTTCAAAAATATACACAATTAAAATTATACCATGAATAAACTGCAGTATATATGCATAACAAAAATTAAAAATGATAAACAACGTTCTAAATATAAGTTGAGACTGCATCATTAGGCACATTTTTGTAAGTTCACTACAAAAATAAATAATATTCCTAATTAAAGAACTTTTAATTTAACACATGTTAAGAACCAAAAAATTACGAATAATTCGTGTTTTATCATTAATTATTAAATCGCTTTGTTATAAAATAATAAAATTAGAAGCTCTCCGAATGCAGTACGTCTTTTTTCTTTGAAATTGATTTCTATGTTTGTGAAGGTCCCCTTGGACCTCACTTTGAGAACGAGAATAAGTTGGAGTCATATAAGAACCAGTAGCCATTTTTATAAATAACTTTCCTTATTTGGTTATTTTATCCAAATAGTATCAAAGACTTATTAACAAATATATCTAAATAGCTTTATGAGGTTTAAAAGAATTTCTCTTAAATATTTAATGATCTAATTAATTAACAATTAGAATATCGATCACGCAGAGATTACCGCGATAAGAGATCCCAGAATTATAATCAATAATGTTCCTATTGAACATTTAACTTTAATCTCCCTCCTAATATAAAGCTTAAATGAGACTTTAATTATAAATCAATATTTACCACACGGAATCTCAATTCTTCCTGAGATTAAATTATCCACCAAGAAATCTTCAATTATAAATCTAACTTCACTATTATAACTTTCTGCTTCAATCTCTCTCTCCTACTGCTCTAACTTTACGATTCCGTTTGACTTAAATACTTTATCTAATCTGCATAACAAGGAATCCTGTCCTCTTTTTGGAGCTGATTGGAAATAGGTAGGGAATTATATTTCCCTAAAAAGACGACTCAGAAGGTTAGTGATAAAGTTCCGTATAGATTTGTCACATGTTGTTATTTGAGAATTAAATGCGCTATATAAAATCTCGCACTTGCAAAGAAATTCATAGAAAGAAAATAACTCATCATGAAAAGTATTTTTTTATTTAATTTAGATAACAGTTTTTGCTTTAAATCACTTCATTTATATCATTTGGGCAACTATCAATATTTGAAAAATCCGTATTGATGTGGATTATATGTTTTCAGTAAAGTTCCTTAGAAACTTAGACAGAGTGGCGCAACAGCCCAAGAGGGCCAGGACCTACCTTGCCCATCCCAGTATAAGTGACAATTAGACATTGAGGTGCATGATCAGATGTTTTGATCAGGTTGTCAGTTAGAATTAAAACCCCAGTGTCTTAGTCTTCAAGCAAGCTTGGTACTCATTTATCGACCACTGAAATGATGAAAGGCTGAACGCACTTTTCCAACCCGGGAATAGAGCCCGAACCTGGGGTGAGGAAATCGATACGCTACCACTGGACTACTCGACCTATGAAGCTCCTGATAAAAAAAAATAAAAGTGATTTACTCAAATAAAGACATTTTAAAAAACTTTAAAAATAATAATTTTGATTAACTATATGTGTTATGGTCCAATACTATTTCTAAGGAAGCTGCATATCTCTATGTTAGAATACTGACATTTTATGTAAATCAGTTTACATGTATATGCATATGTATATTATCTACATGCATATGTATATATATATATATATATATGTGTATATATATATTTATATATATATAAAGGGTATTTTTTTAGAGGTATAGAACTTTAAATAGCAATAAAACAACGATGTATTATTCGATTGACATGTATTTTTTTTATTCGAAAGATAATCTTGTGGCATTACATTTTAAATATGATCAAGTAAAGAGTAGATTCGTCGAATGGGCCCAAAACGAGATTGCGGCTGCTCCCGATTTTCATAAGTGAATTTTGTTTTGCGATGAAGCGCACTTCTGGTTGAATGGCTACGTCAACAAACAAAACTGCCGCATTTGGAGTGAAGCTAATCCACAAGTGTCCGTCGAAACACCGTTACATCTAGAAAAAACTGACTGTTTGGTGCGCTTTATGGGCTGGTGGAACTATGGTCCGTACTTGTTCAAAAACGATGAAGACCACAATGTTACAGTCAATGGTGATCGGTATAGAGCCATGATAACTTACTTTTTCATTTCTGACTTGAACAATCATGATGTGTGTGTGTGTGTCCAGGAGCTGTGGTTCTAACAAGACGGCGCAACATGTCATACAGCTCGTGCCACAATCGATTTATTGAAAGACACGTTTGGTGACCGCCTAATTTCACGTTTTGGACCTGTGAGTTGGCCTCCAAGATCTTGTGATTTAACACCGCTAGGCTATTTTCTGTGGGGCTATGTAAAGTCATTGTCTCTATGCGGATAAGCCACATACTCTTTACCATTTGAAAGACAACATTCGCCGTGTTATTGCCGATATACGGCTACAAATGGTGGAAAAAGTCATCGAAAATTGGACGTCCAGATCGGAGTACATCCGAGCCAGCCGTTGCAGTCATATGCCATAAATCATATTTAAAATGTAATGCCACAAGATTATCTTTCGAATAAAAAAAAATCATGTCAATCGAATGATACATCATTGTTGTTGTATTGCAAATTAAAGTTCTATACCTTTAAAAAAACACCCTTTATATATATATATATATATATATATATATATATATATATATATATATATATACTAGAGGACCCGACAGACGTTGTCCTGTACACACATCTTAAATTCAAAATAAAAAAGGTTTTGAATATTTGATACTGCGATCGAAGCGGAGTGTGCCGGATCTAATGCAAAACTTTCCAAGATCAACATATTATAAATAAAAAGTTAATTAAATAAACATTTCTAAACCGAATAATGAATCTGAAACATTCTCGAGTCCACTGGAACAGACAAAGACTTTCATCAAAATCGGTCCAGCCGTTTAGGAGGAGTTCAGTTTCATACACACACACAGAAGAATTACATATATAAAGATTATTTGAAAATATATTAATTAAAAACGCTAAAGAGCGGGAATCATCTGCCTTTTCGTAACAATAAAGACCGAGTTTGGCCAGTTTGGCTAAAAATCAATTTTCGACGCCAAATTACGTCTTTTTCAATTCATACAATTAGTTCACAATCTTTATACATATTTTATTTGTTTGTTTATTTTTTTATCTTGGTGGAATTTTCAATTGTTAATAAAATACATTTTAAACCACTCAATTGAGCTGAAATAAATTGTACATGATTATTTTGGATGACAATACAATAATTTTTAATTATAATTTATAAAAATTAATTGATTAAAACTAATTATTTTAAAAAATTACAAATACAGCCACGTTGGCGACTTAGCGACCCTTTTGGCGACTTATGTCAAAATTTGAAAAGTTTTTTTTCTCACGTGTTAAAGTATTCAGTTGAAAGGAAATTTTATACACACGATTGTTTTGGATGATAATACAATACTTTAATGATAATTAATAAAAATTAATTACCACTTAATGTTGTGATTCTGTCATATGTATATACATATTTATATTAATTGCGACTATATAATAAAAAGTAGCTAAAATAAATTTTTTCTTGTTTGATCTAAGTAAGAATTGATTAAATTTTTTTATTTTACTTGTTTATAACAATAGCGTTGTTACAACAATGGAAGTGAATGTTGAGTTGTATTTTTTTAATGTTTTTAATTAATATCTTCTTAACTAATTGTGATATCAGACCGAATTGTGAATCTAAATCATTCTCGAATCCACTTGAACTTACACAAAAAATTTCATCAAAATCGGTACAGACGTTTCGGAGGAGTTTAGTCACATACACTCGCATAGAAGTTTTATATATATATATATATATATATATATATATATATGTATATATATATATATATATATATATATATATATATATATATATTTATAAATATATATATATATATATATATATTTATAAATATATATAAATATATATACATATATATATATATATATATATATATATATATATATATATATATATATATATATATATATATATATATATATATATATATATATATATATATATATATATATATATATATATTATATATATATATATATATATAAATATATATATATATATATATATATATATATATATATATATATATATATATATATATATATATATATACATATATATATATATATTTATATATATATATTTATATATATATATATATATATTTATATATATATGTATAAATATATATATATATATTTATAAATATATATATATATAAATATATATTTATATATATATATATTATATATATATATATATATATATATATTTATATATATATATATATATGCATAATAAAGTAAAATAATAAGATGCCAATTGAAACATTTGTATAACCTACAATGTCAAAGAAGAAAGAAATTGGAGTTAAAGAGGCATAACAAATGTATTGATACAAAAATAGTCTTTGGACTAAAATGGAGACCTATTATGATTTCTAAAGCTGTCACTGAATTAGGCCAGCCAGTTAGGGATAAGCAATGTTTAATGGATCCACCTTCCCCGGACAGCCGAAATTTTTGTCTTAATAGATAAAAACGCAGCCATGTTGAAAAAATAAGTCTCTTTCTAACAGACGTGAGTCATAAGCCAAACAGTTAAGTAAAATGAAATTATGAAAAGTAAACAATAATGTTTCTCTCATAGAACTGAATATTAAATCTATAGAAACATTTACGACAAAAAATTACATGTAAAACTTAAACCCTAAAGACATGTGAAGACAGGCAACTTATGCAAAAATAAGGCGCTAAATGAATTTAAAATGCAACCTTATTTCAAGGAACATCAAATGGATATTTGAATATCATATTTACAATGATGTTATTCAAGCCATTTATGTGGGCTTTATTAATTTATGTTTAATGAAATCACAGCAAAATTTGGTTTTTTTTATTAAAAGCTATTGCTGTGTTTCTCAAACTGTATGGTGGGGCCCCTAGGGGGCATGATAACTCAATGAAGGGGACGCGAGCATATTGAAAAGTAAAAAAAAAGCTATTTTTAAAAATTATTAATTTATTGAAAGTAAACAAACGCAATTTTGACACAATAAAAAATAAAATACACTTATAAATGTATCAGTGCTGAAAAATGTATTTATAGTTAATTTAGCAATACTACAACTTAAGAACAAATTTAACGATTATCATTGACCCTATGGGCTTGTCATTTACAAAATTAAATATAAAAATTAACACTTATCTTTGAGTATTTATACGGTTTAAAAATAAAACTGTCAATTCACACACACACGCAAAGTTACACGATTCGTTCTCTGATGTCTCTGTCATCCACATATGCGTGAGTATGTGATGTATTAGGAGGGGGACAGAAGAAAAGAAATAAATAAGTAAATCCTTCGTAAACACTGATGATGTCCTTTTATTGCTTTCCAAAGCCTTCGGAATAATTTTATAGATAGCAGTGCACAGAAAAGATCATACTTCATACAGCCGTATATATACGTCCAGGACAATGAACTCTTTGGCTGAGCGAAACATGTATGTACCCCGAGGGCCTTAAAGAAGTTAAAGTCGTATTGTAGCTAGTGTCAAAGTGTAGTATAATTGAATTCATTACATCGTTAATATATAAAGAGGGAGGGTGGATGCCACATGAAAATTATGATTCAATATTCGGTCGCAATTATAGAAATATTGAGAAAGACTGTGCTATTATGTTACGAAATAATTTTTTTATTAGAATCAACATGAGTCAATTTTCATCGAAGAGTTGTAATTTCAATGTACTGCAATATATTTGTACTACACTGAATATTATATATATATATATATATATATATATATATATATATATATATATATATATATATTTATACATAAATATTTATTATGTCTCTTATCAAAAAACAATACTAAAAATTAAGGAAATGTGAATTAAATAAGTGCTTACGTTACAAATGAAGTTATATTAAGAATGCGTTAAAGTAATGGTGTTCAACAGTTTTAAGGAATTCACAAGAAAGATTGTTTAAAAAAATATTCAATTTAACCAAAATTTGGATATAGAATATATTTAAAAAAACAGTAAGATTTTCTTATGCCAATATAATGCACTATTCTTCTTAAAATTTAACTATTAATAAAAGTATAGTAAATATATTTCCTTAACTCAGCTTAAAAATTCCGCATGAATAATTGATTGGGCTGACTTTAAATTTATAAGTAGGCCAGACACAAATATTCAAAATAAAAAAGTTAATTTCTTCATTGCTATTTTTACGTCATTTTTATGTCTTTCCAATAAAATATCAATAAATTATTTTGAACAAACAACTTCAATGGACAACGATAAATCTATCAAAGCATTTTTCTTTTTCTTTTTTTTAAAATTTTGGAAACTACGTTAGTGTTTTTTCCAAGATAATTCTAGTGTTAACTTTCATATTTCGGAAAATTTATGCAGCTTTAGAAACATCTGCTATAATTGATATGTTTTTAACTGCTTTGTAATATATTAATATAATTCTCTTATGGATTTTTAAACTATGAAGACTTAAATAACATGTTTTGGGAAGCATTTTATCGAGGAATAATAATTGCAGAATATATAATATTACTATTTCGAAATCTGTTTCAATTTTAACACCACTTCTAATGAAAATATCACGAAACATAATAATAATGTATCCAACTACGTTCGGTACCGTGATTTTAAAAAAGCGCATAAATGGATAATTTTCATGATATTTAGTGTCACTCAGATTAGAATAATTGCAAAAAATTATTTTAAGAATATTTTGACAAAAAATATTTAAATATAATATTTTGGCAAAAAATTAACTTAGAATAATCTTTTTTCCAAAATTTCTTCTTTTGTGAAAAATGGTTCTATTATAATAATATTTTGCCTGTAAATAGCTCAAATCTGTCTACAGAGGTTCAAATATAATTTTTGAAAATTTCACATTATTTTCAGAGTTACCACCAATTGAAATAATTATTTGCGTTTTTTTTCTTAAAATTGCTCCCCTCTGTTGTCTTAAGATATGAATAAACCCACTTCTAAGTCATATATTTCAAAAATTCTATTTGAGCCTCTGAACAGAGATCTCTGAGCTTTATGCAAGCAACATATTATTCTAATAGAATCATTTTTCACAAAAGGAGAACATTTGGAAGAAAAGATTATTCTAAGTTAATTTTTTGCCAAAACATTATATTTAAATAAATGTTTTTTTGTCAAAATGTCCTTAAAGCAATTTTATGCATATATTCTAATCTAAGTGACATCATGAAAATTATCCATTTACGCGATTTTAAAAATCACGGCTCCGAACGTAGTTGGATAGCTTTAAAGTATCTTTTAAAAAAGAAATTCAACTTTACGAATAGGTAACTGTTTTGTTTTTAATTAATATCAATCATTGATTAATTTTTTATTTAATAATTGAAAATATATTAACAGGAAGCATGGTGCGAATACATATATAATGTATTTATTTATAAAATAGGAATATAAAGATTTAACAGCTTTTGGACTGGGAATATTCACGAAATGTGGTTGTCTTGTTTTATGAAATATTTATTAAAACCTTTGAGAAGGTTAATGTATTGCTTATGTAGGGTGAATACATATGTTTCCATTCAAATCTATTGCACCCTCTTGAATTCAATGTTTTTTTCCATATCGTTGTAAATTTGAAATTTTCCTTTTTATGTAAATTAAAAAATTAGTTAAAGAAATTTGATACATAAATTAAAATTCCCTTGAAATCCAACTAATTTAATGAGTCAGTTTAAATCGAGGGATTTCTAAATTTTGCTATATGTATTATGGATAATACAAAAAATAAGTATCAATAGTCTGTTCGAATATTATATATGTACACACACACACACATATATATATATATATATATATATATATATATATATAAATATATATATATAAATATATATATATATATAAATCTATATATATATATATATATATATATATATATATATATATATATAAATATATATATATTTATATATATATTTATATATATATATATATATATATATATATCTTATATAATGCTGTCTTCAAATAAATGCTTCATAGAATTGATACAATCATATTTTTCTTACTATTATTCGAAATATATTTGTGTGTCTGTGTGTGTTTATTCCTTTCCTCAATTTGAGACTATTTTAAACAATGTTATTTGAAGTGTTATTTATTTGAATAAAATAGAAAAATATAGAAACTAACAACATTGATCGCATATGCAGAGAATTTGCAACAAAAGCTATCCCTATTTCTATCCAAAAAATACTGGGGATAAAAGAAAAAAGAAATTGATTCTTGAAATTTCGGAATGCATACACACGAACACGAAACCGTATTCTTTTCTTCAGGCATCCAGTAAGAAGAGTATGTTAGAAAAACACATATCTCCTACCCTATGTCCGATTTTTTTCTTTCTTGAACCTAGGTGCCACTGTCACGTAATTTGACTTTCCAACGCGTAGAAATATAATTTACAAGTATCACAACTTTCTCGATAAGAAATCACGAGGGAAGAAAAAGGAATAGGAAAACCGAAGAAGCAGTAGGAAATGTAAATAAAAAGCAAAAGATAAATGCACAAATGCAAACCATCCTGTGCCCACCACACCATATATATGGAAATATTTGCTTATTTTCCAATTTAATGGAATATGATTCGTTGGTGCATACGGAATGAAGAGGAAGGTCGTGCTAGAAGCAGTTCTACTTGAGGACTGCCTCTCGAAAAAATATGCCGAATTTGTAAAGTGTGGACTGATTGATATATCCGCCATCAAAACCATGCCGGAGGGAAAGGTGAATATAACATTGCATATTTTTATCGTTCTAGCTTATTTTTCCATTGCTTTTTTGATGCAGAGTGGTTTCCTACAGCAATGTAGCCTATGCATTAAAAATGTGGTAGTTCTTTTCACATTCGTCCAAGATCGAATAGAAATAATATGCAGTTATTTTTCGAAGGAATTGAGGGGAAAATTTTATGTATGCTTGTTATCTGCGTTCTTAAGAAGCTATGTGTTCTGATTCGTGCATAATTTAGATTGCTTCGTAAAGTTAGCTTGTGTTTATTGAAGGAAAGAAGGTAAATGGTTTGGAGAGCATGGAAATGGAATGTTTATTTTCTGTCTAGTTAAATCTTGTTCGAGAATTTGATACTAGCGTTTAAAAATGTAAGATATTATTAGCATCCAAAAACATCGTATTACATTTATAAATTCTTAAAAGTTTTTTGAAAGAAAATAAATTAAACACTAGATGTCTTAGAAAATGAATAATAAAATATAAAAAGAGTTATAAAATATATTTTTCTCCTGGAATATATATTATCAAAAACATTACATGTGTTTTATATATTAAATCTATTTTACAATCATACTTGTAAAAATAAATACATCTCTGTTCTCTTGACTCCAACTATACTTATTATATGTGGCATATAAGAGTATCTTTCTAAAGATCTTTTAGATAATGTGCTTAGTTTAATTTAAATATATCTGAATATATTACCACTCGTTTTACGTTTAATGATATCTGTTATTTTATGTTAGACTTTTAGTCATATCCGCCTTGCAAGATAGTTGTTAAAGACTGAGCAGTGAGGAATACTATACAAGCAAAAAGTAAGATAAATAATCTTTCAGTACTTATGTATTATACCATAAACCAATTCGGCCAAATCAAAACCTTCATCAAATGTTGCCATTAATATTGTCATAGTTTTGGAAAATGCACATGGATAATTTTTCACTATTGGCTACATATGGGGTCCTTTGGCAAATTCCTTTCATTTGAAGATGTTGGCTAACGCGGTGTAGTACAGTGCTTTTCAAACTTTCAATACTCGCGACCCAATATTCAATCATCATTTTCATCGCGCCCCCTCCATACAATAGCATTGTATTGGTTGCCATAATACTATATTTTTACACTAAAGCTACAGTGTGTGTGTGTGTGTAGTATGCCTTTAACCTCTTATATGCCACCGACGTATCAGTCAACGCATTAATCTTCTGGACGTATATATACGTCTTTCCGAAATGCGATCTTTTTTGTGCACTGCTATCCAAAAAATAATTCCTAAGGCTTTGGAATACAATAAAAGGACCTAGACAGATTTTGCTTATCTTCCTTTCCTCCTCGCCCCCCAAAAACCCATCAAAATACGCGCGTATATGTGGAAAACCATGGCTTTGGGGATCAAACCACGTAACTTTTAATCAGCAGTTAAGGAATCAATTATAAACCGTACAAATAATCAACATACGTGTTAATACAAGCCCATGGGGTCACTGGTAATTATCAAACTTGTTCTTAACTTAGTATTGTTAAATTAATAATAAAATGCATTGTATAGTACAGATACTTTTTATAAATGTATTATAACAGTGTAAATGTGTATTTTATATTTTATTACGTCAGGAAGTATTTTGTTTGCTTATTTTCAGTAAATTAATAATGTTTCGAATAATCTTTAGTTTTCAACTTTTCAATATGCTCGTGCCCCCCTTGTATAGATATCACGCCCCGCAAGGGGGGGTGCCCCACAGTTTGAGAAAATCTGGTGTAATACATTAGATTTTTTTGTGATGAAATATGTTTTGAACTTCAAAATAAACCGTAACAAAACCTGTATAGTTCTTTTCGCATGTATAATGGGCATAGAACTACAAATAGTTCCTGGAAACAAAGTGAAGCTAAAGCTTTTTTTTTTGTGCTACAAATGAACTGAAATGCGTTAAAAATAAAAACCGAATGGAATGATAATTTTATTTAATAAAGTTAAAAAAATCAGACATTTTAATTTATTTAGTCCTTGTTTATGAATGCAGATTCTATTCGTTAGCTGTGTAATAAAATTATACTTTTAAATTTAAATTGTGATTTTGTGTTCCCGTGTAACATATTAAAACAATTCATATAAATTTCCAATTCTATATTTTATAAACGAGCATTTAATTCGATAAGGAAAATTAAATTTTGTATTATCCTCTTTTCAAAGCTAGATCATAGAGTGAAAATATGTTCAATTGAAAATATAACACAAGTACTAGAAGATAAATAATGTTCAAATTATATCATAAAATAAGTTAAATAATAACATTTCAAAATTATATGTTTAATGAATTTTCAGGATATTTAATTACTAAATAAAATCTAACTTAAATTAGTTAGTTGTAAACTAATTTACTTCACAGTGCTTTGAAAAGCACATACGCAATAAAACGAAGATAATTAATTATTTATTTATTTACGCACATTAAAATTTTTGTACATACACTTATTTACACACATGCATTATCTTATATTTTTTTCAAAATAATAAAATTTTAATAACTTTCTATTCAGATAATCAAATGCCAGATAAACACATTCGCTTTCATGAACTAGAAATCCACTCATATTTATTCACAAACACAAGCATAACTCACGAAGATGAATATTGTATTAATGTGACCCATTGTAGGTGTTTGGAGACGGAAGAGGTTAAACCAGCATTCCTAGGTGTGAATTAACCCTTCCTCTCTCGACAGTTCAAGAACCAAGAAGCATCAATAATTTAAAACCAGTGCCGTGTATGTTTGTGTTAACACACTACGTCATTGTAGCGTTTCCTGAGATCTAAATTAACATAACATGACAAATGCAGAAGTATGAACTGCACAGTGCTCTCCGCCTAGTTGATGAAGATCCATAGTTGAAACATAAGATAACAAGCTAGCATAGACAATAAGTTAGTCTTCCGTACATAAAACACATGGCTCTATTAAACACTTAAAAAAATCCAACAATGTGTTAACAATGTATCTGTTGATTAATTATTATATCTACTTACCAAAAAAAGAACAGGTAATTTATCCTATCATCAAAATGTAATGATGTGTACCTTATTATGAATCTTTAATGAAATACGTAGGAAAAAGAAAAAAAAAACACGTATTTTTTTCCAAGTTAGTACACAACTTTAGTAAACGTTATTGTAAAAATATTAAATATTTGATCTTTAATTAAAAACTACTTTTTAAATATATATATATATATTGATAGGGTGCTCTTTGGTGAGTTTTTAATGATTTACGCTATTCATTTGTGAACATACTCGGTTTTTAATTTTAACTTTCGGATTTTAGATATTTTTTCTACCTATACAACTATTTTAAAGATGGGTGCATCATCTTTGGTGTTCGATGGTGCACTTATATTAAGCCCTAAATTGTTTTATAATGTTTACATTTTAATGTTATAATATCTTTCAGAATGCGATGGCGAGTAGTTTAATTTTTCAAGTTTAATGGTTTAATTTTAACTTTTTAATTTTTAAATTTTTAAGAATTGGATGTTTTTTGATTAACTTACCAAGTTACAATAGGGGGAAGGTTGGCGCCATCAAACTAGTTTAACCCCACTTATCGTTTCTAAGTCCGCGATTGCACTTGGATATTTTATAAATTTTAACTATTAATTTTTTAATTTTTTGAAAACGTTGGAATTTTATCTTCTATATTCGCTATTGATATTTTGAAATGGAATTTAGTATTATAATATTCATATAATTTCAATTTTTAATTGATTATTAGTTGTGATTGATTTATATATATTTAAACATATATTATATTTAATTTTAGTTAAATATTATATATGTATATCTATATTTTAGAGAGGATAGTCATTATGTGTAAATACAATTTTTCTGATCAGCTTAAAGTACATTAGAAAAGATGAAAAGAAAGAATATATGAAAATAATATCGAAAAAATATGTTTACTAAAAAAAAACACATACTTAGCGAAAATAATTTATTGCATATACATTTATCATATTTAGTTCATATGAAAGTACACACACAATAATTCATACATATAATATATGTGGAAACTTTCTTCTTATATTAACTTATTCATGATCCATCTTTACATTTATTATTTTGAGACAGAAGGAGATTGAAAACTGTAAGATATAAATATTTCTCGTAAAGAAATGAAAAGAATTGAAAACATAATATGAGGAAACATTTTTGAGGTACAGCTACATTGTTTCTGCCGCAATCCAAACGACAGCTATTAGTGTATTAAATTACGAATATTTTATTATTGATCTTAAATTTTATGCCTGGATATTATTATACATAATGAACAAAATTTTAAAAACTTAAGATATAAACTTTATTTTAATTAATGAAGCAGTTACTTCTCAATATTTTGGAAGTTTCTATGTTAGTTAACAGCATGTAACAGTTACATTTTACTAAAGAAAAAAATAATGGGCGGGGAATTTAGAAAAGAGAAGGAATTTTTTAAGAATGTGTTACTTGTATTTACCCTCTTTTGTGTTTGATTGAAATATCTTGATTGTATTCTAGTTTCCAATTTATGGAAATCTTTTTTTTTTCAGTTTCTCAAATTATAAACTTGCATTTTAAATTTTATTTCGTAAAATTTTAATGAGAGAAATATAAGGATCTACAAAAGAGATACATTAGATGACATTTCGCCTGATAACATAGTTGTAGTCAAATAATGTTAAATGTCTAATAAATAATGTAACAAAACTTTATATTTTCGGAACTAAATGATACATTCTTGTATTTTATTTTTAATTAATTAATTATTTTTATTTACCTAATTTAATTTTAATGGGTACAAATATATTAGTTTTCTCTCATTACATGTAATAACTTTACGTTTTTTTATATTTACCAGATACTGAAGTGCAAAAAATAAATAAAAATAATAAAAAATTAAGGTCGGGAATAAGATGGCTTAGTTAAGGAATGTATGTTGAATTGTTTGCACACAGTTTGGATATTAAGATAAATCTAAGAATATAATTCAAATGTAGCAATTCTCTATATAGTACCTAAGGACCATGAATAGAAGTAATTTAAATAATGTTTTAATAGATTGCGTTAACTGAAATATTTTGCATGAATTTTTGAATGAAAAATTTTGCTTCACGTTAGAGTAATATGTTCACTTATTGTAGCATGGATAAAACAAATTGTGTATCCTTAAATTCTTTGGTGCTAAAGAGTTTAAAAAATTAAACTACTCAGAGCAACAACAACAAAAAAGAATTTACTAAAAAAATTGCATAAAGCCTCATATTTTTACAATTTCTTAAAAATAATTTGTACTATTTTTTTAAATAATCTTTCAATGTAAAATTCAAATGTTTTTATGAACTATAGTAGAGCATGCTGTAAATATGTAATTTTTAAAAAGATTTATTCTTAATATTTTAAAATTGAAATAAAGTATTTTCTGTAACAAATGTCAGAAGAAATGATTTATGAAGATGAATAAATTTTACACTCGATATGCTGAAAGAGAATATACATTAAAATTCGAAAACTGAGAACATCAAGTACGGAGAAACACCATATCAAAAAGACTTTATGTACATTGCAGCACGCATTAGCTAGTAAAATTTCGTTGCATAGAAACCTAGAAAAAATGTGCATAATAATCAAACACTATCAAGTAAAAAACAAAAATAAAATTTAGTTACGATGAAAAATATTTTCTGTCCCTTAAATGGCTCACCGCTTTTCTCGGTGGCTGAAAACTTCCTTCAACTTTCTGAGGCTGCCGTAGTCTCATAAAATACGTGTACATTTCTTATCACCAAAGAAAACTACTAACCCTATCATCAATGGCCTCATTTCCTCACCTTCCCGTGCATAAAGAAAGACTTCAGAGTAATGGCAGAAAAAAAAGCAGCAATCAGAAACAAAGAAAAAATCAGCCTACAAGGGCATGCAGGGACAAAGATTTGGCGGGGACTAATAATCTAAACAAAACTAAAGGTGTGAGATAACCCTAATGACATGTTGGCGGACGGAACACAATTCCTGAGAGCCTGGAAAACAAATTTACCAAAACGCCATGTTTGGTGACGGCTGACATCTTTCCCAGCATGTCATACCTTAAACAAGAAATATGAAAGGCTCTTAATAAAGCGTATTCAGTTCATTCTACTTTACTCATACAAGAAATAATGCATTGGCATTTGTGCTTTGTGCACCGAATATTTGAAATGTTTATTTTTCCCATTCTACAATTTATCCATTTTGCGAATTGATTTTTACACACAAACGTTTTAAAAAATCACGTGTTATAAGTTTTGAAAAGTTTATGAAGATAAATAAAAATATATTATTTGATTTCTCGTATATTTTGGAATTTTTTCCTAATCTAAACCCATGCATGTACGCCATAGAAAATATCGTAATACAATGAAATATGAATGTACAGTTCACTTATTAAAAAATTTAAATTCTTTATAGATAAAAAAGGGCTATTTTAACTGGTTTTAAATCATTTCTAATTAGGATCCAAAATTGATTAATTTTATTAGTGTTGATAATATGAAATGAATTCATAATATTTATGAGAAAACCAAATAGTTTATCAATAAATGGTTAAAACTTAAATAACGATGACAAAAAACCAATTCGTTTTAAACATATATTAATTTTTTGGCTCACTTTCAATTTAGACAAAAATATGATATTTATTAATACTGATGGTTATGCCAGCAAAGATTAATCAAGTAAATTGGAAGCTGATATAAAATTTTTTTAAATAAAGAAATTTCACTATTAGATAATAATATTTTGTAAAAATCTATTTTAGGAAGCATATATAAGAAACTGTTAGCGATATATATTAGTTTATGAAATTTTAGATTGTGCCATTAGTAAATATTCCGATGGGCGTAATAAATAATAGTGAGGTTTATATTGTAGTATATTTATTTAAATTTCGGAGAAAATACAATTTTAATAAGATTATGTTAAAAATTTGTAATAATGCGTACAATTGTTGAAAATTCTTTTAATACACTCTTTTTAATACACTTATAACACTTAAATAAGGTTAGTGTATAACATTCCGAGTCATTTCAGGGCTTAATTTGTTTAATTAACTTTTCCCACATGGATAATTCATTTACTTTATGAAAAACTAAATTAGACTGCTTTGGGTAACCCGTAAAAATGCATAAAATTAAATTTAAAAATATTAAACCAATTTTAATACATAGGGTACGAACAGGTGGTATTTATGAAAATAAGAAATAATTAGAATGCACCTTAATTTCATTAGTCTTTATAAAGCATCAAACTTTAAAATTCGAATAGGGAAAATAAGCAGAAATATGTTTACTATCCTATTTATTGTAGTTTTTAAAAAACTCAAAGTTTAAGGCAAGGAATGAACCCTATGCTTAAATAGATAGTTTAAACTGACTGCTAGATAACTTTAACAAAAATTAATTTGATAGGTATTTTAAAATGACTTCCTGACTTTTTAATTAAATATAATATAAGGATTTTTGTTCATAAAATCCTATTTTATTAAGGATGAATTACAATCAACAAAAAATAAGTCCCGAACTCTCGAATAATCAATATTTAGCCTGGTAACAAAATAAAGTTATCGAAAAGAGTTTTTCAGTGACCAAATATGGCAGTTGGTAAGAGCATTTACTGTTTCAGAGAAATAAGGTTATAGCACCGAAGTAGTAATGACATGCTGATGACGCGTGATTTTCTATGCTCTATTCAGTAAACATTACACCTGAAAATCACTCCCTATTCCATGAATCCGCGAAAGAGTAATATATTCATTGATATAACGAATAGTTTTTATTCTACAGTACATATCGAATAGACATTAATGTAATGAACATTATTTGAAAAAGAAAGATATTTTAGGAAACTCATTGAAGATATGGAGTAGAAAACATTCGGAAAGAATTTTTATTAGATTTCTTTACTAATATAGTCTACTTTATGGGCGTGAATTTAAAATATTAAATATAAAAATAATATCAGTAAATAAAAATTTCAAAATTTCAAATACTTTAAGTAAATTTCTTACAATTATATATCTTTATTATTATGCTTTATAAGTTTTGTATTAAAAAAGTAAATTTCGTAACGAATTTTGTAGATGTTACAAGGCTTTTATGACAATTTGTTTAGCTTTCAGAAATGAGTTTGGATGATGTAGGAATTGCATACTATATCGAGTGGCTCATATTTATAAAAAAAGTATAATTCCATTTATTTAGATAATATGCTTTGGTTGTTGGATAGCGGTGGGCTGGAGTTTGGTGGCACTGAAGATCCAACATGTAGGGGAAGTGGTGAACATTAAATCTGTCGAGTCTCAAAGTCCTTCCGCTGGCATGGTTTGGAAGTTTGGGAATTTGACATAAGCTCAGTTGTCGTCTTTGTAAATTGCCGGAGACTCAAAATTACCGTAAAATATTTCGTATAACGCGCACTTTTAACTTAAAAACAAAGGCGAATTTTACGGGTGCGTGTTGTACGGCGGCTAGGAAAATGACATCTTTAAAAATAAAGAGATGAGCATAGGAAAAAAATTAGAGTTCTACATAGAACAAAATACTGTTTATTTAACAGAAATGAATTTTCTTAAAAATTTAAAGGGTTGTAGTTCAAGAAAACTAACCTTGGAATAATACCTCAAGTAAGGGATTTACAAATAAGAATATTGTATATGAGCATTTTAGGTTTTTTCGTAGAAAGAAGATCGACGCATTATACGGCGCAGTTACATAAAAACTAAAAATTGCAGCTGGGAATTAGAGAGTCACGTTATACACCTGATTTTACGGTACGAGGTATTTTGCCAATAGCCAATGTGTTGCTTTAGAATGCAATATTAATAGGCTATCACTCTTATTAAATTTAGTCATTGGATTTTCTATCTTGATGTAATTTATTATTTTTTTATCAAATAAAAAAAATAATGAATAAACACATGTATTTTATATTTTTGCTTTCCTATAAAATATTTTTAAAAGCTTCCCTATAATCATCACATTGCTTTAGGCACCCTGCAGCATAGTTCAATTCAGTCATAACGGAAACTTTGTCTAATACATTTATTGCACGCCTGCATTCCGCACGTCAGAATCCTAAAAAAAGTGATGTCATTATGCTGTCATTTAACATTGATGTTTTAAAAAATAATATGTCTTGTTGTGACTGGCAACAGTTTTTTATGGTTGCAAAAATAACAAAAGGAAACAACGAGAGGATGGTGCTGTTGCTTTAATTTTTTTTATTATGTTAATAAAATTTTCAAATATGTTAGAAAAAAGGATGCTCAGAATTTACCAGGCATCATCCTACTTTTAATTTTAAATGCAAGCATGTGTAAGGAAACGAAAGGAATTATATACGAAATGCTTGAAATATTTATTGTCCACACAAACACGCACATCGATAATTTATAAGCTTAAGACTTTTTTTTGTAGAATTTAAATAACACAGTGAACGTAATGGCAGAAATTTATTATCCTTAATACAAGGTTTAATGCAATATATTTGCCATACGTAAATTTATTTTTATATATGGAATTGTATGCATCATACTAATAATATACATATATCTATTTTAATTAAATTTATTCTCTAACACTGAAAGACTCACACTAATTCAAAGTTAAACTGTTGCAAAGAGTCTCGTATCATAAAGAGAGAAGAGAGAGAAAAGAAACTTTACAAATATGGATAAAATAGGCAATTTTGATCTTTAAACCTTATAAAATGCTTGACACAGAATAAGATATCACTGAAGGTCTAATACAAAGAAATATCCTGACAAAATATAATGTTTGGGAAGGAAATTCTTAAGCTGAAAAAATACAAGGCTCTGCTGTCCTGCCTGTAGGCTCTTAGCATTGATCTGGATGGACGTAGCCAAAATTTGAGAGTTTTCATACAGGACACGTATAAAGCAATAAAATTACGTCTTGTAGGTATTGTCCACTTTTCGTTATTGTCATCACGTATTTTCCATGACAGGAAGAACAAAAATACATGATGTATTGAACTTCTGGACAATATTTGGACGACAACCAATACCAATCGTGCCATTATAAAGAAGATAGTGTCCAAACTGTTGAAAAGCTTTTATCTTTTTTTCTGAGGTAGCTGAGATTCCTGTTTAGCAAGGCGCGGACACTTTTTTACACATTAGTGCTATTGTTACAAATAAATGTTTTTTGACAAAGTAGAAAGGAAAGAAATGAATTAGTTTCAGTACAATGACGCAAAGTTATAGTTTTTAAGGATGGAATTTTACAAAATTCTTAAAAATAACTTAATATATGAATCCATTCTGTGTCATAGATCTGTGAAGAATTCCGTTCTTTAAATGAGAAGTTACATGCAGAATTTGCTACTTATAGAAATTACTTTGATCCTGCACTTGAATATATTTATATAAAGAGGCAATGAGGGAGAGAGACAGAGAGATATACGTATATACGTACACACACACACATACACTTACTCTCACGCATTTGCAAGAACGCCAACTTTTAATAAGCAGAAAAAAATCATTATTTTCTTAAAAATTCGGAAAAATTATGGTTTTTAAAATATTTTTATAAAATTATACTTCAGTACAATAAACATCCTACTTAAAAAAATCCTGGAAAATAATATTAGTATGAAATGAGCGGAAACAAATGCACAAGGTTACTCTCCTTAAAGTTGCATAGTTCTTTTATTTACTTTACATATAAAATGACTGAAAATGAGAACTGTTAAAATAAATTAGTAATACCTTTTTGCGTGTGCAATAAGTTTTAGTTTGATAATTCCATGCATGATGACAATACAATTTCTGAATTGAGATGAAAGTCATGTGTAAAGTAATTTAATTTTAAATTAAAATTACTTTTGCTGAATATTACCTTTTAAAACCAAAGATTAGGAAGAATTTTGCCGAAATACTGAATTTAAAGAAGTTTATTCATTACTTATTCATTTCCAGAAAAAAAATAACTATTTCCCCAAACAATTTTACCTAAGTAAGCAAATAAATATAAAACTTTCAAATTATTCCTTCACGTTAATCTTGACAAACTAATATGTCGAGCACTTCCCCATCATCATCATTCGAAAGATTGCTTAATTGGTTGCCGAAAATTAATTAACTGTAATCATTAATTTTCAAAAAAAGTCACGCGCCAGTAATAGCTATTTAAAATTTTACGACGATAACTGACAATTAAAATGTTAATTAACGAAGCATTAGATTTTCTTAAAGACTTGTAAACCTAGACCACTTTTTAAAATATATATACGAGATTTTAGTGGAGTGTGTGGAAATTAATGAATACTAATCCATGTTCTTATTTAGTTTGTTTATTTTTGGAACAAGCCGGGTCATAATTAAAGTTCTGAACTTTTCAAGGGTAGGAATTAATTACTTTACTTTGAAAGGTGACAATGGATTTATCCTGCGTAAAACATCTAGGAATGCTTTTATTAGAATAAGATTAAGTTTTCTCAGAACAGATTTGATTAATTGATCTTGGTTTGAATTGTGTGGATGTTACGTCACCAGATTGTTTTTTTAGATAAATGTACGCAGCACATACTTACTTTTTACCTAATGCATATAATATATACTTCATGCTTTAATCAACTTGCATTTATACAGTTCGATACACATCTTTGTAGTTGAAATCATTTTTGCAGAAAATCAACATTTAATAGTAGTGGAGATAAAAAGGAAAAGACAATAAAATTACACAGAAATAAAAAGAAAAGATGAACAGTAGAGATTGTATGCAACGATAAAACGGAGAAACATGAATTTCTGATTATTACACATTTTTTTATTTATTTAAATGATGAATTATTAATTTTAAAGTTACTTAATTTTATCATGTTAAGGTATCCATACACATAAAAATTACCCATTTTAATTCAAATACATTTTTTCCTTAAATTATTGCAAATAAGGCTATCTTTTTTGGCATACAAAATCTGCATTATTCTGTTTCTACGATTTACAGAAGGCAAGTTGCAATAAACTGCATAAAATTTGAACTGAAGATTTTAAAGTAACAAAAATGGGTATTTAAATTTTTAAAAGTTAATCAGACGATTATAACTGTATTTCTATGAAACTCTTTCAATCTGATATTTAAGTTGTTTTCTAGAGAATGTTCTAAAATAATTCTTACTTCCTGAATATTTCTTGAACTATAGCCCGTTGCTTTAATAATATCCTGTTATATGTGTCGCATTTATTACAATATTATTCAATCAGCTTTAAAATTTTTATATTTTAATTAAACCTTAAAATTTTAATAATATCATAGATAAATTTATGATTTCTATATATTAGAAATACTTTTATAAGTTCAATACTTTTCTTTCTAACTGCTTTAAACAAATTTTTACAAATTGCTGATATTTTACGTATAGTAGTGATTTTTCTTTCAATATGGCAATTTATTTTAAATATTGCCCGTTAAGTATTAATACTTATTGCATCAATTCAAGAAAAGTATTTACAAGATTTTAAAATACTATTTTTTAAAACTGCACTATCAACGTATTCTGATATTCTTATTTATCATTTTTGCGGCATTAAATTATATTTCCAAACAATAACACTTACAGAATATTTCAATACTTACAGTAGCTATCATTATTTTTAAAACGAAAAAAAAAATGTAAAACAAAAATCATATTAACAGAGAAAAAAGCAAAATTTTGTTTTTTAAATCTTTGTATTAGATCATAACTATTACCATTTAGGTATTCTAAGTCAAGATGAATAAAACCGAAAAAATAATTTTTTCAACAAAACAAAAAGGATATATATTTGATGAACAGTCGTGTTTCGTCAAAATGTAGAATAGGCAACATCTGCGTAGATATCTAGGACAATTTTATTTAAAATTTATTTGTTTCTAAGTTTTTTTGACAATTAAATTTTTTGTCGATTTGTACTTTTTATTCTAATATATTTATTGACTACACATAAAATTATTCTTGAATTTCTTTGAAAAAGACATTTCAACAAATAAAGAATGTCAAATACACTTATAACGCAGAATTACAAATTAATGTTTATCCAGTTACATATATATATATATATATATATATATATATATATATATATATATATATATATATATATATATATATATATATATATATATATATATATATATATATATATATATATATATATATATATATATAAATATATAAATAAATATATATATATATTCAGTTTATCTACACATATAGATACATATATGTGTCTTATATATACATATATGTGCGTGTGTGTAAATTTAAAATTGAAAACAAATTGCTCAAATATATATATAAATATAATAGATTTATTTTCAGCTGTAAATCTATTTTTCCAAGCTTATTACAAAGATTTCTGAAGGATTTTTCGATAAAAAATCGATTGTCTTAAAAAAATAATAAAATGTGATGTGTATTTTCTTATTTCCTAGATCATTTGTTTCAACTTATTTAATGTAAATTTATTATTCTTTGAAAAAAAAATGAATAAATTAATCTCTGTATATGTATATGCTGAAAAATGATTGTTTAGTAGTAAATAAATCATAATCCTTCAAAAAAGTATTTTAAATTCTATTTATCTATCGAAATGGCGTCATCTGTGCGATAAGACATTAAGTATGATAAAATATTTAAACAAAATTAATCAAAAGAGAAATTGAATGAAAAATTAAGTGAAACAATATTAAGAAAAGTGTATAAAACAAAATAATCTATTATATACATTACTTTTCTTAATGTATATCTATAGAAGGACCATTTTTGGTCTCAATCATTAATTCTTGAATGTTTTGCACTCATTGAAGCATCCTCTTCTTTCAATGAGCCCGCGGTAGCCTAGTGGTCAAGGTAACGATCTCATGGCCGGTGTGTCAAGTGCTGATGACCCGCTATATAGGGGAGGGATGTACTTTAAATCTGCAGAAAGTACAGATATCCTCCTCTGGGTGTGGTGAGGAAGTTAGGAGAGATGATAGCCAGCTCAGATGTCTTTCTCATCACATGACCATGGTTCAAAATTGCGAGGTTCTTTCACCCAAAGGCGTCGTGTAGCCGAATAAGACGACGTAAAAATTCACTCACTCACTCTACTTTCAGCAATTACATCATCATTATTTTCTATGTAATTAAGTGGATCATTTCTATAAATTTAGATATGGATTCTGCTACTCCAAAAAAACACCTTAAAAATGTTGAAATCCTAAACGTGGATGTGCTGCTTCTTAAGTAGTTCACAACTATGAAAGTTTTGTCGATAGGTTATTTTGTGCACCAAATAAGGTTTAAATCATGACAAGTATGTGTTCACTGTGCTACATGGCTCGACATTTCAGCGCTCTAAGTAAATCACTGTCTATTTTTGTAAAGGTAATCAAATCTGTCTCATATTATAGTTTTAGATAATCTTAAAATTGTTGGCTTTTATCAAGCGTCCCACATTTATTTTTTGTCATTTAAAAAAGTGTTACTTGTCTGGTAACCCAAGTTCCTCTACGCAATCCTTCATAATCTTTCTCACTTTTTGATGTACATTATAAGTCAATTTCTGTCACTGTAGTTTGGAAAAGAATTCGCTAAGACAACTTCTCAAACTTTCAATACTGGCGCCCCCCTTTTCAATCATAATTTTTATCGCGACCCCTTATACATCAATAATGTACTGAATGCAATAATAATGCAATTTGACGCTAAAGCTACAATAAGCAATCTCAATATTATAAACCATACAAATTAGTAACATAAGTATTACATTTTGTATACTACTTTTAAGCAATAAATAAATAAAATAATAGGATAATTATTATCTTATTTTTCCTTACGCTAATTTTTTAAATTGAACATACTGCAAAATGCGGTGACTGCTTAGAAGACAAAATATAAATATCTGCTAAGTATAGAAAAAGAGCTCAGAGGGTCAATTTCTAATCCTAAGCATTCTTTATAAAAACTTTGCTTTGCAAGACAATCCCAAGGAAGTCGTTAATGCTTATTAAACTTGTTCTTAATTTAGTATTGAATAATTAGTTATAAAATACTCTGTGCAGCACTGATACATTAAAAGTATACCGGCCGAAGTACCCGCTCCTTACAGGAGTTCATTTATAAGAACATAAAACATTCTTGATATAATAGCTGTATTGTAAGGAGAGTAAATCCAAGAGCGCGACAATGTTTACAAAAATGTAAAATGTTTATTTAAATGATTGCTCAAATTATAATTAGTTTTAAGCGAATTGTAATTTTAAGACTCACAGCATTAGCATTTATAATTGATGTTAAATAATGAACAATATAAAATTCCGATGAAGGATTATTGTATTATTTTTCATATTTAAAACAAAAAGACTTCAACATATTTTTACCTGGGAGCAGGTGCGCACTCGATACTGTCGAGCGGGGATATTGAGTCATCTCAATCCTTTTTTTATAATTATTTTATTGTACAAGATACAAATCGTTATTCTAGTGAATAATTTAATTAAGAGAAAGTTTATTTACTTACTTTCAAGGACTTTTCATTTTTTCTTTGGTAACAAATAAACAGTTTTGCCAGAATAAACAATTTCGTGATCTGTGTGTCCCGCGCGGCCACTTCCGGGTAAAAAGTGTATTCATTATGATAATATGCATGTTACTGCTAAAACAATTGTTATGCTATATATGTTTGAGAATACTCATCTTGGTCTAAGTCTTGCCCAAGTAATCCATCAAAGTGTGCTCTCCGTGGTTTTCCAAATATCATATAATTGTTTTGCATGGAAAAAAGCGCAACAGATAAATACATTACTTACAACTTCCTCAAATGAGAAATAAACACATAAAAGAGGGGTCATAATTAACTGTACCAATAACTTAGAAGGTCAAACAAATTACAGCTATAATGTGCAGTATTTCAAAAATAATAACAGTGATGAATCTTTTATGTTCCTAAATTTTTTCGATTCTGGATCTGGGATCTGTTTTTTTCTCTTCTATGCTAGGTTTAAAGAGAAAACGTAATAAAAACTCTCACATCATGGGATTACAGAAAATTAAATAAAATAGTTTTTATTTGGCTATAGGATGAAAGATAGCTAAATTAAGTATTGAAGTTTTTTTTATGACTTAATATCGCCTATAACTTATATCAAAGTAAAAGTGAATTTTTTATTATGTCTGAAAGTATTTTGTTTTAATTCATTCTAGTAAATAAATTATTTTTAAATCTTTTATTTTCGATATGCTCGCGCCCTCCTCGCAAGGTTATCGCGCCTCCCAGGGGGGCGCACCCCACAGTTTGAGAAACACTGCGCAAAGAACTTCCAAATTACAGAGGTGATAAAAATGCATAGACATTTTGATGAAGACAAGAGTGTTATTATTACAAGTATTGCATTGAACAAACGTGATAAAGTTACAATAAGGGTTAAAATACCAAATGGCATGTTTGACAGGGATAAGAACTAGAGTGTCTTCCCTTTAATCTATTAATTGAAAAAGTGGTGAGATATTCCAATATATATATATATATATATATATATATATATATATATATATATATATATATATATATATGTCAATACCAGAGGAAATATTTTTAATAAATCAATGTAATCGTTGACTTTTGCAAATTACAGTGCTACCATTAGCTCAAACACCACCACACTTAGACAAGACTTCTTATCTGTAGAGGAAGAGGCCCTCCGGATGGGACTGAATATAAATGAAAATAAGACCAAGTACATGCTTTGTACAAAATGTTTTAACAATTCCCACTTTAAAATTAAAGAGTATAGTTTTGAAGTTGTTGACAGCTTCACTTATTTAGCTTCGGAAATTAACAATAGAAACGAGTGTACTACTGTAATCAAAAAGAGTATTACAATGGATAATAGATGTCTTAATGGAAAACGAAAAAAATATGATATCTCTCTGAATTCAATCAAACGAAAAACAAAGGGTCTATTCTATAAAAGTCTTTTAAGATCAGTACTAACTTATGCATGTGGAACTTTGTCCATGTTACGAACAGATGAAAGCATGATAAGCATATACGAAAGAAAGATTTTAAGATTTATTTTTGGAAGAATTCAAGAAAATGGAATATGGAGAGGAAGATCAAATTCCAAGCTACGTCAATAATCAAGAATCTGACATGTTTAACTCCATCAAAATACAACTAATTAAATGAGCAGGTCACGTTTTTAGAATGAACAAAGTCTGCACCACTAAAAAACCTTTAATGCTCAACCAATTGGCACGGGAATAAAGGGCAGGTCAAATTTTAGATGGATTAATGACCTATAAAAATATCTTCTAGTTTTAAGATCTAAGAATTAGAGAACACTAGCAGGAAGAAGAATTGCCTGGAAAAAGCGTCTTCAGAAGACCAAGGACCACCCTAGGCTATCGAGCCATTGAGAAAGGAAGGAAGGAAAGGTTGCAATAAGTGTTCAAATTTTAATCCAACCATCTCCAAACGTGTTTGATCACATCGCCCTTTTGACATCTCTCAGAGTAGCTATATTTAATTGCGTGATTAGCAGTTTCAGTTTCATAGCACAATTTCTAGTGTGCGCTTTTTCAGGCTCATGATGTAACACCATAAGTAAAAAAGAACACATTACTTTGGGAACAAAATTTTGATCCTTTTCAACCTGCGGAGGTACCATTCACAAAACTGAGTTCTTATGTATGGGTAGTCCTCGTTCACTGTGTGTAACTATTGGGGGTATGTAAACTTTTCATTTTGCCTCTTGAAAAATATAAATTATGCTAGCCCTACTCACACCTAGCCTACAACATCATAATGAGCACTGTTTCACGTGCACATTATGATGTCGACTTTTGTGGTGACTGTGTGTGTGTGTGTGAATGATTCTAACACTCCAAGATCAACAACAAAACACTGGGCTAGTTGATGAACCGGGAAGGCCTTATCATCCCTTATGAAAATACTTTTATTGCGTTCCATCACTTTCACACTTATCGTGAGAGCGAGCAATGCTTAAATGTGCTGGTGGTTCTATTTGATATTATTAATTTTAAAGCCGTTACACTTCACAGATATTTTCGAACTTCATATACCAACACGCGTTTCAATATGATGTTTTCCTACTTGAAAGTTAGACATACATGCGCCCTTGTCTCACTTTCCCAACTAAAAAAAAAAAACTAGCGCCATCTATAGCTGAACTGTTGTTGAACATATCAAAACACTTATTCTAAATGTTAATATCAACTCTGACAACTTAGACATCTTGCCAATGTGATCTTAAACTTATGGCATTAACATATTACCCAATATTAAAGTATTTATACATTGTTTTGATCACCAGTGCGTATTAACGTTAATTTTGTAGAACTCGTTATTTTTTGAGTTTGTTTTTTCATATGAACTGGTTGTCTGAGAATTATTTTAAGTTATTGTTATGGGTGTCAAACAGAAACATAAACAATTTGGTTATGAAAGATATGAATCTTCATCTTTTCAAGAAACAATAAGAAAACATCAATTTCCATAGATGAAGGGAAAAACAACTTCAGGGAAATAGTTAATTTAAACACAATTTCATTTTTTGACTTTTTTATATTTACAAATATTTAACGCAAAACAAACATTACAATCAAGCCTTTTATTGATTTTACTTTCCTATTTTACTGAATACAGCTTGATATGGTGCTTATTTCTCATCTTTAATTGACAACTATTATTACATAGACATTTTCAGAAAATACTGTTTCAAAAAATCAGAAGACATGTTTATTTTGACAATAGAAGAAGAAATCGAGCGCAGAGCCATTTGTCAACACCATTATAAAGCCATTTACATTACCTTATTTGCATAATGGGCTGCAGCTGAAAAAATGCCAATTTAACTTCCATTTTCGTATATAGTTTCGTGCTATAAAAATGCATGAGAGTTTTTTCAGCTTGTATTATAATGCACTTTTTTGTGTGTGTGGATAAAGTTTAAAATTTGAAAACCCCCGCTAAGAATGGGATCCTTCTTTGAAAAAGAACAAGATAAAAATAATTGGCCTTGTTGTTAGTTTTTAAAAGTATCCTTAATCTGAAGTTTTTTTAAAAAAAAATATGTTGAGATTGTTACGAAGCATTTAAAGATTTTAATTGACTAGATTCCGATTGAAAATCCGTCCCTTTGTGTTCTTAGTGAATAAAGGTATGAACTTAATTTAGAGGGATTTTATGGCCTTTTGTGTGTTATCCTTTTTATACATTGTTGGAAATTTATTGAATGAATTGAAATTATCGAACATTTAATTTTTTCTTGTGATAAAAATACGGACAATGTCTCTAAATACAAATGCATTTTATTGCTATTATAATTAATAAGAATTAATATTTTATAACTGCCTTTAAGTTTAGCCTTTTGACACGATAAAATTATAGAAAATTATATCAGAAATGAGTTTTATTATTAAGTTTCATCATATTTGATTAAATAATTTTAATTTTATTTTTATTTTTTTATTCATTGGTTTGATTTGATGCAAAAAACAAATTTTATTCATCAAGAATCGACTTTCAATTTAAATGTTAAGTATGATTTTAAAACTTTTATGTAAGTAAAGAATAAAACATGGAAATTTAAATTTAATACAAATTTATTAAAATATTCAATATTTATATCAAATATTAATGGCTATAACTTTTATAAATTCTTGCGCATAAATCCACATTTACATTAAAGATTTACATATTTTATTTAATTATTTGTTATTTCGAATCACATACTATTCTAAATGTTTTTCCTTTGTTTGTTTTGAAAATCCTTAGCAATACTTATATCATCTCATTATTATGTAGGTTAAAAACATTTTTTTTTTCAAAAAGAAAAAAAAATGAGATGTTTGTTGAGAATTATACATTATACCATTGCTCTGTGAGACTTTTTTTATATGTCCGATACCGCCATCAAAATAATGCATTATTTAAATGAGGGTATTTTAATGAGAATATTTTATTCCTCATTAGATTTTCGATGTATTATGAAAAAAATGTTACTAATAAGAAAATACCACAACTTGCTTTGAAAATGTGGTGGTAAAAACTTACCAATGGGAATAGTCCTTTTGACGTCGTTTGTGTCATTTTTGGCAACTTTATCGCTTACGCCAGAGTAGCGGAAGATTACATTATTATTTTTCGGATACGTTATCCATATTATAATGATTCAAGTTCAGCATTTTGGATGTTTTAATGCCAGGATGTATAATGTTATTACAAATAAATTATTACAATTAAAAAGTATTTTAAATAGTCAATAAATAATTAACTCTAGAAAGAGAGACTGAACTACCTATACTATCCAAAAGTAGTCATTTTGACTGCATAGTGAAAGATTAACTAATGAGTAAAAAAATTTGTTGAAAATAAATTTTCAATATTTTTTTAAATGATTAACTCTCATACCAGAAGTTATTAATAAATATTAAAAATGAAAATTACTTTCGCTTGGATAAAAATAATTTCTATAAAATTCTAAGAAATTGTGTCATTATATATACAGGGTGTTTTTTTAGAGGTATAGAACTTTAAATTGCAATAAAACAACGATGTATTATTCGATTGACATGGTTTTTTTTATTCGAAAGATAATCTTGTGGCATTACATTTTAAATATGATCAAGCAAGGCGTAGATTCGTCGAATGGGACCAACACGAGATTGCTGTTGTTCCCGATTTTCATAAGCGAATTTTGTTTAGCGACGAAGAGCACTTCTGGTTGAAAGGCTACGTCAACAAACAAAACTGCCGCATTTAGAGTGAAGCTAATCCACAAGTGTATGTCGAAACACCGTTACATCCAAAAAAACGGACTGTTTGGTGCGATTTATGGGCTGGTGGAATCATTGGTCCGTACTTTTTCAAAAACGATGAAGGCCACAACGTTACAGTCAATGGTGATCGGTATAGAGCCATGATTACTAACTTTTTCATTCCTGAATTGAACAATCATAATGTCCAGGAGCTGTGGTTCCAACAAGATGGCGCAACATGTCACACAGCTTGTGCCACAATCGATTTATTGAAAGACACATTTGGTGACCGCCTAATTTTACGTTTTGGACCAGTGAATCGGCCTCCAAGATCTTGTGATTTAACACCACTAGACTATTTTCTGTGGGGCTATGTAAAGTCATTGGTCTATGCGGATAAGCCACAAACGCTTGACCATTTGGAAAACAGCATTCACCGGGTTATTGCCGATATACGGCGACAAATGTTGGAAAAATCATCGAAAACTGGACGTCGAGATTGGACTACATCCGAGCCAGCCGTGGCCGTCATATGCCAGAAATCATATTTAAAATTTAATGCCACAAGATTATCTTTCGAATAAAAAAAATCATGTCAATCGAATAATACATCGTTGTTTTATTGCAATTTAAAGTTGTATACCTCTAAAAAAACACCCTTTATATAATTTTTTTCTAACTGAAACTAAAAATCAGTCAAAGTGACTTCCTTGGGCAATCTAGTGTTAACAACATTGACTATTATTATTAATTTTTAATTGCAATTATCGGACATTTTAAAAAGAACTATTAAAGAAATCTTCTCTAGGTGTTTATATTTAATTTTATATTTAAACAAGAAAATTTAATTCCACTGTATTCTTTTTATTAACACAACTTAAAATTCTTATTAATTTTCTGAAAATTTGGCGTTTATATTAAAGAAATATTCCACTCACAAGGGGAGTAAAAATTGATGAAGATGATTATTATTCAAAGAATAATTAAGTTGAAATGAAAGTTCAGAAACACACATTATGGAGGAAAAAAAAATTTCTTTTGTTTATTCAACAACAACCAAAAAGTTTTTTTTGGATTTTGACAGAAGAATTTCGAGACTATATATATATGTAAAATATGTAACTAATTAAAAATTTTAATCATAAAACAAGAAAAGTAATGTTTTTAGTTACACATATTCACTAAAAATCTAAAATTAGATATATATTTTAATCATCTAATGCATTTTACCTTAATTTGTATAGCTTACTTGTGAAACATAAGCATATTTTGTTACCTTAAATCCAATCCATAACAAGAATATGATTACTTAAAAAAGAAATACCTGCTATCACAAATACTTTTCAATTTCCTGTCTTAAATATCTTTGGTTTACCAAATATTTCAGCATATGTTTAAGAACGAATAAAGTATATATTTTATAATTATAACTATACTGTTATGTATAATGTTAACAGTTAATTTTTTTTTGTGTATTAAACTCTTATTTGTATATTTACCTTTAAATTGTCATGGAAAGGGGTATAAAACATTTTGTATGAATATCCTTTCTATTTTAAATATATTTACTATTTTTCTCTAGCAGAACAAAATGCATCAATATTTAGGAAGTGGATAGAAAGCAAAAGAAACAAAAAAAATCTGATGGAATATTAATGTGTCATATTTACTTTTTGAGAGCTGCAATAGAAAGTAATAAAACCACTAAAATATTCATAACCCAAGATAAAATCCATTTTTTAAAATGTATATTGAAGTCATCTTTAATATGAAAGAAGGAATGTGAACAAAACTGCTTTAATAATTACTTTTTTTGGAAAAAAATAATATAAATTTAATTTCTTGGTTGAGATTAAAAATAAAAAAATGAAAATAATATTGTCTGTTATTTCTTTACACACATTCCTGATCTTTGTCTTCTGCTTTGAGAAATATTTATAATATATCCAGCGAAATGTTGTAATTTATTTCAAATTTGCTCATTTGACCATTATGTCGAAAATAGGGGTATATTAAATTAGTAATTTTTACATACATATACACACTCAATGTTTTAGAATAAGAAGTAAAAATGGTGATAACAATTCATTATTTTTTAAGACATTCAAATGCAAAGACTTCTTTTTATCATATATCTCATCTTATATGATTCAACTCAATATATGCTTAATTTAAAAATAATTTACGCATACATTATTTAAAAGGATTTCAGCAAAAGTATCAGCTTTAAATTGATGCAAATTTCTATCACATTGTTACTGAAAATCTGTTGCTTAAGTTATCTAAGCTAATTAATACTCTAGTAGGATGACTTAATATACATAGTTTACGAATGAAAATGTCAATGAATTAATTTTGAATAGTCTATGTTTTTCCAAAGCAAGCATAATGTGCCGAAGCAATAATATACCTGTTTCTAATTATTATTACAGTGAGGTGATAGAGGATCTTTTTTCAGCTGAAAGTGAAACACTTATATGTTTTTCTAATAACAATAACATCATTTTCATTGATTATATTATATCTGCATTAATTGTTTCGGAAATTCACCGTTTCGCAGGTGCAAATATTGCCAAAAAGGCTTTATTGTTGATAAAACACATTATACACATAACAAATGTTATAAGTGCTCGTTGTTATTCTTTTTCAACCATTTTTGATGTAATATGAAAATGGTTTTACTGGCAAGAAAAAAAAAACACGACTTGTTTTAAAATTGTAGTAGTAAATGTTTACAAGCGAAAATATTCCGTTTCGTGTTAGTTGTATAATTTTTGGCGACTTTATCACTAGTGCCGTCAAAAAAGAGAAGTACTTTTTATTCCTTGATAAAATTTCTCAAGCACGCAATTTCTTTATTATTTAAAATCATCATTTTTCATTATTTGCATAATTTGATATCTCGCATTTCTTTTAATTTTACTATTTTACTTTTATAAAGATTTTTCTAATATTATAAGATTACACATTAACATCAGAAAAGGAACTGATAATTTTGGAAAGAGTCTTTTTTCCATGCATTGCATTAAAAACTTAATTGTTCTTGAGCAATGAATTATTCAAGGGAATTGAATAATGAATTTATCAAGGACTAATATTCAAGGAAGATTTGAATTTATTATATGCATGCAATCACAAATATAACATTGTTTTAACATTCATAGAAAATATATCTACATATTACTTGAATGAAAGCGTAATACAATGATACGAAATGATCATTATGAGTAAGCAAGAAAACTAATTAGAAAAACACAAAAGATATTATTCACTATCTATAATTAAGAGAAAATAATGGATTTGATACTTGTAGAATATCTCAACATGAATAAGTTCAATAGCAAAGCCTTAAGAATTTGGAATTAAGTTATTGTAATTTTAATTAACGGATTATATCAGAAAAATATATAACACAATGATTTAAACATATGAGCTAATTAAGTCCTGCATAGCTGAAAAAAGACAAAAGTTTACTCAAAAAAATAGTTATATCTCTCTTACAAATATTATCAATACGAAATATGTAACATATTTATAAACATGAAGAGAAGCATATTCTGCATGCCTGCAGCTTTATAAATGTTTTAGATGGTAAAGAACTGTTAATTTATTTACAAACACATACTATACAGTTCGAACTAATTGGGGCAAATGGGAAAACAGTGATTTTTTTCTAAAACCTTAGCTTTTTTTTATCTTTACATTCCTTAAACAGACTGAAAAATCTGTATAAATACGAAGTAAGTCTTCCTCTAGCAGAAATGATCTTGACATTGATATCCACTAGAGTAGCTCACATGTTCTTGATTTCATCATCTTGAAAACACTCTAGTATAGCCCTTCTTATTATTTGCTCTGTTCTCATGTGATTTATCTTAGCGAATCGATTCTTCAGAAATTGCCATCAATAATAGAAATAATAGGATTTAAGTCTGGCGCATTTTCAAGCCAATTGAGCAACTCTTATTTTATTTTCTGCATAAAAGTATGGACCAATTTCGAATTGTGACGAGGCCAAAGTCATGTTGAAATGTTCCATAAAATCTTTCCATGAATGAAACAATCCTACTAAAGAGTGTTTTTTTTCAGGTATAGAAGTTTAAGTTGGCATTACTTTCCAAGATGGCAACCGATTTAACAGCTGCCAAGTGATTTATTCTCAGTTTGGTTGGGCAATTCATCATGAATAAACTCACGTCTGAACAACGCTTTCAAATTGTGCAATTTTATTTCGAAAATAATGGTTCTGTGCGGAATACGTATTCCCGATTTTCACAAGCGAATTTTGTTTAGCGATGAAGCTCATTCTGGTTGAATGGGTACGTCAACAAACAAAACTGCCGCATTTGGAGTGAAGCTAATCCACAAGTGTATGTCGAAACACCGTTACGTCCAGAAAAACTGACTGTTTGGTGCGCTTTATGGGCTGGTCCATTGGTCCATACTTCTTCATAAACAATGAAGGCCAGATTGGACTACATCCGAGCCAGCCGTGGCAGTCATATGCCAGAAATCATATTTAAAATGTAATGCCATAAGATTATCTTTCTAATAAAAAAAAAATTCAAGTCAATCTAATAATACATCGTTGTTTTATTGCAATTTAAAGTTCTATACCTCTACAATAAATACCCTTTACATGATATTTCTATAAGAGGAAGCATGCTTCTAGGGTTTTTTGTTGAAAAAATACCCACATATGTGTTTAGAAGGGTATTTTACAGTCTTTTGGATATGATCTGAACGTTTCATCTTCTCTTCCTATAACTACACTTGATTTGTATCCATCCTCAAATAAATGTTTCATCACTCAAAATTACTTTCTTCCAGTCGTTAACAGTCCATGCTAAACGTTTTTTTTATCATTTCCTGAGCTAAAAAAAATGTTTTTTTCCTCAGTCTGTTAACTTAAGTCTATCTCCCAGAAGCCTTTTCCGTGCAATTGGAGTACTCAATTCAACACCATGATCCAACAAATCCCTTCAAATGTCTATGCCTTTTTTTCTTGGATTTATTTTCTTACTTCTTATTAAAATTTTATCAATTCTTGGAATAGTTTTCCACTTGAGTCCATAATTTTCTTTTCTCTTTTGGAGACGATGATCCAGAATTTTGAAATGTTCCTAAAACATTTAAAAATTCACACCTACTGCCTTAGTTCTATCTCCCACAATCATAGAAGTGTGTTCATTGAGAACGATTTATTTTAGAACGGTTCCTCGGAGAAATACCCGTCTTTGAACCTGTAAAAGAAACACGTCTTATAAAGAATGCCAAATTCAATTTACCAGCTGCCCCAATGAAAGGCTCACAACTGAGCTCCTAATACATTAAAATGAATGAAATATAATCAAAGTCGATCTGTCACATTACCTAAAGGCGGATATAACGGGTTTGAAGTGGTTCAAAACATCACTGGTAATCACATACCAACCCAAACAAGAAAAACATGTTTGTTCCAATTAATTCGAACATTATAGTCTGACTGCAATAGCCTGATCAAAGTAACGGACACATCGTTGACTTGATACGAGTTCGAGACTAGTACCACCGAGTACCACCCATGAAGAACGGGCTGAAGCAAGTTAACTCTGCCGATGCTTAAACGTCTTCCAGTTGGTGTGGCGTGCAAGTTAGAAGAGGGGTGTCAGCGCTAATGTCTTCCTTGTCACTTGACTGTGATACAAAATTTCGAGGTCCACCACACCAATTCTGCAGCTTTATAGTGTGACGTTAATATAAATCTCTCTCTCTCTCTCTCTCTCTCAACTCTATCGCAAATACGTGCAAAATAAACGATTAAAAACCAAATAATTAAAATAGCCTCAAATTTAAAACAATTAAAAAATAAACTATAAGTAAATCAGAGAATTGCTAAAATAGGCACAATGAAAAATCAAATACTTAAAAATAACCTTGTGTTATTTGTAATGATTTTCTTGTATCAAATACTATGATCACACAGAAAAAAGAAACTGAAGTACATTACACAATGTATGATACTGAGCACTTTCGTCAAACAGCTTGAATAATATTTTCCCAACGCATGTTAATATAGAACCCAATTATCTTAAAAATATTTATCACTGATTAAAATTTGATTTTATGTGTTCGAAAAATTGTGAGATGCCTATGTGTTTTTTTAAAAAAAAATTCAGCAACTTAGAACACGATTGAAGAAAAAATACTGAAAAAGAATAATTATTTCTTACTTTGAGAGAATATATATATATATATATATATATATATATATATATTTCTTATTATATATATATATATATATATATATTTCTTATTATATATATATATATATATATTTCTTTATTATATATATATATATATATATATATATATTTCTTATTATATATATATATATATATATATTTCTTATTTTATATATATATATATATATATATTTCTTATTTTATATATGTATATATATATATATTTATTTATTTAAATATATAAAAACACTCACAATTATCAATTGAAAAATTGAAATATATGAATCCTATAATACCAAAACACTTCAGAATATCAATGGTGAATATAAAAGATAATATTCCATCGTTTTCAAACAAAATTAAAAATTATAAAATAAAATAAAAATTTTATAAAATATCCAAGTGCAATCTCGGACATAGGACCGATAAGTGGGGTTAAATTAGTTTGATGGCGCCAACCTTCCCCCTATTGCAACTTGGTAAGTTAATTGGAAAACATCCAAATTTCAAAAAAAAAAAAATTAAATTAAAAAGTTAAAATTAAACCATTATACTTTAAATTAAAAAGTTAAAATTAAATCATTATACTTGAAAAATAAAACTATTCGCCATCGCATTCTGAAAGATATTACAATATTAAAATTTAAAAACAATTTAGTGCATAATATAAGTGAACCATCAAACGCCCAAGATGATGCACCCATCTTTAAAATAGTTGTATAGGTAGAAAAAATAAATATTTGTGAGATCCGAAAGTTCAAATTAAAAAATATCTAAAATCAAAAAGTTCAAACTAAAAAATCCGAAAGTTCAAACTAAAAAATCCGAAAGTTCAAACTGAAAAATCTGAAAGTTCAAGCTAAAAATCTGAAAGTTCAAGCTAAAAATCTGAAAGTTCATGCTAAAAATCTGAAAGTTCAAGCTAAAAAATCTGAAAGTTCAAGCTAAAAAATCTGAAAGTTCAAGCTAAAAAATCCGAAAGTTCAAACTAAAAAATCTGAAAGTTCAAACTAAAAATTTGAAAGTTCAAACTAAAAATTTCTAAAACCGAATGTTCACATTAAAAACACAGTATATTCACAAATGAATAGAGTAAATCATTAAAAACTCACCAGAGTATCCCTTCAAGAATACGATCCATTTCTTATAGCACGACTTTTCATATTTAATATATCAATTACGACTTCGTATTTTGCTATGCCATTCAAACGATTCTTGATCCAACACTAGAGTTTGTCCACTTGGCATTAGATGCAAACCAGACAACATGTAAAAAACTTGCTTGATTGATTGGTCATAAATGTGTGATTGGTCATAAATGTTTAATTGGTAATAAATAATTTTAAAGTGTAGTCGTGTAAATATTGTTCTAAGTGTGTGTGTATTAAAATGTATATTAAAATGTATCCTGTGTGTGGAATACACAAATTCTTCACAGCTGGATCACTAACTAGATGACTTTGTGGACCTAATGCTGTGTGGTGGATTTGTGCATTTACGAGTTTAAAATTATATTTAAGAAATATTTCTGATCTATATATTTTCTCAGGAAGTTGTTGGGATAATCATTTTGTATGCAACATAATATAAATTTCTGGATATTTTTGAATTTATCAATATTGTGCGTAGTTAAATTATTATTTCTCATCAGAAAATTTAAAATTATATTTCTAAATACTGATATATGTAGACAACTATTGAAGTTTGGTATCTTTATGACATTGAATTTAAATGCTTCCCTTTTATCATAAATATTGCTATATAATTTGTTGTCAATAATAGTTAAATCCAAATCTAAAAATCAACTTTGTTTGAGTTAAAATTCGTCTGTAATAATTTTAGGTATTCTGGATAAAAATTAATGTTAGGTTTAAATTCCCTATCATGACCTATAACAATTAAGTCATCTATGTATCTTAATAAGAGGCATGATGGTTCCTTTATTCGAATTGATTCATAATGGTGTAAATACAGGTTAGCGAGACTATTACTGGCTGGGCCACCCTGAGGCAAACCTTTGATTTGTTTATAAAGTTTGTTATCAAAAATAATGAAGTTCTCCTGTATAACAAAATGAAAAAGTGTATTGAACTTTTCAAACCTAATGTAATTATTCAAATCATATTTCTCATATGCATCTGAAAGTACCTGAATTATATCTTCTATTTTAATGGAGTTAAATAAATCTTCGAAATCGAACTCATTCACAGAAAATACGTCTTGTGGATCAACTTTCTTTATTACATCATGGCTGTTTTTTATAATAGAAGTATCCTTAAAATTTGTCTATTGTATCTTGTAATATGGTCTGTAAAATTCTTCCCGATTTTGATATATAAGTATTGAACCCATTTGTTACACTGCGGAATTTAATTGGATTCTTATGAAATTTAGGAGTCAGAAATATATGGGGATATATAATTTTATTGCTAGAGAGAGAGAAATATTTAATTGTTTACCAAATACCAACAATCTGTTGTTAATTTCTTTCATACTAAATTTACTTACATCATTTGCATTATTATTTTGATTTTTATATGATCATTTATTAATTTACTATACTAATATTTACACATAATTGCATAATTTCCTGGGACTTTATCTACATAAACAATCACAAAGTGTTTTTGTAAGTTTTCTATTGGTCCCTTAATTTTTCTATAACAATCTTCATTTTTTGTTCTAAAATTAAAATTCATTAAGTCCTTGAGGACATGAAAACCATATTCTTTAAAAGCCTGAGTAGGTAAATTATATTTAATTGCAACATTTAGAATAAATTTATTAATATCTTCTGATAGTTGTTTTCTCACATTTAAATTGCTGTTTGAAATTGTCAATCGATAACCAGTACCTTTGCTCATAATTTCTTTTAATTTCTGATCCTGTACTATTTCTAAGTTGCCAGTTATTACGTGCCCATGATATTCGTCTACGTAATTCTTGTATTTATTGCAACCACATTCTTTTCTTAAATATATATATATATATATATATATATATATATATATATATATATATATATATATATATATATATATATATAGAAATATATATATATATATTTCTTCTTTTTCTTTTTTTTAAAGTTAACATATTATTCGCAAAACTTAGGCAGCATCACATTATTTCTGGCATAATTAGAATTAGTGTGTGCATAGTAATTTAAAGTCAGGTTATTTTAAAATAAGATGTATAAGAATTATTTATTAAAAACAAAATGATTGGAACTTTCCACCATATGAGTAAAACAATTAGTCATAGTTCCAAACTCTATCTAAGAAGAACTATTAATCGAAGAAAATTAAAATGTATGCATATCAACTGAAATTTCCATAATTTTGTTTCTTGTTAAATGTCCATAGCACATTACATGTCCATTGCACATAAAATGTCAATGAAGAAGTAGGAGTTTATTCCTTTTCTGGAAGTTGCAGAATTTGCAGAAGCAATGCTCTTTGTAGAAATCACATCAAATAGCATAAACTAAAAATGCAATTAGTCCTAAGTCTTTAAAAAATGCACATAAACGTAGAACAATTTAAAAAAATAAATTTTAGGTTCGTTGGGAAGAGTCAAATCTCTATAAAAACATTTTAAATATTTTACACGCTTATATTATAGATGCATCGAAATGGTTTAAATTCAGTTTTTTTTTCATTTTCTATTACGCATCAATCAATGAAACATTTTTAGTTAATTATTGAAAATTAAGCACCGATTTTTTTAATGGAAAAAATTAATAGAAAAATAATTTTTGAATTTCCAAATGCGTATTTTTTTACAAAATAAGGATGGGAATCTGAATAATCTGAACTGAAGATTTATACATAATGATGATAATGTAGTTCAGATTATTACACCGCATTCATCTGAAAACAAACTTAACAATTTTTATTCTAAAAATTTCAATCAAAAATGAAAGTATCAAGTACCATATGTATTTCTAAATTCATTAGTATATTGCAATAAATAGAAAATTGACGAACAACAAATAAAAAGTTAGTACAGTTTATAACTATATATATATTGCTCAAATGAAAAGCGGACACGTGCAATTTGTATCAGAATTATTACTGCTATAGCAGCAACACTGAACACGGATATGAAGTGAGGTAGGAGGTGGACACTGCATGCTATGTACAATAATGAAATCTGCTCGTGGTAGAGAAAATGGTCAAAAGTAAAGTCATGCTATTCTTGGATGCGCCCATATCAGAACAATTTGCATTGGTATGGCTTCTGATTGAAGAAGGGGTGCTAGATGTGGGCATCTCTCAGCGAACGGGGGCAGTTTAAGGCGAGCAATGCTTAGTTCGAACAATTGGTACCAAAGTTTTTGTGTGAAGGGTGGAAAACGATATTAAATCTCCATGATAATGTATGTCGAAACGCCCCCTTAAAATTCAGGCAAACTTAAAAATTTCTTTGAAAAAAGTGAGAACACTTGTCGTACAGTCCATATTTGTCTCTCTGAAACCTTTCACACTTTCTTCCACTTAAGAGAACATTATGCTTTCATTCAAACTATGAGGTGAATGAAGCCGTGTGGAATTAATTGAGAATCATCCGCAATCTTTCTACAGCGAAGGCATAGACATAATTTTGAAACTAAGGGACCTGTGTTACAACTCTCAAGGCAATTTATTTTGCATTCCAATAAATTAATTATTTTTATTTAATTTATCCACTTTTCATCCAGGCAAACCTTATGCATGCAAAAGGGTCTGACCGTTTAAATATTTGTTAAAAAAGAGTCTAAGTTATTAAGAGTTTATGAAACTTAGTCCCATTTACATTTATGCATTAATCCAGTGTTTATCAAACTTTCAATGTCTGTGACCCAATTTTCCATCATAATTTTTGTGGCGCCCCCTCCATACAATAGCAATGTATTGAATTCAATAATAACGTACTTTAACGCATAAGCTAAAATACGACTTTAATTATGAACTGCATAAATTGTGATAAGTTTTAAATTTTGCATATAGTTTTGTACAAGCCCATGGGATCACTATTAATTATTAAACTTGCTCCTAACTTAGTATTGTTAAATTAATGATTAAATAAGTTGTGCAGTTCTGCTGCATTTATAAGTATGTTATATCATTGTAAATGTGTATTTTTTATTATTTCAGAATGTGTTTTGTTTTATGTCCTTTCAGTAAATTAATAATTTCTTTAAATCTTTTAATTTACTGAAAATTATTTTCGAGTTTTCGATATGCTGGCGCCCCCTAGGGAGGCGTGCGCCACAGTTTGAAAAACGTTGCACTAATTATTACAGAAGACTGTATTCAAACATGCTTAGATTCGCTGTGTGTATACCCAAAGTGCTGATAAAGTACCTTTTAAACCCTTAATGTTTTTATACTTTGTAAGTATTAGTATAAAAAATATCTACCCAATTAAAATTTAAAGCTAATACATATTTCATTATAATTTCGAATATTTGTTCTATTGTTTAGTCTCGATATAAAATGATGATCAAAACAAGTTTCACAATGTTAGTTTCTGCTAAATCTTTGTTTTCTGATTCTTAAGCATTTATTTATCTAGGTCAAATAATTAAGTATTGTATACTCTTCAAACTTTCAGATTGACTCTGCTCTATATCATTAATATTGTTTATCTTTTTTATAGAAATTTTATTTCCAATTTACTCTTGGTTTTCTACAACTGGGTAATGTACCTTGAAAATTCCAATCTATGATATCGTGTATTCCATTCTTTCGTTGTTTATTTCTTCCCTTTTTTTCCGAAAGAAGATTTCACTTGATACAACCAATAAATCACATTTTGACAGAAGCTTACAACAATTGGTGGCAAACCTAAGCATTTGAGGATACGTAGTTGAAGTAGGAAAAAAAACTTTATTTTAGGTTTGTTGGATTCAATGTCAGTAAATGCGAAAAACCAACCGCATTCTCTTTGCAAACAAGGCTGTCAGATGGTAAGCAACGAAACTCAACGAATATTAGATAAAAAAATAACATGAAAGAGTTTTTGGAATGTCGCCAGGAATGTCAGAAAAAACAGATGACAAAAAGATTCGAAATATTTTCCATGTGTGCATTTTTTCCCATTCCAGTGCTTGACTAGCAGCCAAATAAGAATTTTGTCCCTTCACTTTTATTAATTTTGGTCAATGAACCGCACTGTGCTACTATTCTCTAAGTTCACTTTCTTTTGACTCGTCTGTAAAACATTTCTTTTTGTTCTCATTTTTTCCCCTTCCCATTCATAAGTTTCATTCTTTGAATATGACAACTTCTTTAACAATGAAATGCAAAACAAGAAACTCAATACATAATTTAAGAACATACTGCAACAAATAATGCATGCAGTATTTGAAACTTGCAGGGATATATAATTTAGGTTTAAATTTCATACTTTTATTTATGTCTAAATAAATACTAAAATTTTCATTTTGATCTTCATAAATCCTATATAGTAGGAGTATATTTTTATTTATATTTCATGCAGAATAATCTAATTTTTTTTAGATTAGTAACAGGAAAGTAACTATTTAACACTTTAATGGACACATATTAGAAATATATGTATGTAAGAGTTGTATAAATTATTTCGGAGAACCTTACTTCTTGAAAACAATAAAACGTTTATTTTTTTCATGGACTTAATTTTTTGGGGGGTTTATTTATGGTGACATCTTAAATTTTCTTAGTTTCCACTTGTAACCTTTTTAAAAAGACAGTGTATAGCATACGTTCTAAAACATCAGTGCAAATAGTAACCCATAACAAATAAGTGCGTTTGACACACAATCTCGCAAGTCAAAATACAAAATGAATCTCAACCGTCTGCTACCTTTCGACAAAATAAGTAATTATAGTGTTTGATGGTGGGCTTAAACCTGCCCATGAAGTATTACCACTGTTACCAATTGGTATGTATATAGTTTAAAATTCTCAGTTTTTCGGAGAGAGTATCCGAAAGTAACATTGGAAGTTATTTAAGTGGAGTCAAGAACGAGACTACCCCTTATCCCTGACCCTTTTCGAGGTCAAAACTTGAACCAGTCGGCCCCTTCCTTAAAATGTCTCGAGTTATATAAAAGCTAATTAATTTTTCCCCATTTGTTATTCTTAAATGCTATTTTAAATTTTAAGGTAATATCAGTAAAAAGCTCAATACATATAATGTTTTAAAAGTAAATTCTTGCACACATAATGTAATATCTAGATATTTACAATTACAGTAAGAATCATTTAACATGAAGCTGAGGGGATTGAAACATTATTTTTCGTGTTAAAATATATTGAAAAAAAATCATGCATTCAACAAAAAAAATTAAGTTTATTACAGTACATTGAATTTACTTAGATATGTATATAAGCAAGTTTTTAACGAAAATCAATGACTCAAACACATTCACAAGAACTTAGCGAAATTTAGTACATAAATTTCAAGTTTATTGAAAAAAAAAACATTTATTAATTTTTTGGAAAATAATCTGATATTTTTCTTAACAACTTTATTTTTTAACATCAAATCATTAACAAATTGTCTGATGTTGTCAATTTTGCTACACAATTCAACATTAGAGAATGCGTGTCTAAAACCTTTCATGATGTCCTTAACTTCGGATGATTTGAGAACAGTAGCTGCATTATTCATTTATTTTCGTCGTTGGAACCAGCATCGATGATATGTTTTGAGCTTTGAACAAACATCAGAATGTCTTTTTCTGCCATAATTTGGATTATACACACCTTATCATTGTCTTCTGAAAGGAATTCTTCCGATGATATAGTGGGACAGTCCAGTAATTTAGACACTTTCTCAAATATTTCACTAAGGGAAGGGAAATCTTTTAGTATTAACAGATTTTAGTTTCGTGTTAAGATAAAAATAGTTTGTCGGGGGATCATTGTATTACTTCGTGTTAACCGATATTTCGTCTTAACGTTTCCGCATTAAACTTACTTCACTGAATATAATTATCACATATATGCATAGGGAAACTCTCAATTTAGGGAAATACAAGACAAGAAAAGAATAAATATGTTAATTACTTCATTTCTGAGACATGGCACATAATTCCATAACATTATTTCAATATTTATTCCATAAACTGCATTACGGTTCCAAAAATATGCATTACTTTCTATTAGAACAATTTTTGGAATCCAATGCATTGATTTTCGTGTCCTTAACTGATCAAATTTTAAACCCACAAGTATTTAAGCCTTTACTTCAAGGAAAATATCCAAGATTCTTAATTAATTAAAAGGCCCCTACTTTCTCTTACAAATTGCCTTTCAAAACTCCTTTCGTGTTCCTTAAACCAACCAACTTCCTTAATTGGATGCAAAATTAAAACAAATACTTGGAAGCGTAGTTTTAATATGATTAGAGCCGTTTTACTGCTGTCTGTGGAACTTGCCACTTCTCTTGGTGTAGTGGTAAGCAAATATTTTTTTTTTGGCAGATTGATGTTATTTCGTTTGTCAATAAAATATAAGTTTTAATACGCTTTTAACTTGCTCCAAATTTAATCCTACACAGGTAGGTAATTTTAAGGTGTACCTTTAATTATTAAAAAGTAAAATGCTATTCCTTTCAGTAGTTCAAGACATTTAAAGTTATTAGCTAAAAGCTATTTGGAATAAAAATTTAAGCTTCATAATTTACCTAGAACTAACGAAAATATAATATTATAAGTTAGAGAAATGTAAAATGTTAAGTTAGTTATAAAATTTATTATTTTTTTTGCTATTGCTCCAAAACCTTGAGTGTCAGCGGTATCCTATTGGTCAAGGTAACAGACTTGTGGCCAGCGTGTCATGAGTTCGAGCCTAATACCGATTTTTAGATGTTAAAAAATAAAAATAATATTTCTTACAGTACATAATATGACCTCTTCTAAGGAAAAAAAAAGTCAGCGCGCTTACAAAGTAATATTTTACTAACCACATAAATTTATATAAACTTCAGAAATTTATTTATATTTATATTTATCTTGAAAAAAGATTGAAAATAATTTATTAAAATTACGCGTACATTTTTAATTTTTAATTTATTTTATTGTGCAGACGAAAATCCAATAAAAAGTAAAATTTTAAAATAACAATAATAATAACAATACATTTTTATATTTTCTGTTCTCCATTTTGTTACTTGCATGGAAGTTTTTAGTGTCAGAGAGAGATACGCATCCATTTTTTTTAAAAAAAGATAAGTTCTGGAGAAAAAAATATTCCATTAATTTATCTGTAATGATATAATCAATGTTTTTTTTTACATCGAATTTGGTACAGATATTTTGCACAAGCATGTTTGTTATCATTTAAAATAATCACCTCAATCTTCAATGAAGTCTAATTCTCCTAATTTCAACTCATCCACATGCTGTTTTTGATTCATAATAACAAGAACTTGATATATATATATATATATATATATATATATATATATATATATATATATATATATATATATATATATATGTACAGAGTGATTCGTTGCTATTCCAATTAACTGGTAGGGTGTGTAGGGGTTACATAGATGCCTCAGAATCACATTGGAATGTAGGGTCACAAATGCCACAGTTACGAGCTATGGTGCAAAGGAGTACAAAAAAATGAGCAGAAATAGCAACATATTAATGAAATAAAACAGTGTTTATTGAAAGGTTGTATTTCAACAGGTGCTTAAAATTGGGGACCAGAAGTTGTCTGGTAGCCTGACAGTGACACTGCATGGAATTCCTTATATTTTCACACATTCCCTGCAAGCCACGTATCCAATCAGCAGCTACAGATAATCGGAAAATCCCTTTAACTAAAGGAACAGGTGTCTTGTACACCAAACTCTAATTTTTTTCCTCACCTGTTTTAGAACCAATTAGCAATTAAATTTTTTCTGTCTCATAATTGAATTGAGGTTTCTGTTCTTTTTCTCTGCTCCTTGCCCCACAGTTTGCAACTACCGCATTTGCGACCTTGTATTCCTATGTGTTTCTGAGTCGTCTCTTTACCCCCACCCCCACCCTACAAAGCCAACCAGTTTGTCAATTTGGTGACGAGTCACCATATATAAATATATGAAACACATCGCCAAGAAGATTTACATGATAATTACGTAGCCATAGCAGAACTGATGGTAACTTGGTAGTTTCTATATCTTTATTTTATATATATGTAGAAAGTACACACACTTATAACCTAGAACACATATCACACACAAATCAATATAAAGCCAGACAAACACGTGAGGTTTACATGACGGTTACAAGAAGCAGGCATTTTTCTTCTCAGAAATCTCTCAAATCAAAATCAATTGACTCCCATTCAAGTTTTTTCTGATTGGCACAGATAATCGGATGGTATTGCTTATGTAATTCATTATTTAAAATAACCGGAACTTTTTAATTAAGATGACACAATGTTACATTTAAGTCTCATTAGGCGGATAACCTATAAATTGCTTTTTCGTTAAGTCTTGGAGGTCTCGGGACCATTATGGATTAAAGAATCTTCAAGAGAAATTTGACGTTTATTATTATACTCATGTATATACAAGTATAGCATAACACACGAAAAATTAGCAATATCTGAGAAGAATAAAAGTTAAAAGGATTCATAAATATATTTGAATAAGAACATTTTCCTTTTGGGTGACATTGTTGAGCATCACTTTCATTCATGTCGTCGAATAGATTACGAAACTCACAGTCATGTCAATCTTAGCCGTTGTGTTCATAGAATCTCAAATTAAATTCGAAATAAATTTGCTGTAGAAGATATATTGAAACGATCTGTATTACGGCATTTCCTCAGGAAGAAAATCTGAACTGTAATTAGTTATAACAACGGCTTTCATGAGATATCATTTGAATATAATTACTTTTCGTTTGGTAATTTTCTCCCTGTCGAACGTTTCCTCTACGTGTATACTTCCTTAAAAATTGATATATTTAGGTACACTTTCAAATTTCTTTTTAAAATTGAAATATAAAGGTTATGCAAGGTAAAATGTAGCGTAAACAAGCATTACTTAAATTAAGAAAAACATGAGAGAACTAAGAGAAAATTAAGAGAATACTAAATGTGTTCCAAAACAGATACTTATTTTTTAATAATAACAGTGTGACAAAATAAATGTATAGTAAAAATAAAAGAAAACTGTGAAAAAAATAATGAGAAAAATTAAAACGCATTTAATTTTTTTTTTTAAAAAAATGGACAGTTTAAAATATTTCGTTTACAACAATACAGCATTACTTTCTCTAAATAATGTAAATGAAACACACACATCGAATGTTGAATTAATACAGATTTAAAAAAAATCACTGAATGTTGAATTAATACAGCTTTTAAAATTTTTCTCCTTTAAACCAAATTCCCGTTAGTATAAATATCGCAAGTTTATTCTTATCATGTCAGAAAGTGGTATATGAAAGTTATCGTATCCAGAGAGTGTTGAATTTATCGAAATACGTCTTCGAGATAGGCATTTCTCTTATCGTTCTTTACAAAAAAAATATTTTATTACAAAAATGAAGGACATAAAGTTTATTACCTAAGAATAACATTTATTGTTCCCACGAGAGCTATGAATAGGGCATCAACAACGCAGGAAAGAATTTTATTTGGTTTATTTCTTCTTGCGAACACAAAACGTGCAGAACAGTTACAATTGAGGAATAGTTTGTGGACAATTATTGCATGATTCCTATTTTTTTCATGAAAAACTGTATGTTATTATAAAAAGAAGGCTACTTTGTTCATATATAAGCGTTACTGATGCTTGATAATTTCCAAGTTTATGCTTCCTTTTAGTAAAGTTTAGGCTATAAAAATGAATTGTGAAATTTTATATTTAGTATATCGTTTTAAGATTGCAAACATTTGTGAATATTTAACTTTTGATTCAAATTTAAATTAGATGTATATATTAGAAAAAAATTCACTCACACACACTGAATCAGTCATCACGAGATATGCATAAATTTTCAAATTACAGACTTCAAACTGGCATATATTTTTTGTGTGTTTTGAGTAGAAATCCTTTAAGAACCCTTTTGCATAATTCAACTCTCAAAAGGAGAAAAGTTTACTGGGTGTAAAATACAATACATAATATTTCCTATTATCTATAGATATATTTAGAAGAAAAGCGACTCCTAATCATAGAATCAGCGGAAATATTAGCCTTACATTCTTGAACTTTAGCAGGCATGTTTCTTTGAGTAAAAACAAATCCCTAATAACTTGTTTTGTGAACCTCATCTCCCACAGCGCCTTGAGAGATAACAGTTACATAAATGTTTTAGATATTATTTATAATTTACTGACACATTGACCAGGAAAATACCAAATTATTTAGCTTTTTACTTATATATTTATGTCATCATTTTTAGTTGCTAAAACGTTCTTTTCCTTAAAGTTTGATTAGCATAGTCAAAACTATTTATAAAATTTTTACCATATTAATTATTTGTAATCTTTGATTTCGATTGCATTTTTCAATATCCTCTTGTGAATAATATATATATATATATATATATATATATATATATATATATATATATATATATATATATATATATATATATATATATATATATATATATATATATATATATATATACATATTCATACAAGCATTGACTGATATATTTTCCATTAAAGTTTTCAAAAAGTGTATGAATAGATTACTAGAATAATTATTTAACAAATTGAAGAATATTTAAAGTATAATATCTAGGATGATCTGGAGGAATATTTTTATGTTGCATTAATCAATAATTTGCATCAGACATTACGATGCATTATTGAATTTGAATTATTTATTCCTACAAATTTAAGTAGACTAAAACAGCTGATACTTTGTAATGTTTTTTACAAGAATAAGCATTAGATGGAAAATACAATACTTACTAAAGAAATATTTAAAATTTATAATGTATTTTAAGATAAAGGTAATTTCATTTCTTATGAAATTAACAAAATACTTACTTCTGAAAATTTTATGAACAGTTCTCTGAAAATCTTAGAATATATTGCGTATATCGAATTCCAAGCATATGCTCTATCCACAGTTACATTCCTGCTCGTTTCCTTACAAAACAAACTATAAGATCAAGATTTTCACATAAAAATAAATCACTCCTATCACATTTATTTTCTACTGAAAAAGCACGGGCAACGTCGGCCTTTCCATTCCAACCTTCATTTCCCAACGCCATGCAGTAAGAAAACACGAGGAAAATATCCAAACACCTTCAAGTAGTACGAAATGAATTTCACCTGGGTAGAGAAAACATTCAATTTCGAGATTGCACGTACTGCAATAAAATCAACGCTTTTCCTCCCCAAGCAAAGAACCCAACAAGAATTGTATTAAATAATTCAATGTGAAGAAGTCTAGTTCAACTTGTTTTACCACCATAACCCTGTAAATGATCATAGCGTCAGGATGGATTTTCTTTTAGCGAAATCTTCCGTGGTGTTACAAGTGGAGCAAACTCTTATTTAATGGATGTATTGCCAATATAGTTTCTAAAGCGATTCAGAAAGCCCCTTTTTTCCAAGTCAAAAATCATATGCAAGAAAAAAAGGAAAACAGGCTGACAACATTTGTGGAGGAAATGTTTATAAGGGTAGATTTGAGGAAAACATAAATAATGGATAAGGTTTTAGCCCATTTGCTAAGACCGATGGTACTGGTACACGTATCCTGGGAGGATTCTACAAGGGTTGTAGCATGAAGCTTTTGTGTTTGGAATAGAACGCACCATTCTGAAACTACTAGCTGCTGAGACAAAAATGTAAATATATTTACTGAACTGATCCTAATGGTTTCTGCATGTCAAAGGAATAAAATATATGAAGAGATACAATGGTGTAAGACAGTTGCAAACCTATGTTATATTTATATCTTAGTTAATAGGAAAAGCGAAAATCTCAATTTTATTCGGAAATATAAGTATTATTTGTGATTTAAAGTCTTTTTCAGACAAATCATTCTAAATTAAACTTTTTAGATATTGGGTTTAATTAGAATTTAAAGTTTTACAATGAAGTAAGGACTCTAATAATAATGAAGTGAAAAAATAATTTTATGAATTCATCTCTTTTAAAGAAAAAATCAATTAAACCATGGTAGCTTAATGATCAAGGTAATGGACTAGTTTATGACATGTCATGAGTTAGATCCCATGACGATCCATCGTGCAGAGGAGGTCAATGTACTTTAAATATGTTGAAGCTCAAACGTCATCCCTCTAGTGTGGTGTGGAAGTTCGGAGAGATGGTGCCAGCTCAGGTGTCGTTCTCGCCACCTGTCCATGGTTGAAAATTACGAGTTCCGTCATGAATAGTCCTCGATCAGCTTTTTGTGCCACATATATATAGCTCTCACTCACTCAAAAAAATAAATAACTGGGGAAGAAACATTTCTTTTTTCATTAGCCATGCTCTAGAGATTTTCTTCTTTTAACATTTTTGGCTGCTTTAAAAGTAATTTTTATTTAAAAAGAAGAAAAAAAGTCACATATATCTCCGAAAGTTGATGTCAGAATCCCCATTTTCGAATAGCTTGTACTGTTCATTTTCACTTATTGGGATGTCTAGTTTTATATGATCATCATGTGTGGATCACAAGCTTCTTTTTAAAAGTTTAGGGAATCCCTGATTGTGAAAATGATTTTTCCCTCTCCATTCTTGAATTTGTTTCTCATTTTCAAACAAATGCCAACAAGCTATACGGTAAGTAAAAATTTCAGATCAGGTAATTACTTGTAGTTTGAAAGTAGCCGTAAACGCGTGATTTTCTCTTTCCGTTAATTCAGTGTTTCTCAAATTGTGGGGCGTGCCCCCTTGGGGGGCGTGATAACTCTACAAGGGGGGGGGGGCACGAGCATATTTAAAAGTCGAAAAGAAACGAATATTTTTTTAAAAAACTATTAATTTACTAAAAGTAAACAAACAAAAAATACATTCTGGCATAATAAAAAAATAGAATACAGATTTACACTGATATAATACACTTATAAAAGTATCAGAACTACATAATGTATTTCATAATTAATTTAACAATACTAAGTTAAGAATAAGTAAATAATTTCAACCTTGGTTGTGTCACTATACACAAAAATTAACACTTATCTTGATAATTTGTGCGGTTTATTATGAATCTCTGAACTGCCGATTAAAAGTTATGCGATTCGCTCCCCAATGCTACCCTTTTCCACGAAGACGTTTTTATACGATGTATTGGGAGGGAGGGAGGAGAAATAAAAAAATAAGCAAATCCTCTGAAATATAAGTACATCCTTTGCAAAAACACTGCCCTTTTATTCTATTCCAAATACTGCAGAATATTAGAATTGCACAGAAAAAATCGTACTTTTGACGGACGTATGTACATACGTCCGAGGAAAATAACGTTTCGACTGAGCGAGGCGTTTATATACGTTGGTGACACTTAAGAGGTTAAAGTCGTATCATAGTTTTAGCATCAAAATACCGAATTATCGAATTCAATACATTGTTATTGTATGGAGGGGGGCGATGAAACATATGTTTGAATATTTAGTCGCAAGTGCTGAAAGTTTGAGAACCACTGCGTTAATTTTCTATACAAAATAGAACAAGAAAAGCCTCTACATAAACAGGCACAGATAATGAAACAGGTTAACTTCAAAGTCAGACAAAAGATTCTGGTGTCATTTTTAAAATAAAAAAATAGCTCTAATATTATACTTCTCAGTAAATCACTGTTTAACGTAGACTTTTATGTTATTTTTTAAAACTTAAAATTATGTTTCAAGTGTTATAGAAAAAAATCATACATATTTCTAAACATTTAAAATGTATTGTGAAGTGGCTAAATTTTTTGCAATCTACATTGAATTTAAATAAAATTTAAGTGAAACATGATCGTGATATATAAATCAGAATACGGGGTTCAAATCAGCCAAACTATTAAAGAAAATATTAGTGTTTTAAGAAAATTGGTTGCACCTGTTATAAATGAAATTGTTTTACTGAAACACAAATATAGGATTGCTAATTATTAATATGTATTTAAAAAGTGGCTAAGATCATCATGACAAGATCAGGGAAGAAATGCAATTCAAGCAGGGCATCCACAGTGTAACAAAAACCCTTCAGGAATTATTACATATACTTCAAATATTCGCGTCTAGAATAACATATAAGATCTGTGAAGTGTAAGATTAGAGGGTACTCGTTAATTATCAAAAATGTAATGCATGAACTTTAAGAATAAGTATAATGCCCCGTATAATAAATCATACCCGTGTGTCAAATATTAGAGTAAAGCTCTCATGCGAATATTAACTAGTGTAGTTATAAAAATTCAGGTAATTTAACCAACTAATAGTTAAACTTTGTAATATTTAACAATGAATTCTTTATTTAAAGTACTACTTTCATTTTCATCTGATTTCCTAATGGTATTGATATCTTAAAAAAAAGGCTCATTTTGTTCAACAAGAAAATACTCCTCAAGTTAACACTGTGAGTATCTAAATATATATATATATATATATATATATATATATATATATACCCCCATTTTTAAGTCAGTTCCTACTTTGAAGGGATTAATATAAAGTATTTTATTAACGACTGCAAATTTGAACAAGTCATATATATATATATATATATATACAGAGAGAGAGAGATAACTAATTTTAGGAATTGAAAAAAGAACATGATTTGCATGCATTGTTGTAACAATGCACACCCAGTTTAGCTGAAAAACCGGTTTTTAATGCCAACATTTGTCATTGTTTTATCAGTTACATTGTTATGATAATGAAAAAGAATCTAAATTGGCGTCGATAACTGGTATTTAATTTAATTTAACTAATGAATTAATGTTTAAAAACTTTATTAAAATCAAGTGTCCTTCACTACAAATTAAAACAAAAGTTATTTGAACTTGATTGAATGAATCGAAAATATTTTATTAAAGATTGAACAAGATATATATATATATATACATATATATACATATATATATATATATATATATATATATATATATATATATATATATATATATATATATATATATATATATATATATATATATATATATATATATATATATATATATATATATATATATATATATATACATATATAGAGAGAGTGGGCTAATAGTAGGAATTTAATAATTCAGACAATAGGAAACATTTACTGAAAACAATAATCAGACTTCTTATTAAATTTGGACTAATTTCTTTTCAATGTATTAAGTTTATATATTTTATTTTTTGAAACATTTTGTTATATATTGCTTTTAGTTCAAGTAATTGTTATTTTTTTTAAAAAAAATATTTAGTCTTATTTCCATACTTTTATTTTTTTTTTTCGAAAAATTATTTTTAAAGCACAGAAATATTTTAAAAATTGTTTCTCATGTTATTTAATATGAATCAGGATATATTTTTGCAGATTAAAGAGAAAAATAATCGTAAAATGTGCGTGTGTGTGGAGTTTCTTGAAACTATTCATCTAAAAAGAAATCATCTAAGAAATGTCCCTCATTTTGAGCATCATTGAAACTTACAAAAAATATGAAGACTTTAAACTTTCCTAAGAGACTTCTTGAAATACGCATTGGCAAATATTAAAACTTCAAAGCTACGCATTTTACGATATCCCGAAACAATACTTAAACTATCTCTAGTTATTTTTTCCTAAAACATTTCCCATAAAACTTTTCTAGCCAGTAATATCCTTTCACTCGAGAGAATTTTCCTGTAATACATAGAATTCGCAAAAGAAACTCTTCCTTCATATAATACCAAATGTTAAACCAGTGCATGCATCGTCTTCAACACTTTCAGTAAGAATCGATCCCAGGTAAAATATAGGGGGATGTTGCTTATTTTTTTTATTCCCTCGAACTGTATTCGGACGATTTTTTTCCTATGTATACCTTGAACTCTATCTCTCTTTCCCAGCAACGTTGTCTCTTGCATTATCTTCCTAGAAACAGGCTGCATTTCAAGGCACTTACATCCACACTCGGCACGATTATATTTTGTTTAGGTAGAAAAGGGGGAAAAAGAAAGGGATAATTCACTAAAGTAGGGATGTATTTCTGAAACTACATTTTCAGACCTGTGGTAAGTAAGGAACTCGGAAAGTATGTGAGAATAGCGTTTAATGGTTGAATGAACAGGGCAAAATGCTGTTCTGATTGTAAAAAGCTCTAGTTCTTCTGAGTGGAAAGCTGCTTTCTTACGTCGAGTGCGAAATATATTGGCCAGCAAATCTAAAAGTAGACAATTTTGTTGATGCTGTTATTTGGTGGTATTTTTGCTTTTGTATTATACACAAATATATATATATATATATATATATATATATATATATATATATATATATATATATATATATATTTTAACTGCGAAATGCATTCCAGACAATGCTGAAGCTAGTAAATTGCATCATATCTGTAAGGTCTTTATCATTTTGATGGTTATGTACCATCGATATTTATAGGGAGACGAGACAGAATGGACTGATGGAAAATTGCTATTGATAAGGTGCTTTCTGGCATGATGTCAACATTATCAATCGAGACAATTTATTACGAAAGCTATCGGAGAATTGTTTTGAAGAGACAGTAATGTTGCCATTTGTTTTTATTAATGGCAATAACTTGTATGAATTCAAGAGATTGGAAGATTTATAGAATGCTTCTTTATAAACTACATTCAGAACATATCAATGAATAAAATATGAGTATATTTTTATTTCTTAATCTCAATATTCTAAATTTAGATTTATTCTCATTCCAAATAATCCTTTATATTTATGTTATACCTTTAATGAAGCATTTTTATCTTAAAGAATTAACTAAATAATTTTTAAAAGTTATTGAATTAATTTGGTATTATATTCTAAACAGAGAAATGCAGATTTTTAGTAAAAATATTTTTCAGTTGTATTAACTGTTTATTTACTGCTTCAATTCATACGATTGAATGACGGTGTAAAATTTTCGTAATTTAGTAATATTATATTCATATATATTTCTTAAAATATGTTTAGCAACAATATATGTAAAATAAATAATTTTGTTACATTATTGTATTGATTCTTTCTCAACTCGTGCATGACTCTACAGTTATCATTCAAGTAACTGATAATACTATTACATTAACGTGCCAAAAATAATAGGTTTTAAAAAATGCCAATACATTTTATACTCATTCAGTTTTAGTAAAAATTTATAACTTATGTAACGAAAAACATTTTTTTTTACTGATATAAAAACAAGGAACATAATTATTCATACATTTATGAATTTCTAGTTTTTTTTTAATCGCTCACATAGATCTAAATACCCCTAAATTTTTAAACTTATATACACTATAATAAAAATACAATATAATTTAATTATATACAATATAATAAAAATAAGCAATTAGCAATAACTTAATATTGTAAGAGCTCTTTTTATGAAACAAAATTATTAAATTATAAATAAATTTTCATTATATAAAATAATTAATTAGTTAAAGCATAAATGAAAATCACCAAATTTGGCGGGAAAAAATTGCGCGTGAAAAATGTATTTTTGTTATCTTTAATTCTATAAGTTCATTTACTATACCCGTTAATAAAAGAAAAAAATCTAACATATTTATAAAAAACTTAATCGCTTTTACTCCGTTTCCATTATTTTAAATAAGTTTATAATAATATAAATATTGATTCACAATATACATGTAAGAGACGCTTTTGTATGGTATCTTAAGATATGGGGAAGCATAAAATAGAGTTTTGAAACTCATTTAAAAATATATCAATATTAAAATTTATTATCTTTCTTAAAACTTTTAGTTTACTTAAAAAATAATTCGATGTACATTTGAAAAGAATACGTTACTGACATAATATGCAAAATTGAATTTACAGATATATTTCGTTCAATAAACATAACTTTTAAAGAAAAAAAGTGATAAATTCAAAACTGTTATTTTTAAAACAATAATAATTATTCTTAATTTTGAAATTTAGCCTTATATTTGCTCTAAAAATTTCCATTAATAATTGTCCTTTTTAGGACATTTGACCTTTAATGTTTTTTTTTCTTTCAATAAAATAGACTTTTTTTAGTGTAATTTTTTATAGAAACGGTTTTAATGAGAAATTAGAAAAATGATTACTAATAATCAATTTTATAATTTCAAACCCGAAGAAGGAAACTATTACTATAAAATAATGAATATGAACTTATACATCAGATAAGATTCTATTTTTCATAAGAAAATTCTTCCGTTTGCCAACCATTCTCTTATTTTATGAGGTACGGAAAGAAACAATTGTAAAAACTAAATGTTGAAACATTTCAATCATTTTGAATGTTTTTTTTTTTGTAGTGAATGTACATAATGTAGGTTTGAGTATATTTTATTGTTTTAAAATCAAATAGTATGCATATGAAATATTTTTATAATATTTCTGGAGAGTGGTGAAACTAATTGTATTACGTGGCTGATCACTGCAGCGAACCAAAGGATAGAGCGTGACCGGTGGCGAGTGTTTCCTATATGAAGATGCATTTTCTATGGAAAGATCGACGAGGCAGTCTGGTAGGTTAGTAATCCAATTTATTGAATATCTTGAAACACCTAAGCATATTAATTACGATGAACATGGACGACATAACACAAATAAACTACAAAACACAACACAAAGCAGCCGGCAACATGATTACAGAGAAACGAAGAGTAAGAGCCGGATTTCCAGAGGCATCGGTTTTTATACCTGTCGTTGAAGACCACGTGACATTTTCGTAATAAGAGCTCTGATTGGTTACAATGAGCGGGGAAAGGATTTATGATGTAATAATATTAGTCAATTACGATTAAGATCAGGGGGATAGTTTCAAACCAAATAATTAAAAGATTACTTCAATATTATTAAAAGAGTTAATTAAAAGGATGCTAGGGGGAATTATTACACACACACACACACACATATATATATATATATATATATATATATATATATATATATATATATATATATAATATATATAACGAATGTGAGCTTTAGCATGTATGGAAAATGATTTAAGTAGTTGAAGAAACAGTATCATGCACTTCCACTTATATTTGGCGACGATTTCTTTATTGATTTGAATAAAAATGAATGAATGAGTTTAGTACAATTTTTAAAACCAGAGTTTAATTTATATTTTGTATCTGGTAGAGCCCTAGGGACCACTTGGTACAACCATTGGTGCAATGCTTTCAAGATTCGGAAATCACTTATATACCGACGTTCATGTATCATACTTAAGTTACCACAAACCTTTTGTCACATTGATTAATAATGGCGAAAGTATTAATTTAATTAATAGTCAAAGTGATATTAATAGTGAAGCAAATCAAACTTTTTAACAATGTATTCATATACTATGAGTAACATATATTTATGTAGCATGATTGAAGTGTATTATTTTATATTATTTAAACCGAATATAAATGTGAAAAATGTGAATGGAATAAAGAAAATGTCGGCATGCGTTCAGTATTATATGAGATATCTTTATTTGACTTGTTTGCCAAATAAACAGTCAATAACAACAATACTTAAGGAGTAAACTCCAGTGATACGTTGGAGCCAACACACACGATTTTTTTTTAAATCCAGATCTATAACCTGTTAATGAATATAACGTTTCAAAAAATAATATTAAAAACAATATTATAAGTATTAATTTTAGAATAATTTCCAGAAAAAGAAATCACTAAGGAATATTTACCTTTTTATTTAATTCTGAAATTAAATGTGGGGAAACTTAATTTGAATCTTTACTGCAAACGGGTTGATTTCAAATTAAAAAAAGAACTTAAGTAAACGTTACAATTTGGGAAATAATCTGTTCAAAAATATATTGACTGTCAAGTAACGCAAGTTGAAAAAGTCAACCATAGTGTTTAGTCCCCAAAGCAAATAATTTGAGAATCTCTATCCAAAGTATAAAGAAACTGTGAGACGTTTAATTAAGGTTATCCACAGGTCAATGAGCCATGAATAATAGTGATAAATTATTCATAAATTTGTCGTTGTTTCTTCTTAGAATGATTAAAGACATGCGATTAAACTTGCAACTTCCTTCCAAAGACATATCATTTAAACATTTGCTACGTGTTTCTTAAACTGTAGCAGTAGAAAATTAGAAATGCACAGTTTTTAAGTAAAAAACAAACAAACAAATCAAAAACCAGATGGAGAAGAGCGGAATGCTATAATTTTAAATATTTGTTGTATACTCTTTCAGAATATAGTATACTACCATAGATCGATTTGTTTATAGATAAAATAATTATTACTGTGTTGTAAAATGAAAAAAAAATTAATAACTCCCAAAATCAAATAAATGTAATAAATTAAAAAACATTTCGAATCCTACATACAAATTCTTAAAAAGAAACAGTCAAACAGTAATTGAAAACAAGAATAATTTAATAGGTTAAACTTCTATTTTATAAAATTAGTTCTCACAGTAAAATTTTTAAAAAAAACGAAGGTAACGCTTGCTAAGACTAAAACAGATGTACTTCATGAAAAGCTAAATTTATTTAATGCAATTTTAACAGAGTAAATCAAGAACAGACTATAGCTTTATTAACTCTAACAGAGTATATCTAGAACAGACAATAGCTATATAAACTAGCAATATATATATATATATATATATATATACAGAGAGAGAGAGGAGAGAGAGACTGTCATAATGGGTTTTTTTTTATATTACAGTTACACGAAAGAGTATATTGCATATTTTCCAAAAATGTGCTATTTAAATTTTTTTTTTAAAAAAAATAAATAATACCTATGTTAATGCTTCAGGATACTAATTAAATTATACAGTATTACAAAGCATACAGAGAAACTTTTGTAGTAATATGTGCATGCATATACTTGTATTTAAAAAAAAAAATACAAAAAAAATATCGCCAAAATTGTAAGACTTTTAACAGAAGAGAACAAATACTTCTAAATGACTTGGCATTGAATGGAAAAAATCTGGAACTTATACCTGGAGAAGATGTTTCCAGATTGCTTCTGTTTGGAAACTAAACTAATTTTCATCAGGCCCAGTCCGAGCTTCATTAGTGATACATTAACAAATTAAATCTCTTATATACCTGTTCAAAGAGAATTCTGATTAATACGCAAACAAGGTAGAAACTCTATGTATTATGCTGAAAAGAATGATTGACACTTCCTATGGAATATAAAGATGACGACTATCTTGCTTCAGGAGTGTTTGAAGTAAGGGCAAATAACTTCTCTAATGGGCCTGCTATTGTAGAAATTGAATAAAAATAAAATTGAGAACTCTAATGTTACTCAAATGGTGTTCAAACAATCCTGCATAATATTCTCCCTGTATGACGTTAGATAACACGCACCGGGAAATAAGGGTTACTATTAGTAATGCAGAAGTGGTCGTTTTGTACTCCAACTGAAAGCAAAATTCATTAAAAAAACATTTTGTCCATCGTTTAACCAGTCTTTTTCTTCGAATCCGTTAAATACGCGTTCTAAATAAATGCTACCAGAGAGAAATTTCCGGCTATAGGAAACCTAACATTCAGTCATGGTACAACAAAAGACAATATGTTATTGGAACGACCAATAAACTTCAGTAATAATATTCTAAATCTTTGAACTTTTCTCAAAATGGAGTTAAAATGTTTACCACTGATTTACAATTGAGAAGTTTATCTTCCATTGTTGACAAAACATTTCTACTTTCACTCCCAGATCTCTAACTTATGGTCCTCTTGAGCCCACTGTTTCTACTCGCATTACTTGTATGGAATTTAGAGCCATGATAGCTATTTTTGTATTATAAGACTTTTATTTTCTGGCCAATTATTAGTACACGTTCCAACACCGTGACTTTCTCATTTGACGTTCCTTATTGGCGTCAAGACTAAGTGACTGCTTTTGAAGTGTTTACAACGTGCACACAAACAATTCTAACTTTATTTAAGAGCGGTGTATCTTTAAATTCTGCTCATTTCAATACCATCCTTTATAAAACTTTAGTTTACTTTAAGTTTAAGATTAAAATACCCGACTACGTTCGGAACCGTGATATTTGAAAACCGTATAAATGGGTAATATTTATGATATTTAGTGCGACTTGAATTAGAAAATGTATATAAAATTGTTTTAAGAATAGTATTGCAATAAAAAATTATTTAAGTACAATATTTTGACAAAAAAATTAACACAGGATAACAAATTTCAAAATATTCTTCTTTGTGCAGAATGCATCTTTAATAATAATATCCTGCCTGTATATAGCTCAGACCTCTGTACAGAGGCTCAACTAGAATTTTTGAAACATATAACTTAGAAATGGGTTTATCCATGTTTTACGACAACAAAGGATTGAACAAATTTTAAGAAAAAAAAAACGCCGATAATCATTTCAATTGGTTGTAACTCCGAAAATAATGTTAATTTTTCAAACAAAATAGTTCAGACTCTTCAGAGAAGGTTTTACTTTATATGAGCAAAATATTACTATTTTAGAAGCATTTTTTTATAAAAAGAGAACATTTTGAAAAAAGGTTATTCTAAGTTAATTTCAATAAGTTAAACTTATTTATTTAAGTTTTTCAGCGAATTAAAGTGAACATCTTAAAAATATTCGATAAAACTTGTTAGGAACTTTTGATTATTTTATTTAGATTTCCATCCTTTAATTATTCAAATTGACATTTTCAATTCCAAACAGCTTGTTCAATTTCAATGAAATACTAATAAATCATCTCTGGCAGCGTCACCAAGAATAAAATAAAAAAAAAATAACATATGTTACTAATAATTCCCACGCAAAATAATTTTTACAAAATGAAAGTTTTAATGCAAACATAAAGTGGCATAGCTAAACGTCAAGGAAAGTAATAACATATCTAAATAATAAATACTTCTATATGTAATTTAAATGAAAGAATGCTTTGAGCTATTTAAACTATATAAAGTTCGTAAAAAAATATTGTGTTTTTATATAAAAACTCCATTCTTCAAATATAATTTAAATTTATTGAAATCTAGCACATGTATGGTACTAACATAAATGTAACAGTTATTTATTTTATTTTAAAACCAACTTTAAATGCTTTAGGCAAATTATTTTCACATGCTATTTATTTTAAAAATTAACTTTATGAATTTTAAATTGTAAATAAAAACAATTTAACAAATATATTTTCACATGCTATACTTAATTTTTCAAAATTATTTTTATGAATTTTAAATTGTGAAATAAAAAATAAACTAATAATGATATATATATATATATATATATATATATATATATATATATATATATATATATATACATATATATATATATTAATAATAACATAATTAATATAAAGATATAATAATATTAATATACTTTCTTAAATACATGTTGTGCGTTACTGAATATTATACCACGTTTAATCAGTAATTGCTTTTAACGTATTTCCTTTATTTCATAATAATTTTAGTTGTTTTTCTCATTTTATATATATATATATATATATATATATATATATATATATATATATGTGTGTGTGTCTGTGCGTGTGTGTGCAGATGTGGGTATTTGTATGTGTTTTTGAAAATATGAGAAATTTTGAGTTAGTGGTAATTTATGTATAGACTTTCATAAGATGTATCATTTTGGTGCTATCTTAAGCGTGCAAATCTCAGACTTTGTTTTAATCATGATTTAATTTCTTCAATGTTTGCTCGCACTACTGTGCATAAAATTTGGCTATAGGGGGAAATTAAGATTTTATACAGCAAGCTTAACCCTATTTAATTACCATAAGTCATAGACAGCTTTAGAAAATACAATAGGTTTTCATTTACGTCAAGCGACTTTTTTCATTCATTATTTTTTTTCTTGATTTCCGTTTTCAGAACTTTGGCTTTTTTTGTATTTTAGGATATTTAATATGACCTTAATTTCTTCCTTATTTTAAACATACAAGCTGAATTTTAACCGGACATTTTTCTGAAAACATTTTGAAGTAATGTGTTGAACTCCTTAAACATCATGCATCCGTTTTCTTTTTTTTTTTTATCAATTTTGATTAATAAAGTGTGTATATTTATCTTAAGCGATTTGAAAAATAAAAACCAAACTTTATCAGTTGTTTCATAATATTTTGCTATTTCAACGAAATTAGTTGCCTTTTCCTGTTATAGCAAAATATATATATTTATTTAATATATTGTATTATATTTACTGGTTACTTAAAAAACTAATTAAGTGTGGTCTTAGAAGTAGCTTCATGTAAGTGTTTATATAATAGTTAATTCTTATTTTTCAATTGAAAATACATTTTTTTTTCTAATCAGTATCTTATTGGTTAAGAAACTTTTAAATAATTAACCTTATTTTTAAAAGGTTTTGTTTATTTTGCTAAACCATCACTTCTAAGTATTTAAAATGACTGTATTTTTCCAGAAATAAATATCATAATTTAAATAAGAAGTATTAAAATTTATATTCTTCTGAGATTAAATAAGAAAAATATCCTTACGAAAAGCATAAATTCTTCATTGCAGTTCATTCTACATCAAAATCTTAATCTTTTAAACAGTGGAAAATCATTTTATACATAACCAACGATCATTAACGTTACCCGCGTTTTTTTTCAAAACAAAACAAACAAACAAAATAAAAGTGTGGCTTAATTGCACATATACCTGCAAAAAGATAATAAGAAAATAAGAAATGCAAGAAAGTCAAATAACCCGAAGCTAGGCACAAAAAATGAGTAATAATTATACCGGAAAAACAAATACGAATAAGAAACGAAATGCACTTCCTTTGAAAATTACCAGAAACAGTTTACTTTCTTTGATACTTCACTCTCAGAAAGGATCTAAAAAGAGGAAAGAAAAAAGATCTAGACTAATTTAGAAGATTTCGATGGCTGAGACTGGTTCTACGCATCTCGGTTTTATCATCCAAACAAATACCTGCGCGACATTTTTATGGTAGGCTGAAGGAAACGAAACTTTCTCACTTCCAGTTCATAATTCTTGAGCTTCTTCCTCTATTTCCAGGAGGAAACTGCCTCGGTTCGGCTTCTGGGAATGACACTGTTGTAATCAAGGCTGATGGAACAAGAGAAGCAATAGTATCTTGACGCTGAGCAGGAAGGTTGGATGTGATCCGGGCAATCTAATTCGTTTCTAAAAAGTTCTCGCATCCGTAATTGAAGGGAGTGCTTTTGGCAAGTGGTAAAATACCATAAGGATCACTGATAGAGCAGTTGCTTGACTGGGAAGGAAGGAACAAAATCAATTCTTTCAGATTATTTGACAGTGCTTGGTTATTTAAAGTACAACACAGTGGAACTTTTAATGTTGGGTTGGCTTAGAATGCCGTTTTATCTATATTATTTGGACCAAATTCTGTCATTTGTGAAAGCTCTCTTAACAAACCCGTTACGAAAAAAAGGAAAAAAAAACAACCTTTGAATTTTTATATAAATACAATTGCGAAATATAATATTGGTTAACACACATCATGGTTTCATTGTTAAAATGTAATCAGTAATAAAGATGTGTTTATATTAAAGGAAAACTTCTGAGAATAATAACCAGTACATATTTATTAAAAAAATATGTGTTATGTATTATTATTGTGACGAAGTAGATTATAAATCAATAATAGTGCATGTTTAAAATGTTAGTGTAGTAGTAGTAATATGTTAAAAGCGGATCATGCATAAAACTAACTGACATGTGGAATGCAAATCTTTTAGGTATATATTAAAATATTTAAAATCATGTTAAGCGAAAAGCGGTCGCTTGGGACACAGAGTCACCCCAAGCTAATTAAACCCTTCAAATCAGGGAAAACTGTGTGATTGTTACTAATGGTCTTGTCTGTATCTTCCTATATGACAGTCTTCATTGAAACTAAAATGTATTTGACACATTATATCCCTTTTTTGGGAGAGGCATAAGTTTTTTTTTCACAATTTTAAGGTATTTGGGGTGATTGAATACAGCATACAGCCAATTTTGTTCCAAAATATTTTCAATGATCAGGTTACATTTTTCCCCTGTTGACGATTTAGTGGTTTTAGTTGTAATGCACGACTCATTTTGGTTTATAAATATAAATGAGAAGAATATAAAAAAGAAATTAGCTACCACGACCTCAATTGGATGAAGTTGAAACTGATCAAGCAAGGGAAGAACCTGATGAAGTAATAGATACTAATCATAACAGAAAGGGCAATGAACATAAAGCAATGGAGTTGAAAGGAATATTTTAAAATGTAACCTAAAAAAACCATAAAAATAGACTACAAGTGTGCCACAAGACACACTGGACCCTGTTAAAAAGACGCAAGCTAGAAAATGTTCAAAATACAATTTGTCGATCATAAAAGAACGATTAAACTACAATAACGTGAACAAAATATGACAGTTTTGCATGCACATATTTTCCTGTCATGTTAGCGAAACGTGTCTGTGATTTGTGTTTTTTATTAAAGTCACGCATATTTGAAACATTTTACATCAGTTTGTGATTTGATTCTTTTTTCTCAAATAACCAAATATAATTGAAAAGTCCTGAAAATTAGGCAAAGTATACTTTCTCTTATTTATCTGTTTAACTTTTTTTATTCTGTATAATAAATATAATTATTAAAAAAAGAATCGCGGTGACTCCATCACTCCACGCCGCCACTATCGTTAATATGAAGTTTGCGCCATCTCCAGGCTTTATAACTTTTGCTTTAAAATATCCTTTTTTTCTGGCCTTCTGTAGCTAAGGTTGCGGGTTCAACCCCTGCCCAAGTTTTACAGGTTTTGTTGCATAATATTAAATTAAACCACAAAACTAGTGTGTATATTGTATCACATTTTAAGTAGTAAATGGAAATCTCGTTACCGAAAGTGTATGTGGTTTGTCAAGCATTAAAATTAAGTGGGGCAAATAAGATATTTATTGAAATGTCTATATTTATAGCATGAAACTCTGTAATAGAAAGACCTGAAAAGAGAAAAAAACACACCCAAATGCATTGGAGATGGACGCGAATATACAATTTTTACAATGCTTTGTTTACCAATTAATTTTCTACATAATTCTGCTCAAACCAATAAAGTAATCAATACTATGCATAATATGCAAAAAATACTACAGAAAAATTATTGAAAATAATAATAAATAGTGCTTTAATTAAGTTCGTGAATTATAATCCAAAAATCATAATATTGTACGCATATACATATATACAATTCAGGATTCATAAAGAATTCAAAACCAATATAAAATCGAAACATCAGAAGGGAAAATATAGATTATTTAAGCGAATCCAATGACAGAAATTCTGACGTAGTTGAAAAGTCATTAAGAAAGGTTGAAAGTCAAATAACACAAGGAATCATTTAAAAAAAAAAGAAAAAGAAATAAAATACAAAAACTAGATAAGTGGAAAAAATAGAGGAAGAAAAAACGCAATGAAATTATTTTCTGATGACAGATTTCCATTACGCATTCGTTTGGTGACGTTATTTACCTTAAGCTACATATTATTTTTGGAACAATTCATAAATTACCAGTCAAGTAATGTAATTAAGAGCTTCCAATATTTGTACTCAATGACAATTGTTTCCCTTTTTTTCAGTTCAATAACAGTAGCATGTGTTTTCATTTAAGATTATTGTACTGCATTTATGGTATTAGCTGGTACATGCATTTTGCTTGTTTTAGATTCAAGAGTCGGTTTCCATGATATGTTTTATTGGATTACTTTTTACACTGTTAAACTTTTTCATTATTATTTTGTAATGATCTTTGCATTTATATATATGTCTGTTTGTGTGTGTGAGTACATATAATATTTTTTAAAACTTTAAAGTAAAATATTTGGTAAGAAATGAGGCAAAAATATTCAAAACTATGAATTTTTAATGTTTTATTTTAATAAAAATAAGAGTTACCGGCTCATGCTACAAAAATTAAACAGTTAATTAGTGTTTCTAGAAATATCCTGCTTAATTTCAGAAAAACAAACAAACATCAGAATAAATTTAAAGATTTTGCTTTCAATTTTTCATTTTAAGTCACATTGTGAAAGGTAAATAGTAATTAAATAACTATCCCACACTTTTTTAAAAGGACTTAAGTAAAAATTTTAAAGATATATTAATTATAAATTATAGATCGAATTTAAATGTTGGGTCTTTAATTTATCCTAGAACCATTGGGACACTAAGCTTAAAATAATTGATTAAATTATTTAAATTACGATTTGTGTATATTAATAAATAAAGATAATTATTAAAACAATAAAATAGTTTCATTTTATATACTCGTAAAATCATCTGTTAAAATTTTCCCAAAAGAAAATACAGATAACAAATTAGTATAATGCATTCATGACAATCTTATTTAATCTCCAGTACAACACGTTTTTCTGCTGCCTTAAAAATATCAGATACATGATATTGGATAATAACCACAAAATAGAAAAAAAAACATTCTATTATTTCGAAATAAAAAATAGCCACAAGAAAGTAACATCAATATGTATCGAAATAAAAGGAAGTACTTATTTACATTATGCTTACAATTATAATAAAAAATAATGCCTACAATAAATGGCTTAGATCACTTTTCACTTAAACGGAAAAATTGGCTTATATCTAAGTATAATTTGTAAGATATACCCAAACACAAAGCACATGCCATTTTTTCCCTTTAGCTTTTTACTCCCTCTCATGAAATCTTATTGAATAATGTCTCTTCATCACTCTGTAACCACTCATGGCTCTTAACACTCCTTTACAAACCATCTTTCTGCTTTCACTTCCAGCTTTCTCGTCTCTCACCATTGAATTTTTTTCCCTTTATCCTAGAATAATAACTCCATAATGTTTTACACTCTATCTCGTGTCTTTTGGGTATCAATATGAAGTTCTTTTTTAGAGCAATAGTCTTGCTGTGTCCTTTAGAATCTTCAATAACATGGAATTGGCTTCGAATTCTTTTTGTACATTTCGGGTTTCTCCTTCTTTAGAGTGGATTTCGCACATATATCTTATTTTTTTTTTCTCGTATACAACACTGCAAAGTGATGTAATATCCTTCTACTTGGATGTGACATTAAGAACACATATTTTCATTCCAAATGATTTGTGGTTTAAAATGCAGTGGTATTAGAATGTGTGAACGTAATACCGCAGATGAATAAATATATACCAGATAGTAACTAGCCTATTATTAGATTTTCATGTAGCCTCGGAAAATCATAACAGTAAATTTGAAAAGTATTTTTGAGTTTTTCAGAAATACTGCGGATGACTTGTTTGTATAGTATATTTATTCATGAAGAAGGAAAATTCATAAAACACACGTGCAAAATTTAAAAAAAGAAAAATGCACTAAAAACATGATATTTATTAAATTACATATAAAACTTTGATTTCAAAAACCTCTTTATTCATTCTTTTTAATTTTTCCACATTTCCTATTTGGTCCATTTGTAATCATGCAATGATATGTTTTTAATCTAAAAGTTATAACTGCATTAGCCACGACTTTGTGACCTTGAACTCCAGACTACATTGGTCACCATAGACCTTTCAGAAGGCAGGCGTACACACACATATATATGATGAATTATCAGCCCTTCAAGTGTCTGTTGGAGTAAACTTCCTACCATAACAACGCAACACACCTCCTGCATAAGGACTTTGACTTCCACTTTCGGCGGACTTACGAAAAACCACGTGAACGAGCGACGCACTGGCTCCTGACCGAAGCTGAAATAAGACTCGTTTTGTCATGGCTTGGAGTACATACTGCTTTACTGAACATTTTAAGATAAAATATAATATGATAAACGGCTGCACGTTGCATTTCACTTGTCATTCTAATGATTACTCCAATGCGTGATACACACACACACACACACACATATATATATACAGAAATACGTTAGGAAATCCTTATTCCTGCTCTTTGTATTTTAGGAATAAACAAAATATTCGAATGTCACACTCCTGCTATGTTTGCCTATACTCCTAAACTAAAAAAATAAAATTAAAAAGATAAATTATACAGTACAAAATAACGTGAAAGATTTAAAGGCACTAAAATTTATCTGTAAAAAAAATCTAAATCACTATAACTGAAGAGTATCGAATAATAATCTACTTTCCTCATTAAAAAATAAAAAAGGAAATCACAGCCTTGAATTTCCGGAAACAGTTAATCATGCATTAAAATTTTAGTGTTGCTAAAAGCATCTCAGAGTTAATGTATCGCGTTGCCCCACCGCATGCCCTGGATTCAAATCCAAGACTAGGCAAGGTCGTCTCAGCATTTCATTCCTTGAGTGCGTCGATAAATGAGTATCAAGCTTGCTTGAGAACTTAAAACTAGTCGGTTTTGTTTCGGACTGAGCACTTGACCGAAATACCTGCATATGCACCCTAGCGCCTAATGTCCTGTAAACTCAGATATGCACAGTAGGCCTTGGTCCTCAAGAGCTGTAGTGCAAATGAGTAAGTAAGTAAGATGCATTTCACACGTAGAATATATTACATTTATGCATGTAATATAATTATTGTTTCTTAAAAGAATAATTGTGCAAATTAAAAATATATATATATATATATATATATATATATATATATTTGAGCTTATCGAAAAACTTTTAAGGAAATTTAACAAACTATTTCAAAATTTTTAAACTAATTAATTTAAATTAGTTTTCAATATTTAATTATACAGTTGCATACTATTGAAAACATGTGTCATTAAAAAATTAAAACTATGATAAATCATTATATCGATCTCAAATCAATATTAATTTACATTTAAAATCTTTTCAAGAAACTTAAATAAACATTAAAATTTTCTGAAAAAGTTAAACCACATTAATAATTGATAGAACAGTCTGAATAGTTCTGAATCATGATATTAAAAATAAAATATATGTATTTCATTATAACACTAATTGTATTTCGAAATGTTTTAATATATATGTTAATTTCACTGAACAATGTATCGTTAGTAACTTCCTAATCAATTAAGTAACTAAAACAATGAAGGTACGCTATCAATAAATAAAAATAATTGTAATAAGCTTAGTATAAATGCTCATCTAAAATGATTGCAAAATAATTTACTAAATGTTTTTTAATCAATGAAAAAAAAATTGTGTCGGTGTAATATAACAAGAAACGTTATTATATTAGTAAACAACAAATATATATCTGTCTAAACACTGGCAATATTTATTTTCTGTTTAAAGTCCTTTGAAATAAAACAAAAATAATTCATTATTTTTTGCGTAATCCATTTGTATTTTGAGCGTGAGATAGGGACAATACTTAGAAAAAATTTATAGGACTCAGTCACGTTTGTAAAAGAAGATAAAAACAAAGAGAATTATTTTAAGCACGATAAAGCGAATGGAATTGTATTATGATTTATGTAAGAATGAGGGCAACTTTATGGCTGAAAAAAAACGTTTCATTTACTTACTTTCCATAAATATAGTATATTTAGAATAAAAAAGAAACACATTCAAATGATTTAGTATTCATAATCGTCAATTTAACTGCAACATCTGAATGTATGATATATCCAAAAAAAATAATATCCATCCATACATAGACACTGATGATGGAATATTTTCTTATAAAAATAATAAACATGAACCATAAGAATGTTTTTTGCAAGTACCCAGCATAGTTCATTTGAAAGAAAGGCATTATTGTATTGTTTCAGATGACACCACCACGGCGATTGTTTTGGCGACATTTTTATTTCGAACTCGAGATTATGCGTCATTATTCAAAACAAGCAGTGAAATGGGACGTATCTTTCCCATATCTACATAAACATAGATATCATTTTTAGGTAAATAAAACAAAGGCAGCGATCATTGGCGATTTTTTCCTTATTTATCCTCATGTTTACGAGAAAGCAGCAAACAGAGTTGAAATAAGGACATGGGAGAAAATTTCATTTCATTTGACATTCATTCCTGCATGTCTCTTGAATAAGATTATGCATACGTCTTTTTTGGAGAGGGATATATTCGAAATATTTTATTTCTAGCCTTCAAGATACTTAGCCTATTTTTAATTTAAACATTAACAAAAGAAAAGCACAAATAACGTATTTTTTTAACAAAAAGTTAATGTTTACATTTTATCAAGCACTGGGGTTTTCATATCTTAAGGATTACCATAATAAGAAACATACAGTTTATTGCTCTAACTTTTTTTAAGATGTACGACTACCCTAAAAATCATGATTTTTTTTTTAATTGTCATCTTTTCTGATGATTTTAATTTATAGGCCATCTTGTTACTTTTATAAAAATACCAAGTTTTTTTTATTTCTCATTCACGAGTTTTTTTCGAAAAAATCAAACGGGAACAGCGATTGTTCAAAATGTTTTTAAAATAATTTGATGAATTATTTTGTGATTTTCTGTATACCAGTTGAAATGTTGTTTTAACCTTCAGATTTATCAATCACTATTTTATTGCAAAATTTACACTCTTTAATGTGAATATAATCGTTGGTTTTTCAAGCAATTTCATATAATAACTGATAAATTGCTTTAGTTTTTGTAAAAAATAAAGTATCTCTTATCCTAAAGGTCATTAAAAATGAATAACATAGCTACACATCAGAAGGGAAAAATTAAGAATTTGTTCATTTACTATTTGTACAGAGTGGGACCTGTTTATGTAACTTTTTCTCAATTTTTACCTATTTTTTTCCCATTTTAGTAGCAATAATTTATTTTTCCCTTCTTAATTTTAGCCTTTTTTTTCTTAAAATGTACTAAATAAATCTAAAAACCACAAAAATTACATTACATTAAAGCATTTCGTTTTACTTAATAAATTACTTAACTTTCACAATGAAGTTATGAAAATTAACAAATAATTAGTAGATGTCTGTGCTTCATAACTAGAGCATCTATTTGAATTATTTTGTTCTTAAAATAAGAAAGATGATATTGTGTTAAAAATGAATACATATTTAATTTTATTCATATTTAATTTTATTCACCATAACAACATAAACATATGGAATTAATTTACTGACTTGTTGGATTTTATATGAATTAAAATGTTTTGCCCGAAACGCTATCCTAACTCAAAGTTAAACTCTAAGAAATTGTATTAATATTAACTCAATAGGGACATTCAACAAAAAGTATCTTATGTGTATCGTGCTTTTTAGAAAAAAAATATTATTTTTGTTATGAAAATGATGTAACATACAAAATATGGCTCGTTGATAAATATGAAAAAACTTTATATGGTAAACTAAAAATTTAAACGGTAATTATATTTTCATCAAATATTTCAAAATAAAATCTTTTTTGCATTCACATATCTAAGAGAATTTTAGTTTTAAACAATTGTTCTATTGTTTACAAAATAAAGTATTTGAAAACTGAGCAAAATAAAAATAATATAGGAATGTTAAAAAAAAACATAATAATATCAGTATTCAAATATCATTGCAAGTTTATGTGTAGTTAAAATTTTTGAAAATATAGCCATAGTTTTCGGACACCTGGTATATTTAGAAATTATGGAAAAATTTACTTGATTACATCAAAGGGGAATAAATGCTATGGATTCTAAAAACAAATTCTACAAGCACATATAACTGTACACATAGTTGGAGGGTATTTCCATGCTTACCTCCTAAATAACATGCATCGTGTGTTTTAATTTATATGCATATTCCATTCATTTATCGTAGTAATAAAAATAAATAAAACATTATTTTAAGTTATATTTACCCATAACATTGTATTTCTTAGAATTTAACTACCGTAAAATCCTGTATATAACACGCACCGTCATGTAAAGCACACTTATATTTTCAAGTTGTCATTTTTAATTTTTATGTATATTCGCAGTATAACGGGCACACATTTTATTACAAAGAAACCTGAAGTGTGGGAGCGCAGTGCTCTTATGTTTCAAAGTCATTCATCCCAGTTATTATTCCAAACATTAGAAAAAAAATAGCTTACTTCTAGAACTACTGCTCTTGAAGTTCATAGGGAATGTGTCATTTCATTTAAATAAACAGCATTTTGATATATGTGAGAGACTACTATTTTTCTACGCTTATCCTTTTTTTTCAACTTTTGAAGCTCTCGTTTTTATACCCAGCGAATAACGTCACCCGTAAATGTCGATCTTATTTTTTGTGTTAAGAGCATGCGTTATACGCTGGATTTTACAGTATATATTAGAATACAGTTCATAAACATTATGTTTACGTTTTATTGCTGGAAAAATATATATTTGGGTCTAATAGTAATACATTTGTGTTGTATATGAGTAAATTTTTTGTAAAATCACGTATTTACAAAGCTCTATAAAGACTTATTTTTCAATAAAATTCACTAAATAAACATTAAGATCGTATCAAGAAAAACAATAGCTAGAAATTAACCCTGTATTAGAAGCAATTACTAATAAATTATTTAAGGTATCCGACTACGTTAGGAACCGTGATTTTAAAAAAAAGCGCATCCATGGATAATTTTAATAATATTTAGTGCACTCAGATTAGAATACATGCATAAAATTGTTTCAAGGGCGTTTTGACAAAAAAAAAATTAAATATAATATTTTGGCAAAAAGTTAACTTAGAATAATCTTTTTTTCCAAATGTTCTCCTTTTGTGAAAAATGCTTCTATTATAATATTTTGCCTGTATATAGCTGAAACCTGTCTACAGAGGTTCAACTAGAAGTTTTGAAAAATTCACATTATTTTCAGAGTTACCGCCAATTGAAATAATTATTCACTTTTTATTCTTAAAATTACTCCCCTCTGTTGTCGTAAGATATTAATAAACCCACTTCTAAGTAATATATTTCAAAAATTCTAGTTGAGCCTTTGAACAGAGGTCTGGACTATATGCAGGCAAAATATTATTCTAATAGAAAATTTTTTCACAAAAGGAGAACATTTGGAAAAAAGATTATTCTAAGTAAATGTTTTGCCAAAATATTGTACTTAAATAACTGTTTTTTGTCAAAATGTCCTTAAAACAGTTTTATGCATATATTCTAATCTAAGTGACTAAATATCATGAGAATTATCCATTTATCAGCTTTTGAAAATCACGGTTCCGAACGTAGTCGGATACCTTAACATCAAAACATTTAAATTTCCCCATAAATATGATGCATAAGATGCATGTCTCATGATGCATAAGAATTTTTTATTTCTGCACCAGAAATGCTTAAAGGAAGCTGCTAACAAGACTCTCAGTGTTGTATTTTGCATCGTAAATGATTTATGGCTTTGCCTGGAGCCCAACGAAAACTTATTCGTTGCGAAAAAAATTCCCACCCATTTTTCTACCTAATGTAATTATACACGCTTCATTTAATTGTGATTTATGGATGACATTTCCTAACCTCTTACACCCAGCCCTTCATCCTCAAGCGTGATAATTTTTTCACTCGTTAATGACTAAAAATGTAAATAGACTTTATCGCCAGAACCAAACTGGCACAATGCCGGGTAGTTGTCACATTTTTGAACAGCCTGGACAGCCCCTGTAATTATGAATGATATACCGTAGCTGATAGATTGCACTTTAAAAACAGTAATGATGACATTTTGGTTGGGATTCACAAAAGGAAATACCTTACGCGCTTACTTGTTTAAACTAAATGAGTATCCATTGAATAGAATTTTAATTAAGTTGGAATGTTTATTGAATCTAATATGGAATCAGTTTCTGTAACGGTGGCTAAAACTAAACGAATTGCATTTACACATTACAATTATTTATAAAATACATTGCAGCTCTCTGGATGTGATGTTATTTGTACTTCCTTTAGCATTATTGCAGAAACAAAACAACAACAAAAAAGTAAAAAATTCATTATAGTTGAATGAAATTAAATATATATATATATATATATATATATATATATATATATATATGCCTATATATATATATATGTATATATATATGTATATATATATATGTATATATATATATATATATATATATATATATTTTATATATATTTTGCAAATTTTTTTACATATGGAGAATATTTCATGAACGTAACAATTTATTAATTTAGTACATTTATCCTAAAAGTTTTGCGTTATGATCTTTTTATGTCAGTGCTTCTCAAACTTTCACTACTTGCGACCCAACATTCAATCATAATTTTCATCGCGCCCCCTTCCATACATACTTCGACGCTAAACTTACAACATGACCGTAACATCTTAAGTGCCACCGACGTATATAAACGTCTCGCTCAAGCAGAACGATAATTGACCAGACGTATATTTACGTCTTTCCGAAGTGTGATCTTTTATCTCCACTGCTATTCATAAAATTTTTCCGAAGGTCTTGGAACGCTATAAAATGACCTTAACAGTGTTTGCGAAGGATTTACTTATTTCAGAGGATTTTCCTTATTTATTCCTTTTCTCCCCTTAAATACATCACATATACTCGTTTACGTGGTAAATGGTGGCATTTGGGAGCTAATCGCCTAACTTTAATTCAACATTCAAGGGATTAATTATAAACCATACAAATTATCAAGATAAATATTAATTTGTGTATATAATTGTTTATATGAAAATTTAATTTGGTCACAGGTAATTCTTAAGTATATTATAACAGTATAAATGTAGAATTTCAGTAAATTAATAATTTTCTAAAATAATATTTTGTTTTTGACTTTTTAATATGCCCGCCCCCCATTGTTGAGTTATTCCGCCCCCTTAGAGGGGCGTGCCCCACAGTTTGAGAAACGCTGTTTTAAGTCCTCTTAGCTTAGTAAAGTTGAATTCGTTTTCCAAAGATTTAATTGCTCAGTTTCATTTATTTCAAATAGGTTTATTAATTTGTGGATGTATTTAACTAATTAATTATTGTATAAAATTTTACTTATATATATCCAGTACATGAAAAAGCCTTAGAAAATTAATTGATTATTTTCGACACTATACAACGATTTAATAGCAATTATTTGAATTTCTTCCCTTTTTAAAGAAATATTAGTTTAACATTATTTTAACTTTATAAGAATTTTTTGCATGTTGCTGAAACGTATATAGTTATCATAATATTAATTGAAATTTCAAACTATACTTTGATAAGATAAAAATTTTATCCTCTTGGAAATTTTTGAGAGTAGTTTTATTAATATTAAATTGTTACAGTTTTGTGTAACTATTTTTGCGAAGAGTTGTGTAATTTGAAAAGTGCAAATTAAAATATTTTGCCATCGTGTATGTCTACAAAAACGCAGTAAAGTAAATTTTAGGAATGAAGGCAAATAACAGCGTCTGGCTCTCAAATTAATTGACTTCAGTATGCTTATTTACTTTTTTTTTTTTACCAGACATTTTAAAATAATTTCAAAATATAAATAGGATAAATGAAAAAAAAAAGAACTTGAAAGTATATACTAGCCAAGTATCTTTAATCCAATGTAGTTTTTGAGTTAAAACTAAATATAGACTATAAAATAAAACATTACGCTTTCTAAGAAGAACACATTTCACAATTAATTTCTACTCAAGCTCTCTCAAACGTAATTAAACTCTCAGATATATTGTTAGGATTTTCTTATAAACTTAAACTTATCAAGAAAAAATAAGAACTCTGTAACATAAAGAATGCAGTGGCAAAATACTTTGTAAAAAATCATGAAAAATATTTTAGATCAAAATTAAAATAATAATAAACACAACGCAGTAGTTTTAATCCAAAAAACGCTGATTATAGTAAATTCTATGTACTGGGTGGGCAAAAAGTCCGTAAAAACTTTAAAAATTCATAAAATCCGGAGAAATGAACGAAAAAATATGTTTGCAGGATCAGCATTAGTATGTCACGGGATTTTTTTTAAGCTAGAAAAAAATAATTCGAAAATTATCCGGTAGGTGAGTCTTTTACAAGCGTCTGTGGTGGAAATATGCAAATTAGACGGCTATAAAAACCTTTGCTCTCAATGAATCCACATTCATTTCACCATTACAAACAGTGAATGTGAACAAGGATGCTCAGTGCGCCGGATAAAGCTTTGTTTGTGAAGTTATTTTACATGAACGAGGAATCAGCGACCATTGCCTTGCGTAAATTCTGAGTTCAGTAAATGTGAAGAGTGGAAAATGCCCTTTAACACCTGCAGGTCTCTCAAAGCTTGTTAAACGTTTTGAGGAAACTGGAAAGTTGGAGGATCGAGCATGAGCCGGACGACCATGCTTGAAGAAGCACGTGCACCCTGCATTGATGTCGAAATGGAAGCAACTGCGTCTGAAACAGCTTCAGGGACCAGCAGTGCTCGTGAAGCTGCCAGACGATTGTGCTTACCACCATCAACTGTCCACAATATTCTTCGTCGAATCCTCCAGCTGTATCCATACAAATTGCAATCGTGCGATGAACTTTTGCCAGCAGA